>CM046863.1:18533271-19133271 GCA_025617745.1 Heliocidaris erythrogramma | reverse complement strand
ATGATTGTGAGAATCGATGGAAATACGTTGATGATTTAACACTTGGAGAAATTGTGAAGCGTAATGCTGAACCTACATTGCAATCTGTATTAGATCGTCTTTCAGTATGGTGTAATGATAATGATGTGCTCCCCAAACCATCCAAATGTAACCTCATGACCATATCATTTTTAAGGAACTTAAACCCCAGGACTGACTTCCAGCTTAACTCAACTCAACTCAATGTCGTTCAAAATCTCAAACTACTCGGAATCACAATTCAGAATGATCTAAAATGGAACTTACATATCTCAGATATTGTGTCAAAAGCATCCAGAAGATTGTACACACTATGTATCCTTAGGAAATCTAAGGCAAGCCTGGTGGATATGGTAACTGTCTACACTACGTACATAAGACCCATACTCGAATATTGTTCCCCTGTTTGGCACACCTCAATTACCCTAAATGAGAATAATAAATTGGAATTTGTTCAAAAGCGGGCCCTCAAAATAATTGTAGGCTATAACGTGACTTATGCCAATGCCCTTGCCATAACTAAACTCACTACTCTATCTGATAGAAGAGATTCCCTTTTGCT
This sequence comes from Heliocidaris erythrogramma, assembly GCA_025617745.1. Taxonomy (NCBI): domain Eukaryota; kingdom Metazoa; phylum Echinodermata; class Echinoidea; order Camarodonta; family Echinometridae; genus Heliocidaris; species Heliocidaris erythrogramma. Next base: position 19,132,691 of record CM046863.1, on the reverse strand, counting down.
AAGCTTTGGACAAAAAATCAAAAACTCTGATCACCACAAACACCTTCTTCCCGTCCCTAGATGTAATTCAAATTTAAGACAGCTTCGTAACATGACTGGCTTCCCTACAATTAAATGCAATACAGAGCGATATCGAAAATCCACCATCCCTCACCTTGCCAGAATCTTGAAATAAACTCCCCCCCCCCCCCCCCCCACGCTTTGCATCCCAAACATTTTCACTTCTCAGATTCCATACCTAGATGTAATGACTCATTTTACATGGTTATGGCTTTCTAACTTGGTTATATTTGTGTATTGCTCCCAAATCTTCTCCTCTCTATCTATCTCCTTCCTTCTTTCTCTTCCCTTTTCTTTCCTATTCTTTACTTTTTCTTTCTTTCTCTCACTTTTCACACTTGTTATCTTATTATTTGTGTAGCGTAAATCTTAGTATTTTTGTTTTGCTTCCAATTATGTATCTTTTCATATATTTGATGTGATTCTATTGTATATATGCACATATATATCTGATTGTAAATTGACCCCTTCAGCCCCTGTGCTGCTGGTCAATCATCATATACCATAATAAATAAATAAATAAATAAATAAATTCATCTCGGAAGTTCTACGTGACTTGATTGATTGCTCCATTACAAATACATACTGTTCTGAATATTCAGACATTACCATAGCAACGGTCAGTTTAGAGCATAACCATGAACTAGGAAAATTCAGATGTTAATTGCAGCCTAACTTGTTGCTGAAAGAGATGTTCTTAGATATTAACTTTATACCTTTACGTTGTTTACTCAAACATAATGGTTAGTAGCGCGCATTAGGGTGTCCGAAAGTTGACACACACGCTTCAACACACGAATAGCACCACAAAATGTACCTAAGTTTGCAAAGAATTGGACGTATATTCATAACTAGTGAATGAATCACTCTGGGGTGATCGGTTTATGAAATCAAATTTCAATAGCTTTCATTTGATGTATATATTGTCAACTTTGCTTCAGTATCCAGTGATCATTTTTTCTTGAAAGTTAGTAATGTTCAATATTTTGTCTATGGCAATCCATCAAAAAACCCACATAAATTATAGACACTGCCAGCATTATTCTTCGACTGCAAAAATTCCAAGGGTCCATGATGTCAAGGGTGATTGGTTTCAGAAGCTTGGATAAATTACCTATATCCTGATAAAAGACATGATGTGATTGGTCCAAAATCCAGTGATCTTTTTTTTCTCAAAGTTTTAGATCAATCAAGCAGAATGTTGCAAAAATTTCTAGTCAAGAGTCACGTGACCAGCGTTCGCCTTCAGCGCCCAACTACAAAAGGCTTTTGCTAAACAGTCGGGTAACGTCGCGTCGCGTTGGTAGAAATTTTCGAACATTTTTCAGGAAGGTGTCTTCAAGGGGACAAATTGAAAAAGAGTCCATCTCAGTATGATTTTTCCCGTTTAGCAAAAGCCCAACATGACAGGCCGTCTTGGTTAGATATATCAAGTAAATCAATGGTCAAGAAAGTCTTGGCCTATTTTATTCATATATATATGTATGCGGGTGTTGTGTGTGTGTGTGTATTTATACACACCAGATGGTGGGATTCACCATGTGTGACGATGTCAAGAGGATATTCCCTACATTGGTAATCTTAACTTTCAGACATTCATAACTTTCTTTTTTGTTTGACTTGTTTTTTAAACTCGTACCATTCTGCTTCTCTGATTTTCATGCTTCAACTCAGTTGCTTCAATTGTTTCCCCTGTAAGTTTTGTGGCAGTGACAACTCCAACATTTCCTTCAATATTGAACTTATTCTGCAGTCCATGAAGTAGCCGAGTCCAGTCCAGTCGACGTACAATATGTGTATTAGGAAGTTACCAAAACTAGTTACTGCCATACTTGTCTCTCTTGCCTGTGTGCCACAAGCTGCTTATGTATCTTCATATTTTATCCTGAGGTATTTAACAAGAGTTATAATGTTAAACAATTATAGACAAAAAGAAAACTTTCTTTGTATTCTTTTTCTTGTTTTGTATTTTGTTTTGTTGAATGATGAGCGTCCAATCTGTGTGCGGATGTAGCTCTATTTCTAAATCTTTATCCTTCTATCATATCTTTGTCTTTTTTCATCTGATTTTGTTTGCTTTATATTAACTATGATAATTTTTTAGTACAAATCCCCCCCCCCCCGAAAAAAAGCCTTTCTCCTTCATTTCATTTCTTTAAATTTTGTTTGTTTTATCCAGTAGAGCTAAGTGATATACATAGAAATTCTACGCAGGATTTGGGAACTCTGTCTCAAACATTAATTATGATGATTTCTGCAATTTTTTTTTATCCTATAATTTTTTTCTTTCCACCTTTCCTTTCATTATGTTATTCTTTGATCCCTTGTATCATCTTGTCTTCCCTCTTTCCCAATGATACTTTTTTTTTTTTGCTTTCCATCTTTACTTTCGTTATGTTATTCTGTATTCCTTTTATCTGTTCTTCCATCTTTTATGTTACTCTTTATATTCATCCATCTATCATTCCTTAGTCTATCTTTCGTAGTGTTATTCTTTTTTGTCCCCGCCGAACGAAGTTCGCGAGGGGACTATGAAACGAACTCCGTTCGTGTGTGCGTGTGTGTGTCCGTCCCGTCCGTCCGTCCGTCCGTGTGTGCTCAAAAAGTTAGAAAATGCTACTTCTCCGTCATTTCTTGGCCGATTTTGATTATGATTGTTTTATCTGATAGGGCTGAGTGGGGGCTTCCAAACTTCTACACAAAGTCATGAAATTCATCAATTATGCAAATTTATGCAAATTTATTCAAAATCGACCAAAAATGCTACTTCTCCTCTATTTCACACCGTATTTTGAATCTGTTTTATCTGATAGGCTGGGTAGGGGCTGTCAAACCTCTACACAGAATTTTGAAATTCATTAATTATGCAAATTTATTGTAATTTATTCAAAATCAATAGAAAATGCATTTATAATCATAAAACATTAATTTGATAATTCATTTCTCACATTTATCTTCAAGGTTCTATCAGAAATTACATAAATTAACAGCCATTCCACAGATCTACACTTCTGACGGGACATATATTACGCATAGGCCTATATTACGCATCGCGTAATTACTAATTCAGTTATTTTTTATCCTTTTATTAATTTTTCTTTCCACCTTTCCTTTCATTACGTTATTATTTTATTGCTTTTATCATTTTGTTTTCCATCTTTCATAATGTTACTGTTTATATTTATTCTTTTTATCCTCTTTTTTATTGCTTTCCATCTTCACTTTATTCTTTGTTCCCTTTTATCATCTTCTCTTCCACCTTTCTTCATGTTTATATTTATCTTTTTATCATTTTTCTCTCTATTTCTCGCTTTGTCATTTCTTGCTTTTATCCTTCTATCAATTATCTTTCCATCCTTCCTCTCGTTATGATATTCTTTGTTTCCTGTTATCATTTTCTCCCCCACCTTCCTCACGTTAATCTTTATCCTTCTATCATTTCTCTCTCTGTCTTTCTTTATATAAGTTAAACTTTTTTTTATCCTATCATTTCTCTCTCTATCTTTCATATTATTCTTTTTAAAATCATTTTCTGCTTCCCATCTTTACTTACTTTCCTTAAAACATTCTTTGCTTTTATCCTATCATTTTGTTTTCCTTTCATCTTTTCTTTCGTTATGTTATTCCTTTATTCAAATTATCATCTTCTCTTCTATCTTTCCTTATGTTACTCTTAATATCTTTATCCTTCTATCATTTATGTCTCTATCTTTCTTTGTTATTCTTTGTTTTTATCAATTTATTTTTACTTTCCAACTTTCCTTTTGTTGTATTCTTTGTTTCCTTTCATATTTTCTTCCATCCCTCCTACCCTTCTATTCTCTCTTTATAGTTCATGTTTTTCTTTGCATTATCCTTCCATTGTTTTCTTTATTCCCTTCTTTGTCGTTTTTAGCCTGAAAACGGAAAAATCATACTGAGATGGACTCTTTTTCAATTTGTCCCCTTGAAGACACTTCCTGAAAAATGTTCGAAAATTTCTACCAACGCGACGCGACGTTACCCGACTGTTTAGCAAAAGCCCTACAGAACGAGCTTTTCTTGCGGAGATGGTGAGATTAAAACAAATTTTGAAGTCCGTTGTATCGCCTGAAATCTTTTGAATGTGATGACATACTTCTTGATAATTATTCGTACCAGTGTTAAGGTCCATAATAAATAATATATCTGATTTAGGTAATTGTAGATGTCTTTTTGAAGGAGTGAATTCTGCTGGCGTATATGATATCATTCGAATCATCCGTTTGGGACCTACCACTATCATTATAGGTGCGTACATATTGTGATGTGAATAAGCAACTAACAATGACAATGTACGTGTGATAGAGAGAGAGAGAGAGAGAGAATGCGAGATGAGTGAATGGTTTACATAAAGGGTCAAGAGACATCTGGGTAACAAGAAAGAACAGAGTGAGGAAAAAAATATGTCAAAGGGGAGGGGGTAGATTGTAGGTATATTAACAAATGCACTGAAATGAATTTCATAAGCCACGCACACCTACTTTAACTTTTGCATCATTTGTTGCCATAGCAACTGTCCTATCAGGCATGACTATAATCTCAAATCTACATCTAGACTGAAAAGAATCATAAGTGGTTGGTATGTGTACTTAGGCATTTCCTATTATGTTGTGTGTTTTGTTTTGATTCAGAAATGCTATATTTTTTCTTAACATACCAATTTCTACCATATCGTTGCCATAGCAACCACCATGTTGTGGCACATAAATGACTTTGCAAGACCAATATTTTGATGGAAATCAAAGTTTTGGCATGAAATAAATATATTTGAACACTTCTATTATGTTTTTAAGTGTTTATTGAAGAAATATGCTATTTTCTGAAAAAAATAGGCGTTAACATAGCAACGGCCCTTTTTGAGCTTAACATGACCTTTGCCAACTGTGATTTTGATTTTAATTGAAAGGGTTGTTTGAAATTGATACACATCATCACTAACATTATATTTTTTGCTGTTTGTTAAGAGATATGTCATTTTTTAGAAAATATTTCGTCACCATGGCAACGGCCGAAGACGTCATTTAGAAAAAAGTAAATTCATGTTCAGCACCCCCAAAATAGGGGATATAGCACAAAAATCAGATTCTACAGAAAATTTTAAGTATCCCTTATAATTGTGACGAGGAGCCGTGTACTAGAATGTGCAGATTTTAAAGTTTAATTTCCCTTTATTTGTTCATGCTGATTTTTTAGGACATGAAAAGCAAAATACACAGTTTCAGAATATGAAAGGAACAGAAATTTGTTATATTGAATTTTCATCATATTTGGGTGACCCCCCCCCCCTTATTCTATCCTCTTCGCTTTTATTATGTAATACTTTGTGTTTCTTATTTTTTTTTCTCTCTTATCTATCATCTTCTCTCTCAATATGTATCTCTTTGTTTTTCCCTGATTATATCCTCTTCTTTTTCCTGATGTATTTTTTTGTTTTCCCTCTAATTTTTCCTCTTCTCTTTCCTAATGTATTTCTTTCTTTTCCTTTAAACTACCCCTTATTTTTCCTAATTTTTTTTTTCCCCTCTAATTCTTCCTCTTCTCTTTCCTAATGTATTTCTTTCTTTTTCCTTTAAACTACCCTCTTATTTTTCCTTATGTATTTCTTTCTCTCATATAATCTATTCTCTTCTCTTTCCCTATGTATTTCTTTGTTTTTCCTCTAATGTATCCTCTTTTCTCTCCTTATGTATTTCTTCGTTTTTCTTCTAATCTAGTCTCTTGTCTCTCATCATGTATTTCTTTTTCTTTTTTTTTCGTTAAGCTATCAACTTATTTTTCCTAAAGTGTTTCTCTGTGTTTTCTTTTCTATATACTGTAAAACCATTCCCACGTGTGCAGAAGAAGCGTTCAAGCGAACTTGCGTTGTGCTCCGAGCTACCGCCCTATTTCGAAAGTTCGCTAATGTATTTGTTATCACATGACGTCCTTTTGAGGGATGGGGAGGAAAAGGAAAGTTGAAATCAAAAGGTAGGTTTAGGGTAAAAGAAAGGAAAAGAAGATATGAAAGTATCATATGATGTATATAAAATGTTATTGAACCCCTTACACTAACATTATGAGGACAGAGTAATCTTATAATAAGTTCAGTTACACGATTGTTTATGTATTGCTTCTCGTATATTTTGGACAATGAACCCCCCCCCCCCCCCTTTATAAAAAACGTACGTTTTGTTCGGCTGATGTGATCACAGGCATATCACCTCCCAAGCTCTGACAGTGGGCTCGCGTTTCAGAGAACGTCCTGTGCACATTATCATAAATACCATGGTAGAATATGTAGCGATGGCCATCAAACTCATCAAAATCTGCTGTAGAACACACCTGGCTTTCAACTAAAAATTAAACATAAAGACGATTGAGTGAATGAGCTGTGCAATTAAACTGTCTGCCCAGGTATGGTACATATCTGAGGGCAACTATAGCTTCATTCACCTTTTCACATCCGGTCAATTTGTGCCTTGTGTGTTATTTTACGAGGATTTGACAGAACAATGACTGATTCAATAGGCATAAGTTGTTACACGTATTCTCAAAAAATAGACTTGTTCGCTTTTCGAGTAACTCTTCAGCCTCTGATGAGTGGCGCTAATAGTCTATAGAAGATCCCAAGAGACTTGATAGCGCTATCTAAAACCAAACCAACAACAACAGCAGCCATGTTTTAACCCAGCCTTCTTCTCCTCTACAAAAATATTAATTAGTTAACTAGTATTCAACTCATAATTATCAAAATCTGTCCACAGTACACATTAATACTATTACAGTAAAAACCCTTACAATCACAATAAGAACATTTTTCCAAAATAATTTGTTATGCAATCATAATTATGCAAGTACAAATGCATGTATCTCTCACAAACTACAGCACATACCCCCCCCCCCCCCTTCTACAAATTTATTTTGGGGTTCACTTCGATATTGACCCTAAAAATATTTCGATTAAAAAAACACACAGCACAAGGTTTATGATTTTAAAAAAATAATGATAAGCTTACAGCTGACAAAAATTCCTTTGATTTATCGATATGATATGAGTACTAAGCGAAAATCTCCTTAATTCGTAATATAATACGAACCTTTTGCTGATGAAAATAACCATATCAGTGCTAGTGACCACAGCAACGGTTTGCAACAAAACATAGTGACATGCAATTCACAAAATGTTTTGGTTCAAGAAATAAGATCTGTGAATGTCACAAAGTTTTATCGCTTAGACTTGCTCTTGAAGACGATGCAAGCCGGTTCTTTCACGTGCAAAGCAAGTCCTTTCTCAGTAATTCACGTTAGTATTAGTCAGAATTGAACCCTGAAGCTACATGATTTGATCTAAACTATATAGACATTGAAATCAAAAGCTGAAACTGGTTAATGATTGCACTCTGTATTAAATATTGTATTCTGTATTTCCTCATTTATTCTACACTGTACTTCCCTATGTATTATCTGTAGTGACACATTGTATTACACATACGACGATCAGCTGTAGTCCACATATTCATTTTGACATTGTTCGTTTTGGTGATGTTTGTCAATATCCTTTTCACCATTTTTTTTTTCCTTCCTGTGTAACTTAGCCTTGTGTAACGCGAACAACAGGAATCCAGATTAAGGTTTTCCATTTGATCATGAAAGAAAATCACTCAAGCAAGGCCACATGCAAACAGAGCAGCTTTTTGAAAGGCACTGGGGTTAATATATTTTCAAACCCACGCATCGAGGAAATAAGGTCAATAAATAAACACATTCTGTACATTTCCTGTACTTAGGGAATAACAGGAATTACTTATACCAGTCATAATGCATCTTCCGATTAGTCGAAATCCTGAAATGAATATTTCATCAAAGAATGTCATTACTGAGGATGTGTCGTGGTCTAACCGATGCGGCACCAGACTGTAGATCTCATGGTTCGCGGTTCTAGTCCAACGAAAACCATCGGGTCTCTCCTTCGGATATAACTCATCTGGGATGTGCAGGTGGACTGGGTTTGCCCTCTTGCTATTTTACGAAAAGTGCAGTGGGTTCTTCACATGATTCTCCTACAAACTGGACCTCCATTTTAAGTTCAGTCAAAATTTCAATAGGTGATACGTGTTATACTGAAATTTCTTTGTTTGTTTTTTGTTTGTTTTTTTTCTTTTTTTTAGACCGTTCTCATAAAATCGGCATAAAATCGGCAAGGCAAAAGAGAAAGTTATATTTTGGATCTTGCCGAAAAGAGTTATATATGAAAGTCCAAGCATTAAATAATGTACTCCTGGTTTTCTTTTGCAGATTGGGTGATTATGTAATTAACATAAAATAACTTCCGTTATTAAACGTTTCAAAAAATCAGAAAAACTTTATTTCAGTGAACATAAGCTAACTTCCTTTATAATGTTTCAATATATCACACTTAAGGTTCGTTCAAATAAGCCGCCCCTAAAAAAAATTAAAAAAAAAAAAACCTCGGGATGTGTGAGGTGAAGCTTACTGATCTTCACAATTTTTTATATTATAACACACAGCTGAGTGAGTACACATGGGACCTTTGTTGCCTCTCATGCATCCCTATTTGCCATTCATAATATCACCAAAAAACGGCGGCGATTTACCGCGGCATGTGTGAACAAGCCTGAAGGGGGGGTGCATATATTCCCTATCTCATTTCCTTACCAAAATGGTAAAGCGGTTGATTTTGGATAAAGCAAAGATCAGTCATACGAAGAACAACAATTCATATGAAATGACATAATATGTTTTCAAAATTATACTCATTGAAATCGTCAAAAGTGAAGTTCAAAAAAGGGGGAAATATAGCGTTTACATAAATGTATCTTTTTTTAAACGTACTATGGACGTGAATTAAAGGGGAAGTCCGATCCAAAAATTACTTGGTTTTCATAGAAGCAGAAAAATCAGACCAATAGATCAAAAAAGGTTTGAGGAAAATCGGACAACTAATAAGAAAGTTATAAATATTTTTAGTGGCATGAAAAACTAGAGAAACAATGAAAATCTCTAGACAAATTGGCAACTCAGTCATGGGTTTGTGATGTCATTGGTACACAACTCACCAATAATTTCGTTTATATTCATAATACAAATTCTCAAATTTTGTCCAAGAATATGAATATTCACATAACTTGAACCAAATACATCTATAGTAATAATTATGTTTTTGCATTTACAAAATATTTCATGAACTTCATAATATTGATATTGTTTTCAAAATATTACATTTCCATAAAAACTCATCTTTTATGTATATTGCAGAAATATTCATATTTTCATGATTTTTACAGAAAATTATTTATGTTGTATTAGTGTATACATGTAAAAACATATTACTATAAATATAAGATGGTTCAAGTCATGAGGAAATCACATTCTTGGACAAAAATTTAAATTTGTATTATGAATATAAACAAAATAGTTGGTGAGTTGTGTACCCATGACATCACAGATTCATGACTGAGTTGCCAAAAAAAGGTTTGAGGAAAATCGGACAACTAATAACAAAGTTATGATTTTTTTTAGTGGCATGAAAAACTGGAGAAACAATGAAACTCACTCGACAAATTGGCAACTCAGTCATGAATCTGTGATCTGTGATCTGTGATTATTGATCGTATCTCTTTATGTTACAGGCCCCAGAAGACATATAAAATTATGGGAAATGCTCATCATACGCGATGTTTGTGTATATAGGTTTGATAACCGGAAATTGGGGTTCAGGGAGACGCCTTTATAACAAAACACGAAAAAGGCGTGCGAAGCGCAAACGGCCAAATTATTGGTTATGGTGGTGAATCAAAAGTTGTAATTTGACAGATGTAATGGAAGTTTTGGTAATATTAAGCCTAATCAGGATAGGAGAGGTATTTTTAACAGCTCTATGTCTTAATGATAGAACCTAACTGAATGCAAGAAAATTACAATGTTTAACAATATTTACTTTGCGTTCGGGGCGCGATTTATGCCACTACATCTGAATAAACACAACTCTCATTGTCGCTCTATCTCCCTTTCTCTCTCTCTCTCTCTCTCTCTCTACTCTCTTCTTTCTCTCTTTCTCCCTCTTTATTTATCTTTCCTTCTTTCCCTTTCTCTTTCTTTCTCTCTCTCTTTCTCTCTTTATTTATCTTTCCTTCTTTTCCTCTTTCTTTTTTTCTCCCTTTATCTTTCTCTCTCTCTCTCTTTCTTTCTCCCTCTGTTCTTTCCACACGCGCGAATGAATGAAACGGAGGAAGAAGGCATGATGAATCTACTCCATGAATTTATTATCATAATAAAGCTAAGAATTAAGATTAAAATTTATATAAGCACAAAATAGATTATATAAACATGTAATTTAAACAATATGTCAGTATGTAGGTAAAGATTTTAAAAAATATTTATCTCTTTTATTATTTCTACCCTTTTATTATTTCTACAATTTCATTAGAATTTTGATAACTTTCAGATATTTTTGTCATCACTTCACTATAACTTTGATATCATTGGTGTATCTGAAACCTGGTTTCATTGTAATAGTCATCACAGTATCTATAATATTAATCAGATATACCTTGCACTGAGAGGCACCAGCTGAAATTATGGATACTCTGAGGTGACTGACATAGTACTTTTCTGAAGGGCGCAGCCCCGAAGAAAATACTGACTATGCCAGTCCCCGAAGAATCCATAATTTTAACTGGTGCCTCAAAAACAGTGCATGGTATATTTCATTTATATCCTACAAGAGTAAGCCTAGATCAAAAGATATAAAATAATTGTATAATGTTCCTTGAAGATGGCTAATCCATGCTTTATTATTTTTTTCTTATTTTCTGAATCTGTCAATGCAATAAAATCTTCCAAATCGCCATCTTCGAAGAGATTAAAACTCGGCACGCCACTCGAACTGGAGGCAGTTTTGTTAGTTGATGTTTTCGTTCGGAGCTCGACCTTTCGGACCCTGCTTGGAGTACCCGCGTGTAATGTGCAATGTACGATCGTCTGCATTGTGAACTTCACTACGGTATATACACCGAGAGGCTACGCACAAACATTATCGCGATACATTGTCGCGATATCTATAGCTTCGAAATATCCAGCATAACAAAAAGTGACGTCAAATTATTGGTATAGCGAGATTTTTAACTCATTTTATCCGTCCATAGCCTGTGGTAAATCTTTTGCATTGTTGAACCATTGTGTAATATTCATGAGATCAATTTCTACAGATATTGAAAAAAGCTAAAAAAAACTACTCTTATAAGAAAAATGTACATAAAATATAGATAATTATAGACCTGTTGCTATAATTCTACATATATTCTCCATATCAATGGAAAAAGTAATGTATAGTAGATTATATATATTTTGTTATGAATGTGATATAATGGCTATGAACAACTTGGGTTAGAAAAAGCCACTCAACTGCTCATGGTGTTTTGAATTTGTCAATTTATGTTATAAATTAATTGGATAAAGGTAATCTTTGTGAAGGGTTATCTGTGGACCTTTTCACATATGTTTGACACCATCGACCACATTCTTCTTTGTTGAACTATCGTATGACGGAATTAGAGGTTTACGTAGCATTGAACTGGTTCAGATCCTACTTTAAGATTCAAGATTCAAGATTCATTTATTTTTCGATACCAATTCATAAATCATATAAAGTATTTACCTTGCAGAAGAAACTCATCATTCAAACATAACGCATATGAACTTTGTTTTACATATTGTTTTCTTTTAAAAAATGTTATAACAGAGGTGTACACATGTTTCAAATGTTTCTTGATAATAATAAACGAAAAGGTAACGAAAAGGAACTAGCAAAGAAGCGGAGCTTGTAAAAAGCATGTTCCCAATTTAAAATCATTGTAATTATATAAATCATTCAAAAATCTTTTCGTTGTTTGTTTGTTGTTGTTTTTTTACATATAGATACGAACTAACTTAATTAATAAACACAAAGGCTCACCTAAATGAAGAAGCAGATGGGGAGGGACGGGTTGATAGAGGAAAAGAGACGGAATCATAAAAGGGAGTAAGAGGGGGGAAATAAATTGACGGATAGAAAACAGTAAGAGGTGGTCGATGGTGTTAATTCTTATTTAAAAGAGTTAACAAATGGCGTTCCTTAAGGTCCTGTTTTGGGACCGCTCCCGTTCCTGATATATATTTATGATATTAAAAAAAGCTCAAGTGTGTTTCGTTTTTTTTTAATTTGCTGATGATACTGAAGTTGCCTTATCCCATACAAATATTAATGTCGAATTACTAAAACAACTTCCTTGGTTTCAGAGCAACAAATTACTTTCTTAATTATGCAAAGATAAAGTGTATTATATTTCGTTCAGGGAACAGGAGAGTTCCCGAAAACCTTGACCCATTTTTTTTGTTAACAACACCATCCTTCAGTATCAAGATGCGTGGGTGTATTATCCAAATTAAAGTATGTGTTTGTTTTTTCCTTGCCAGCAAATTTAAAACACTAAGGACAATTTTTGCCCTCTTCGCAAATTTGAACAAATGATTTCTAGGTTTTAACATGTTTCCACATTTGAAACCTAAGAACTAATGTTTGTTCGTGTCAGTAAAGTGAACGATATAATATAACGTACCATTTTTTTAAATCCCTGCCGGCAAATTTAAAAAACTAAAAAACTAAATATCGTCTTTCTTTGTTGTTGTTTTTATTGGTCGGTAAATGTATATAAATAAAAGCAGCGTCCAACGGATGCTAACGGATGTTTGCTAAGCGCACGCAGCTCTTTTTGAACTCCTTTCTTGTCTAGCGACGCCCGTCACGCATATGTATTGGCGTATTCAACCTCCTGTGGACCTTGTATTTCTGCGTAGTTTGCTTCCTTGTTGACCTTACCAAGATCCTGGTAAGTGTGTGTATCATCACCCTTGGAACCTTCAAAAGCAGGATTCTCGTGCCGGGCTGGTGGGTCAGGGAATGCCCCTGATAATGCTTTCAGCGTAGAGGTTGCTCGTCTTCTCTGAAGGCTGACCGCAGATGATAAAAAGAGAAAGATAAAGTGAAATTCTTGTAATGCGAATACATTGAGAAAGAAACTGTCTGAAAGCAATTTGGAAAGTTTGATTAGGTAGAACATAAGCATATGTGTATACTGAGGTGTTTTGGAATCATCACCCTTTAGAGACTATAAATTACAAGGGCAGCATTTACCTTCGGCTTTTCCATGATTAAATATGAGGTACTCACAACTTTTTTTCTAGTCCCACAATATAATCCATGGCTGTTTGTATCACTTATTTTGTGAAAATTTTGCAAAATATTATAAAATAATGATGAAACTGAAATCATAATGAAATTATCACCATAAAATTGACTGTGTGCAGCCACAAGTACTGCAAAAGAAATGTATATGTGGGACTACACACACATGTGGCATGGAAATTTGCTTCAAATCTTTCAGCTGTTCCTTGTCATATAATTGTGAAGAGATTGAGATAAAGATTCAGTTTGAGATATTATTCACGATTTTCAATCATATTAACGTGTAAAGAGTTTCATTCAAAAGGAGCTAAACCCACATTTTAAATGAAAGTTTTTTGATTTACCAGTTTCCCTTGTCCACTGTTATTTTATTATGATATATATGATAGGGCTATTGTCTTGATTAATTCAACCATGTTTTTAAAATTACGATTTTCCATGTCAATGTCAATTTCCATGGATATTAGCTCTTTTGGAATGAAACCGTAGTCAAATATCTATTTCTGCACATTTAAAGACGTTTAACAATTATAATGCAAGAGTAACCACGTTACAGAGTACTTTATGCATCTTTTCTGATGTTTATTTGTTGAGAATTTGTAGCGTCCTTTGGCAAGACGTTAATCTACATTTGCCACTCTCAACCCAGGTGTTAAATGGGTACCCGGTAGGATGCTAAAGTTAATATCGTTTGCTTAGCATTGTGAGCGCCACAGCCCATTGTTGGAATACTCTCCAGGGAGCGGAGAATGTGCATACATTGTGTGCGGGCAAGCCAGAATCCCATGAACGGGGTAATAATATATCTGTAAAGCGATTAGAGACATCGCCGATGTATTAGGCGCTATATAAAAGCGGAATATTATCATTATTATTATTATTGTTATTATTACACAGCTTTAGGTAATGTGGTTAAATTAACAAATCAAAGGTAATATTAGTGAAACAAAATTGTGTTAAAAGTGTAAACCTTAAGAATAAGTATTTCATTTTTTTTCTATTTTGCAAAATTCTGTGAAATTACTTTGCATATATTGCATATATGAAGGCCTTCGAAGAGCGAATCGTTTCTGGCGAAATTTCTTTCATGATATTCTTCATAAATGACCTAAAAAGAAAGAGAAAGTTCACAATTTTTTGTTTACCATTATCAGAAATCAACCTTTTCTTTAAAAAAAAAACAATTATTGGCGTGCGTTACTTCATGAGAAATGTTCCTCGTATTATAGAATAATTTCCTTAGCTCTTGATATAATGGGTAATTTTAAAATAGCCAAAGTGTGAAGAACAAGAAATACCAGTTTAAAAATGGCTTTAAAAATATGTTTTATTTGTTCTTCTTCTTCTTTGTTGTGTTATGAAATGTTTTAATTCATCATCAACTTATGTAAGATGAAATTTATTATGTTTCATCTCCAACCGTTCTCATTTTCCTATTATGTAATATTTTTGAGACACTCTACACCCCCGCACAAACACACACACACCTTCTGACATACACTGACGCTTTATAATGTAAGACCCCTCCCCCCCCCCCCCCTAAAAAATAAAAAATAAAAAAATAAGATCTAAGAAACATGTTACATGCCACGAAATCGTTACGAGTAAAATAGCAGATTGCTACTCCACATGTATGAATCTTTTCTCAAGAACAAATCATGAGAGTGTTTGTTTAAATAAAGGAAATTGGGTTACCATAAGAAAATGATCACCCCGGCTAGGATACTGTTCCCTGCCACTGATATTCCGAAGAGAATCCAAGACAGGTATTGACCTTCTGAACAAGCGAGTGAAGTGACGTCATGTGTCATCGTTGTAACACCTGTCTCTACTGTTACATCTGTCTCTACTGTTACATCTGTCACTGAATCTTCAACAGTCTCTGAGTAAGAATAATATTAAAGGAGAAACTTTCAGGCTCTAGCAACATTTCAATATTCAATGAATATCCGTCCCTTGAGCCTCCTATGGAAATCTAACCCCCCCCCCCCCCCAAGAAAGTTTAGAAACTCAAGTATGATCAATAATATCTCTATTGTCATGGCATAATCATTGCAATGTGTAATTTCATTAGAAAGTGTATTTATTACTCTTTAAAATAATACCCCATTTGTTATGATTTTGCGGTCACTGAATGTGCAGTATATCGAAATAAGGGGCAAGGACAAAAGTGAAAAGTTGCAAAATGCACTGCTCTTGTTCGGCTTTGCATTCTTAATTCTTTGAAAAGCTGCAGGGCTGCTGTGTTGTAAGATGATCCTCCATGAGCGAAATACACACTGTACTAAAAGAACATGCACGAACATAATAAAGTTGAACAAACATGCAAGCACTAAAACTTTAAAAGAATCATGCGTTAACACTCAAACATACATGAGTGTTTGAATAAAAAAACATTGCACTTAATTTCACATGAATTTATCGAGTCTGTAAAAAATACAAGAAGCACAAGAAAAACTTCAAGGCCTGAATTTATTTTTTTTTTATGTTTGATACTAACTAGACAATGCATGAATTTCATTTTCAGGATTATTTAGAATTTGGCATTAATGGAGGGCCAGTTGGAAAAAATAGCCCTACAGTCATTTTCAAATATCACACTCTCTAATGTCAAAGAAAATAGAGTGTTTCCTTTCGCATCCGTGATTCTTAACACTTCCTTATTGCACACTCTATCTGTTCATGGGATCCTCAGTATTTTTCTAAAAAAAACATTCACATTCAATTTCAAATTAATTAAAATTAAAATTCATTTTCTTCTATCTTTTGCGAACATTTAACATTTGTTCACATAGTACAATATAACATAAATTAACAACTTTAAATTAAATGAGTTTAAATACAAGGAAGAAGGCGCGAATCCCAGTAAGCTTACACTTGTAACTTACACCTGAAAACACAAATACACTATAAATAGAAGAAAAAAAGAGAGGCATAGACAAAGAGAGGGAGAGAAAAGGATAGCGATATTCCCAGCACCCCAGGTTTAAAGCTGTATATAATCACACATACACACACACGTACCCCCCCCCCCCCCCACACACACATATATATATATATATATATATATATAGTAAGATTGAGAGTTTAATGGTTGCGATACCAGATTCATTTGACCGACCGATTGACAAATCTTCAACCTCATTTATTAATCGGTACTGTGAACACTTTGCAAACATTTCAAAAGGGAGGACACCTCTGGAGATATTTTTAAAGCTTCGAAACCATTAAACTCTCGTTATCATTTCTCACAATTATATTAATATAAATAATATATATATATATATATATAGATAGATAGATAGACACCTATCTCGTACAGAAAGGCAAATCCTAAACAAAGCGGTTTATTCCGTTACAATAGAATTTCGACGTTAAAACAAAGGCGAACAATTGGGTGAGATAAAAATGGATTCGCCCTAACGGCACTATATATTATATGTATATATATATGTGTGTGTGTGTGTGTGTATTTGCACCAGGTGATAGAGAGAAAATTCTGTTTGAATGACTTACGAATGATTATTGCCTGTCCTTTTATCCCTTCAAAACCTTCTCGAGTCAAAGACAAACGAACAGTGTAAGCCATAGACGGGTAAAGACCGGTGACGTTGCATTGTAAAAAGTCACACTCCATTGTGGACCCGGTACCCTACCATAACAATCTGCAGCAGGTACGATGGTTGCCGGTTGAACCAAAGATCCGTTGCCGGAATAGACGTACACGTTGTATGCCGTTACGGGTCCATCTCCGATATCTGTTGGGGAGTTCCATGGTCGCCATCTTAAGGTCACGTGATAGGGACCGGTTTCATATACTTCAGGTAAGGAGGAGATCTCAGGTGGAACTAAAGAGGGTAGATCGGTACCAATAGGATATTCTGACATTTAATTGATTGGAGGGGAACTCGTTCTTCCGAAAGATCCTATTTCCGAAGGTTCATTTATCCAAAGGGTCATGATTCCGAAGGTTCACAATCATCCAAAATGAGAGAGTTCTATATCATTTTCGGGATAATGAACCTTCTTCGTTACGTAACTGTGGGGGATAAACCTTCGGAACATAAAAACGAACCTTTCGGAATTATGAACCTTCGGAAAAACGAACATTCAGAATCATTTTTAAAAAACAGGTAAAACAACATGTCACCATATACATATATGCTTTGACAAGATTTGAGTGGAAATACGCGAAATGGAACTTATTAGTGGTATTTTGTGTCAGTGATGTTAATGATATGCATGTATGAGTTAATCATAGTGAGGATAAAGATAGAAATTTGAAGCCTATGATAACCAAAAGTCTCTCAAAGAAGATGCATGTTATATCTTCGTTCGATAGAATTTATAAGATTTTATTTCCCACAACTGAAACATTTATATTAGTGTGTGAGTACGTAACGCGCAGGTTGTAATTAGCACGCGCATTTTAGACAATTAAAAAAGAAAGATGGCTCTGCCTGTATTAATTGTGAATATAGTTTCGACAAACTTTTTAACCCCCCGGTTCATTTAAGTGAGCTTCCTTTAACTTCTAAACAACAATGAATTACTACTTTATTTTTAAATCAAACTAGAAGCGAATGCGTCCACATCCTAAGAGCCTTTTTTTAAAGAAAATTACCTAAAGGTCTTTCACACGCGAATCTCAGGTCACAGGTACATTCACGCCGACTCCAACCAAACGTTGCTGATTGATGAACGCACATCCCTCCGTAGCCTTCCATAGTTCCATTACACCAGGCATTAAATCTTGATTAAATTGAAATTTTAAAAATGTATTATCTTCAGTGAAGTAGGCTATAAAAAGTATGAAAAGCCATACAAGCATTACATAGATAAAATAACAACTTAACATAAAACAACGATCGCTGGTGAAATATGATATATCTGAATATATGTATTATATATAAAACACGATAAAAACTACTTTCGAAAAATAAACTCAAGACAATTTCAATAGCCCTGTCTATCACATTTAGAAATGTGTGAACATTACAATGGTGTATTACATAATCCGAAACCTGATTTCTATGGGCAGTACAATAGGTATTTGAAATTGAGTTTATTTTTCGAAAGTAGTTCTTATCGTGTTATATATACATATATATATATATATATATATATATATAGTGTGTGTGTGTGTGTGTGCGTGTCTCTGTGTACCAACAGAGGTATACTTGTGTGACTAAATGGACAGTCAAACGCAATAGATGCCTTTATTCCGTCAGGCTTGTGTGGCTATTTTTGCTGCTTGTGTGGCTATTTGAACAATAGAGAGAACAAAGGGAAAGATACACAAGTATACCTGTGTGAGTATGTGTGTATCTGTGTGTGTGGACACTCAATATCGATGGATAACATTACAGATATCGGCTCGTATATCAGACTGTGGTATAATGCTTACATGTCATTTTGAATGCAGCTCCCATCGTTCCACTGAAATGCCCCACCTTGTATATCAAGTCCGAGCCAGTATGATTCACCACCAGCGAGATCTAGAAGAAAGTTCTACGCGAAAATGGATGAGGGGAATAAATAGAATAAATAGAATAATCTTAATAATGTTACCCAACAGTCCATTCCCCACTCTTAGTACACAAACACACACCCCTAAAGTATACATATATATAGAGAGAGAGAGAGAGTTCAAAAGTTCTGCGACGGAGTTTAATAAGTAGACAGAGACACAGAATAAAATGCTCCTTTCGCCTTATAGGCGAAATATTGAACCCTTTGTGTCTAATGGAGTATTTTATTCTGAGTCTCTGTCTATATATATATATATATATATATATATCTATCTCACTTTCTCCTGGAAAATACGCCAGTGAGCGTCGAAAATTTAAGAAATAAAACATCAAACCTACTGGCTACAATGCATTAACTGTGTGAATACGCTTTCTTTGTCTTTTCCTACGTCAATGCCAGTACGTGAAATATCTTATAATATAATACAGTAAGGATTTCGGGCTCTTTTTTTTGTTCAAATAGGCTCCTCCCTGGCCCTTTCGGTCCCCGCCTTTTGGTACCCACGGGTGGGGAAGGGTTCTTAGGGTGGTGGGAGGCACTTCTTGAGGGCTGACGTCCCGTCCATATTTCATAAATTCATTTTTAAACATTGAATTTCCGCAGGGAGTAGGCCTAATAATTCCACCAACCCATGAAGCGGGTTTGTAGCTTCAGGCCCAGCCAAACCATATACCTTTCCCTGTGAAGGGGAGCTATGCCAAAGAACAGCATGGCCATATATCCGCATGGCTTCAGTGTACAGTACAGTATTATACACACGTGTTAGATCGCTCGCACGTACGTGTACAGGTCATCATACAGGTATAGAGTTACATCATTTGAAGCTTCATGGTCACACACACAGTTTAGTGTGTATGTTTCACGACGTTCGCTACCGGTAATTTGACACTTTATCAGAAAATCTGATAAGAAGAAAATTCCTTCGAAAATATTTCCATAATGATTATGAATACGTATAATGATATTAATCCCTTCTCCCCTCGCCCTGGGGGTGATGGGATGACAATGGAATGGGGGGAGCTGGAGGGGGGGGGGGTAGTAGGGGGGAAGTCAATCCGTCGGTCCTCCCAAGACCCATATAAGGGGGCCATAATCCCCCTGAAAATAAAATGACAAATTCATTTTTTCTCATTATTGCATCCTTTACAGGGGACGTACCGCTAATTATGGATGTTACTCTGAGTATTAATAAACCACAGAAACATGGCAAGATCAAATCGCTCCCTCTAGGTCTATGCATGGATATTCTACTCGAACATTATTATATCCATATCATCAATTTTCATCAAGATTAAAAGGAATTTTCTTCAGAACTCATGCAAGCTTTGGATAAATAAGACATATTCACATGATCAGGGGCGGATCCAGAATTTAGTATAAGGCGGGGAAAACAAGTGCAGGTTTGTCAACTTTTGGAAAAGGCAGACCTGGGGGGGGGGGGGGGGGTGGCGAGAAGTTTTTTTTCGTCAGACCTAGAAAATTCGCTCAGGAGGGGGTGGTTATGGGGGTCCCTCCATAATTCTCTGACAAGTAAAAAAAAGAAGGTTTCATTCTAAAAGGGGGCGGGGGCACAATCAACAAAAGGGCGGATCGTCTATGGTCAAAATGCATACTTTCCTGCCATTGAACGGGGGGGGGGGGGGTGGGGATGGCACGGGCCAGAAGCACCCCCCCCCCCCCCCCGGGTCCGCCAATGGACATGTTGTAAATACTTCTTGGTAAAAATAACTTTACCCGACTTTTTTATTTATTCACTTGATTATTGTAACAAATATACGGTACGGTGATTAATCATAAACACAGCTGCTTCTGCTAGGCAACATATAATAAATATATATATATATATTTTTGGAACCGCACAACAAGGGTCCCAAGTCCTTGTGTTGCCATAAAGCCATTATGGTAATAGCCGGGAGGGCGCATTGTTATACATAATTTGTATATATATATATATATATATATAATATATGTGTGTGTGTGTGTGTGTGTCTACTTTATTACCTGACAGATTCAATAAAGAATAATTAACTAACTGTTATGACATTTTATTGTCATATTATAAATAATATGAATGCGACTGCGTCTCCTTTATGCTTCCGCCTGAATTCAGCAATGTTCATGAATGAAACTGTTCTCAAAATATTGTGATAAAATAAACCTGAATAAGAAGCCTGCCATTATTTGTTAATTTACCTCTTTGACCTTTGACCTAAATAACCTATAGTGCTATCACTTTATATCCTGCTAGTGAAGTATATAAAATAGTTGAGATGTGGTGATAACGAAACAATTTATTTGACGTTTGACCTACGTAAACGAAAATTTAACCAGTTCGTCTCAATATGGTGGCACACTAGTACCATATTGAAGTTAAAGGGATACGCCACCAGGCGACCGTGGAGAAAGTCTGGATTGCGTAAGCCCCATTCACTCGTACTCAAAGTTTGTGCGTCGAACGCTTCCGTCGGACTGCTGGGATAACCTTTCGGACTGACGAAGCCGACCGAATCTCGCACGAGAGCTCGAGCTCAGGCGGAGCGTACATGTTGCGCGGCGACCAGTCTGTCCGAATTAGCGCCCCTCGGGACAACGGCATGATCACGTAACGATCATGGTGCCCTCTCGCGGCATAAAAACGTCAACAATCTGCGGTTGAGTATCCCTGTAATGGCTCAAATTGTTCAAGAGATATTGCAATAAGGAGGCTAAAAACTTGACCTCTGTGACCTTCCACCGTTGACTTAATAACCGCTAAAATCCTATCAGTTTGTCTTACTACAGTGATGCATACTAGCTCCCTGTTTGAAGTTCATACCTCAAATGATTATTGATAAGTAGCGCAAATGGGGCAAAAATCTGAAATGCCAGTATTGATCTCTGCGACCTTTGATTTTTAACCTACATACCCCAAAATCTAATTAGATCGTCTTCTCATGGTGATGCATACTAGTACCAAGTTTGAAGTTCATACCTCAAATGGTTCCAGATAAATCGCGGTAACGATGCCAACACCAGAAATTTCATAAATTGATCTAGGTGACATTTGACTTTTAGCCTGCGTACCCCAAAATCTAATTAGCTCGTCTTCCCATGGTGATACATACTAGTACCAAGTTTGAAGTTCATACCCCAAGCGTTTCCTGAGTCATCGCGTTAACGAAAAAGCAGGACGGACGGACGGACGGACAACCCGAAAACATAATACCTCTGGCACCAACTTCGAGGCATAAACTTGAAACAAAAGCTGATACCTAATGTTATTGCACTTAACTCGTTGACTACTGAATTTTCTAATTCCCATAGGCTTAACACATGGCCCAACCGGGTCCAGTGGGCAATGGGTTAACACGATATCTCCATACAAGTCGGACCTAACTTCGGAAAACCGAGCACAGGTCTATACTCCGAAAACGGCGTATAGAGCAAGATGAATATAGAGCCCTCATCGTTCAGTGCGAGACAGTGTGTACAAAAGGCATGGGGGAAATCCTGCAATGTCGACCTGCTGTTAATAATATCATTAAAAAAAATAATGCTGCGGATATATTTATTTCATATCATATGGCGAATCAGTCACAGATTTTGAAGGTAATTGACACGCAGCATTATATTTAAGAATATATATATATATATCGTTGGCAGGTTGACTTTGCAAGATTTCCCCCATGCCTTTTGTGCACACTGCCTCGCATGGAACGATGAGGGCTCTATATTCATACGCCGTTTTCGGAGTATATACCTGTGCTCGGTTTTCGGAAGTTGGGTCAGTCATATTGCTTTCAAGCATTTAAAATACTGAAGTATGTATACTACATGTATATCATGGGAAGTACCTGTATTTCCAGGGTTTTCGGTTGCGCAAGATCCCCACCTTGTGCTTGACAAAACTTGCGTGCAAAGAAGTATGACGTCATCCAAGATTGAGATACATAGTAGAACATTCCACTGAAATGTGCCCAGTCCTGTTTCAAAATGGCTGAAATGGAACGTATGACGAAACTGTTTAATCATAGTTAACTCGAATAAAGAAATGTTCTACCTAGATGCAAAATAATTTAACATTAGTAGAACTTTTCATTGCAATGTACCCAGTTCTGCTGACAATAAAGGGTATATTGAAATAAATATTGGAATATATACTTTAATAAGCTCCAAAGAAAGTCGTTAATGTTATCTTTCACGAAATTTTTAAACAAATACAGTGTTAAAAAAGAACGTCAACTGTCATTCGGATTTTTTTTTCAAATCTTACTTTGAGGTTGTTCACATATGAATGGTTTTATCGCGCAACATGAGGAATCAATCCATTGTCCAGTAGTGGTAAGGCATGCACAATCTTCACCAGGAGGGATGTTGTTCGGTTCATTTGGCGACCACAGGGAAGATCTAAATGTGAGGTTTGGAACCATAATACACAGTAAGTCTCAGAGCGATGTATTCAACATTGATTATGCACATATTGTCGGTCCTTCTAAAAGCCGAGAAAGGCTCTGTGGAGCCTAAAACAGCCAAAAGCACCCAGAAGACGACAAGCCTAAGTAAAAGTAAAAGTATAAATAACAACAGTAGTATAGTAGTAGTGGTGTTAACACTAGTAGTAGTAGTAGTAGTAGTAGCAGTAGCACACTGTAGTAGAAGTATTGGTAGTGGTTGTAGTACTATTTGTAGTGTAGGAGTAGTGGTAGTAGTAGTAGAAGAAGAAGAAGTTGTGGTAGTAGTACTACTACTACTAGTTGTAGAAGTAGGGTAGGTGCAGGTAATATGGGACCCTTAAGCTCATTTGCATAATTTGCATAAAGACAAATAAAGACACACAGAATATACTTTGTTCCCATGAATCAGTAACGACTAGTCTAACTTTTAATGTAAAGAAAACAAAATTATCACCAGCCCCCTGTCCATTATATGCAAATTATGACATCATCACCAATAGTCCCATATTACCTGCATGTGCAGGTAATATGGGACCATTAATTAAAGACATTAGGTTCACATTAAAACGACTCTATTATGTCTGGTATTTACTTTAAAATGTATAAAAGTCATTAACTGTAAGATGATTTCACATTTTAAGAACCTTTAATGAATATGTTGACTTAAAATTATATAATTTATAGATCGTCTGAAGAAAAGTAAACCTGCAGACCAGTCCTATGCCAAGAATAATGCAATGCTTAGGCTTCCAGCTCAGTGAAATTGACAAAATATGTATGGTTGCTGTGGCTTTTACTGTGAACCTCAGCTCAGGGTCCCATATTACCTGCAGCCCCATATTACCTGCACCTACCCTAGTAGTAGTACTATTACTAGTCGTATAATAAATAGTTATCTAATAGTAGGAGCAGTGTTACTAGTATCAAGAGTGCTTGTAGTAGCAGAAGTAGTGGTTATAATAGTAGTAGTAGTAGTAGTAGTAGTTGTAGTAGAAAAAATAGTACTAGAAGCAGCATTATTACTATTCTTGTGATTGATATCTTTCTCCTCTCTCTCTCTCTCTCTCTTTATCATTTTGTGGTTTGGAAAATTGATTATTAGCTGTAATGCAGAAATGCGCGATTGACATTATATCTTTTCATTTAACTTCATCATTATTATTAGAAATACGTAATTGAAACGTACTCTAAAGTTGTCCCGTCTATCCACGAAAATGTGCCTTCCGATGCTTCATCAGTCAGTCCGATGAAAAGGCATGTGAAACTGTGAACCATTGTCGCTCTGGTCGTTAAAAAGTTCTATAGGAAGCGGTGAAAAGTATACTTAAGGTTAAAAATTGAATTGAATTTATTGGTTTCTATATCACATTACATTCCATTCAGATGAATCAATACAACATATAATAACATCATACATGAGTAAACAAAAAAAAAAACATGAGACTAACATAATACAAAATGAGATATAGAAGGGCTACTGCTTAAGCAATAGAGCTTGAAATGCTTGCAGCCCTCGGTTGTAAAATACATGTAATACAAATAAATTAAAAAGGGAAGAATTTAAACCCCAAAATATGGGGAGTGACTTGCAAAGAAAGAGAAAGAGAGAAGAGAGAAAAAGAAAGACGGGGAGGGGCTGGTAGCCTATACGCTATGATAATACACCTTGTTTACAAGTTTATTAACACAAAAGATTAGAGTGCTAGGTCATGGACCATAATAATTGAATGAACAAATAGATGAAGGAAGGAGTCTCAGTTGCAGTATTTACATAACAACATGGATCTAACAGCTGTTTTAAATGCATTTAATGACTTCAGATTTCTGATTTCAGGAGGAAATGAGTTCCAAATATCTGGACCATTATGTCTGATAGATTTCAAGGCTAATGCAGTTTTAGGGTTTCTTAGATGGAAATGTTCAGTTTGTCTTGTGGGATAAGAGTGGATGTCTCTATTTAGACTAAACAGTGGAGGGAAATATGGGGGTAGCTGCCCGTTTGTTAGCTGGAACATGAAAACCCCAGTTTGTAGAATATTTATATCATCAACTTTCAGAGTTTTAAGTGTCGAGAACAAAAGGGTAGTGTGATCGCGGAACGAAGAATTGGTACACAAACGAACAGCTTTCTTTTGCAGCAGTAGAATAATTTCAATATTATTTTTCGAATTTGCCCATATGATATTACTGTATGAGATATATGGTAATATTAACTAGTTATACAGCATAAACTAAATTTTCAATGGAACATAATATTTCAGTTTAAAAAGTATGCCAACTTTGCGTGAAATCTTATGAGATATGTGTTTCACGTGGTAATTCCATCTCAAATTTTCATTTTTAAAGACACCCAGAAATTTTGTACTCTCAACTCTTTGCAATAATTCGCCAATGAGCAGTATTTCAAGGTTTGCTAAATTGTTATTGCTATTTCCATTCCGAAAATACATAAAGTAAGTTTTCTTCAAATTAAGCGAAAGTTTATTTGATTTAAACCATTTTGACAATTTTGGTACTTCGTTATTAATTATTTCCAAAAGATTTTGTAAATTAGAGTGAGAACAAAATACATTGGTATCATCAGCAAATAATATATATTGTAGTGCATTAGAAGAGTTAGGGATATCATTGACGTATATCAAATACAACAGCGGACCAAGGATTGATCCTTGTGGGACGCCGCATTCTAAGGATAATGATTCTGATTCGGTAGAGTCATGATACACATATTGTTTTCTATTTGCTAAATAGTTCTTAAAACATTGCATTGCCACACCTCTTACACCATAGTGATCCAATTTGCGTAGAAGTATTGAATGGTCAAGGGTGTCAAAAGCCTTGCTGAGGTCCATGAATACACCAATGACATGTTTACGTTCAGCTAAGGCATTTGACACTTTATCACATAATTCCAAGAGTGCTAATTCTGTTGAGTGAGATTTTCTGAAACCATATTGATGCGAGTACAGCAAATTGTTTCTGGTAAGAAAATTATATAGTCTATTATAGACAAGCCTTTCCAAGATTTTGGAAATGCTTGGGAGTATAGACACGGGTCTATAATTTGAGACAAGTGAAGAATCATCTATTTTGTATATTGGAATTACTTTGGCTATTTTTAACACATCTTGAAAAGTGCCTGTATAAAGAGATAGATTACAAATGTATAATAGTGGTGGGATGATGCTTCCTGCGATTTGTTTTAGAAAACGCGTACTCATCTCGTCATGGCTACTTGAATAACTGTTCTTCAAGGATTGAATAATATTCATAATTTCAGTACAATTAGTAGGCATTAAGAATAACGATTTGTCACATGGCTGTACAAGATAATTTTGGTAATCCGACGGGTTTGAATGTATTTTGGCTGCCTGTTTAGGACCTACTTCAACAAAGTATCTATTGAAGCAATCTGCAATTGTTTTTGAGTCAGTTATTGTTCTACCATTACTGTTAATATGGCATTTAGATGTATTCTTTTTCTTTCCAATGGTTTCACTTATAACTTTCCAAGTAGATGACATATTTCCATTAGATTTTTCAAATTCTTTGGCAAAATAATTTTTACGAGATAATTTAATTATTGACGTCAGTTTATTTCTGTAATGCTTGTACTTCGATGTATTGCCACTGCTTGGTTGGCGGATGCTACGTTTGTATAACATATTCCTTTTCTTAATTGACGTAAGAATTCCTTTCGTAATCCATGGATTTGGGGGTTTTCTTTTATTAATCTTATGTTTTGTTTTCGGAATACATCTGTTAAGTTGGTGTGAAAATGTCCTCCAAAAATGATCATAAGCTGTGTTAACATTGTCGCATGGTAGAACATCATCCCATGTTTCCATAGATAGATTGTTATTCAGACATAATATATTCTCTGCAGTAAATTTACGATATATCATTGTTTTGTTTAGGTGTCTCCGTGGCATGGATTTACAATAGCAAATAAGAAATATTGGAATATGGTCAGAGACTTCACTATATATAAGACCAGCATTCACAGCTTCAGTAACAACATTGGTAAAAATATTATCTATCAGCGTTGATGAATAGCTAGTAATTCTACACTGTTGGTCATAATGTTAGCATAATTCGTATTTTCATAGTCATCCGTTGATTTAATCATATTTAAAAGCCTAAATAGATAATATTGACCAGGTTCATGATTACATAATGATTTTGTATTGTCGAGGTAAAAGTCGGTCAAGTGAAACATTCCATAACGTGGCCTATCTTATTGTTTGGTGCTATGAAAGGCAGAGCCTCCTTTCTGCTGTTGTTTTGCTGTCCATTTCGTGCAGAAAGCCTACGTGTGTTAACAGCCCGTTTTCAGAGGTAGCTTGATCAATTCCTACCAAATTTGGTACATTGATTCCTTACATTATGCCTCGCCCAACGGCACTTGCAATTCGTCAGAGGGTCCTTGCACTCCGACGGAATGGACAGACACAGGCCCAGATTGCAGATATTCTTGAACTATCGCAGAGTTGTGTGTGCCGCATCGTCAGAAGACATCGAGAGGCGGGTACTTTGAGTCCAGAGAGATCTACAGGTCGACCACGAAGAACATCCGCACGGGATGACTGTCAACTGCTGAACATGTGCCGTAGGAACTGGAGAATGCCAGCGAGTCGTCAGTGCCACTTGTGGAGGAGGCACTTCAGAGTGAACGTTTCACGGGAAGCCGTAAACATGAGACTTGTCCAACATGGCTACAGAGCTCGGCGAATGACCAAGGTTCCACGTCTCACTGTTCGCCACCGGGTTGCTCGACTCCAGTGGGCTAGGAGGCACAGGAGATGGCAGCTTGGTCGCTGGCGCCATGTAATCTTCACTGATGAAAGCCGGTACATCCTTGACCGCACCGATGGGAGGCAGAGGGTTGGACGATTTTGGGGCGAGAACCTCCGTAATGACTGTGTCCAGGAAACCAATCAAGCAGGTGGAGGCTCAGTGATGGTATGGGTCGGAATACATTATGGCGGGAAAACGCCATTGGCTGCACCTGAAGGAAACGTCAACGCCGTCATGTACCGCGATATCCTGGAACGCCATTGTCTTCCATACGCGAGAAGAGTATATGACAATAACTTTCAGCTCGGTCACATAGGGCACGTCTGGTGAGGGAATTCCTTGACGCAGAGGACGTGCAGCAGATGCCTTGGCCTGCCTGTTCCCCCGACATGAACCCCCCATTGAGCACGCCTGGGATGCATTGGGCCGTGTCATCAATGAGAGAAACAATCATCCTCAAAATGTGCAGGAGTTAGCCCAGGCACTGACCGAAGAGTGGGATGCACTGCCCTTGAACAGGCATCAACAACCTTGTGGACAGTATGCCACGGCTTGTGGAGGCACTGGTGCGTGCCAGAGGTGGCCATACCAGGTACTAAGTGACCCAACAAGATTAAAAAGAGGAACACTTCCCTTCAATCATCAAAAGATCCCAAGATTTTACTTTTCACGATCAACTTATCATGGTTAAACATTTACCAAAAACGATACATTTTTTCAAGGAATCCAAGGTCTGGATGATTGTGTTTGTCAAAAGTGGTTTAAACCAGTGTATAAAGTTTGTATGAATTAATTTTTGTCTTATATTTTTTATTTCATATGTTGAGAACAGATTTATCAATAAAATCGGTGAAGATATAAGCTTTATTTTGCAAAAAAAAATGACTCGTATTGTTGTCAATAGTGTACGAAAGGTAGAAAAAACAATTATGCTACCATTATGACCAACAGTGTACTTGGTTTATCAATACTGCTAATAAATGAGTTTGCATGTAGAATGTTTAGAAATAAGTGAGAAGGTGGAGCATTTGTATTGAGCAAGTCTATATTAAAATCACCCATCAAGTATACATCTTTGTTTTCTAAATTAGTACGCTCCAGCAAGAAGTTTAGTTCTTCTAGAAACAAATCCACATTTGTATTAGGAGGCCTATAGATTGTAAATACTAAGATATTTTCCCTATTTTCTAGGCTTATCTCCACACATGTAGAATCAATTAAGTCGTTATTGAAGGTCAGTTCTGGTCTCATCTTAAATGAACATAGATTAGAAATATACATTGCAACTCCGCCCCCTCTTCCAGATTGTCTATCTGAGCGGATAATTGAATAATTATTCAAATTATACACGGAGGGGGAATTTTTACTCAACCAAGTTTCAGTGATACCTATTACTGAGAATTGTGAAGTAATAGAGGAAAGGAGGAGGTTTAAATTTTCATGATTTTTTGCAAGACTACGTGCATTGATATGGAGTAGTCTAAAAGATTTGTCATCGTTCGGAAAGTTCGAGTTGAATTCTTGAGGAAGATAGTATTTACAATCTATGGTCTCATTAATATGTTGATTTAACTCTTCATCATCATCCATATTCACGTAGTAATGTTCTTACATCTTCCATGACTATAAAGGGAATATCACATAAATGTGTGTTTAGGGTCACCAGCAAAGATAGAAAAGAAAGGTAAGAAAAGGGAAAATTTGCAAGTAAAAAAGGTGCATCATTTAAGGTAAGGTCAGTAGTGTGCATAAAAAAAAATTTAAAAAAATAAATAAAACTAAAACTAAAACTAAAACTAAAACTAGATTTGCGCCATGTAACAACTCTCCATGCTAAACAAGCTAGAATAAAAACTCCTTTACGGAAATGTATTATTTATATTATTTTTACATATTCACTGAAGGTTGATTTGAAAAATACTGAAAACAAAACATAATCAGGTGGATGAACATAATCTTTGTATCATTTGTGTCATATTTTAAAGATAGCTAATGGGATAACAAAATTACTCGTATTTAAGGTGCGCTATTTGCGTAATTAACTCTTTGTGTTGGAAACTGAAAGTCAATGGGTGATTATTCATACATGGTTTGCTGCTCTTTTATTGGTCAATGCCACTAGAAGACAATTTTTATCGATGTAGCATATTGTGGAACTAAATTGAAATTCACAAAGCATGTTTTGGAATTAATCTCATTTTTATAGCCAGGTTCTTTACTTTGTAGTAGTAAATAGTAAATTCAATTTTTTTGATTTGTCAGTGTATGTTTTGTTTCCACTGCTTTTTATTGCTTGTGATTTTCGGCAAGATTTAGCTGATATACACGTAAATCATTCTGGTGATTCAAAAACCTCATAATACTATTCCCTGGATAATAAATACTTCAAAATAGTTTTTTTAATTAAAAAAAAAGAATACATGCATTAATATCTGCAGACTTGATCAGTGCCAGATCAGCTCCGTGATGCTGACAGAAGGTTCGAGCATCTGCGAAGGACCGATCCAGCCAAAGTGGAGAAATAAAGTAAGCTGTATCTCCAAACGATGCCTTACTGCTTTGAGCGAATACTGTAATGATAAAAGTACATGGAGGAGGAGTTTAAAGCGGCTTGGTGGTTTGTATCCTGCCCGTAAAGGCTTTTTTAAGAGGTCACCCAGGCACCTGAGAACCATTAATCTACTCTAGAATTATCCGACAAACAAAATACAAAACAAAAAAGACGTCACATTTCGGGATGCCTTTCGACAAAAAAGGTCCATTTTGAAAGGAGTCGCTGAAAACCCGACAACCCATACTTCGTACTTTTTATAGGGCTCTGTTTATGCACCTTTGTCAGCAACGACCCTGTCCAGATCTGTTGTTTCTTTAGTACATAAAAACGTGATACCGTGAGCAGAATCATTATAAACGAAAGTTAATGGTTTGAATTATTTTGTCTTTACAATCGAAAAAACGGATACAATATACTCATTTTGACTTGCAAGTTGTCAGTTAAAATTGTATTGATTAGGGTGGTTTTTTTCTATTCCACGTGGTTGCCTGTAATACTAGTGTCATTTATTAATTAAATTTTGGAGAATATTTGCATTGACCTCATGGAACTGTTTCTTACATCGTGTCCGCTCACAAATAAAAGAAAGTTCTGCGTCAGCTGATCGGCTTTGCCATCCTAACTCAGGAGATGACGGTACACAGCCCCAATCACTCATTCCATTCGGTTCAGTTTGAGAATCCCAATCGGTAAACCTTTAAATGAAACAAGGGGAATCCAACCTTGATGGCAAGTTGTTCTGCTTTATATTTTCCTTTATCAGTAGGATAGAATTTCCAGAAAAAATTCAACACAGTGGCCAAGAAAAAAAGGGTTTTTGCTTTTACATTCTTACAAACCTCATGCAAGAAGCAATGGACAGAAAGCCTAAAATGAGCAATTCCTTAGGCAACAAGTAAAGGTTCATCAAGTAGAAGCCATTGCAAGGTATTTCCCATGTCGAACGCGCATGATGGCATTTGGTATCGGTTTTTAGTGTAGAAAAGGGTATACAGATCCTAAAATCGGCTCAAGCTAGCTGCCACGAGAGATCATAAGATCAGTAGCGCACTTTAATGTAATTATATTCAATAGCTTTTCCCCCCTCACTTTGGCAATTTGCCGTAGACTCGAACGGACTTCTTCAAAGATTTATTTCTTTATTCTGCATCATTACTTCAAATCACCTCTATGCAAATAAAGGTCGTATAGCTGGTATACTCTTGAGTGACATATTGAAAACCTCTGTTTTCAATATTTCAAGTATATTCTTATGCTATGACCATGATGACTAAAAAGTAGGCTATTCCTAGTCTTGGAAAGCATTTTCTTGAAAGAAAACTTGATAGGAGGTGGTTAGCATATCGGTAAAGCTATTGGTATGGGATTTTTCTTCTTCATAATTTTTTCAAAATATCATCCTTCCATGGATAAAAAATAGACTTACCGGGGTAGTGTGCCATCTAGCCATTTATAATTCCCGTCGTTCTGCCTCTGAAGTCCAAACAAGTAGCAACTATCAGGTGACAGCGGTATCAGTCCTCTGATATATTCCTGTTAGATTTTAAAAGAAACATGCTCCATCAGCAACAGAATTGTGGATTTGTGGAATAGTTTCCCTGAATATGTTATCTCAGCAACTTCTGTAAACTGCTTTAAAGTGATTAGGTAACTTTGTGGAGGCTTTGTGAGCTGTCTGGCCTTACATGCTATCAGTGTATGTAATATGGTGTTAAAATGAAGCCCATGGGGGAAAAAGCACTTCAAAATCACCATGTGCTTCACAAATGTAAACATATGCAAAAGACCGGAAATGCTAGACTCATTTTCCCCATTGACTCAGTGTTAGACTAAAGCGTATGGCCATACGCCTTCGTAAATGGGAGTATTCAGTCACAGATATCTTAATAATAGCATTATATATTTGAAAACCTTTCTATGCCTGGCTATTTATTTATCCTTCTGAACATCATTATCCAAGACAGATATCAAAATTCAACAATTTATTAAATCAAGCTTCCACAAAGTTACCGAATGCCTTTAAGAATAGACTAGATAAATACTGGTCTAAAAATTACGATCTTGTTTACGAGCCAGTATAGGCTGTATGAGTTAATATCTTGAATCTTCCACACATTTTTGTCCTTTCTCCGACACATATTAGACTTGTTATGACATGTTATGGAAAATGTATAATCACACGATACAACAAGCTACGATCGATTCGTCCTATATCATCGTGGGATTATTTAAAATAAGTAAGTAAGTAAGTAAGTAAGTATTATTTTTTTAAAAAGAAGAAGAAGCAAACTAGCTATGGAATATGAAAACCAACAGAAACTCTCTGAAATTTCACCCAGCTTAAGAGAAAGCTTCAAACAAAACCATATTGATCAAAGAACACGTGTTTGGGTGTGATCAGTGAGGGGCCAATTAGTCATATTTTCGTTTTAGTTGGCTAATTTGAAAACTTGAGAAACCTCTTTCATTTTGTTTTGTTTTGGGTTTTTTTTTTCTCACTTGAATAATGATAATTTCGAACCTTCTTTCGGGGATATCATGAAAAGTGGGGGTTGCAGCCTCTCCCCCACCCCCTTCTCGGTTTCGCGGCCCATGCGACTTATCTAAGTGCAGAAGCACAAGTAGACATTCTCGTGCGCATAACAGGTCGCTAACTATAACGGTGGCCTAGTCCACTGCCTGGACTGCTTTCAGTGAGCGCTCCATGATGCACTTTACCTACTCTAGACTTACACACATTATTGAGTCTTTTTTTTTCGGGTAAATTGGGGTTATCGCGGTCTGTGCACAGCACGTGTATAGCTGCCTTGCGTGCGATAGGTTTTAACTGGGTCTCACATTTAAAAAAGAAAGAAAAGAAACGGCCAGAATCTGGACTAAGGGTGGCCCAGAAAGAGTTCCACACCTGAGATCTGCAATTTTGACTTCATCATTGACCCAATATCATAACTTTTTTGTTTATTACTAGAAAAAATATTTCCGAGTAAAAGTCTTCTACGTAATAAAAAAAAATATATGATATTGAGTGAATGATTACATTGCAGATGTCAGGTTTTGCATCTTTTTGGACCACCCTGTATAATAAACCTACATTGATTTCAGCTGTCTTTATCATAGCCAGGTAACCGCCGTATCTCTGACATGTTGCCTGAGCAGATTCAGTGGTTTCCATGGGTTTCGCTTGGAAGAGAAACTGAGAATCACCATATTCATGCCAGCGGCATCCATCTGAAAATGCAAATAATATCTTCTTTTATTTTTATTTTTTTTAATGTAACTAGTTAAGTTTAAAGTAATAATACCTCTACGAATATACACTTTACAACTTTTATTTGTTTGATTATTTTTCTACTGTTTCGTTGACTAAGTAATCGGGAATGTTTACTTAAGTATGCAATTATAGCGGATTATCATCCAAAGTATACCAACTGAACCTTCTTGGTTAGTAATATTATAATGATTAAACGAAGTATATCGCCATTATACTGTTATCACTAGGAATATATTAAGCAAATATACCTTGCACTGAGAGGTTCCAGTTGAAATTATGGATTCTCTGAGGTGACTGGTATAGCACTATTTTCTGAGGGGCGCAGCCCCGAAGAAAATAGTAACTATATGCCAGTCACCGAAGAATCCATAATTCAACTGGTGCCTCGAAAAGCGTGCATGGTATATTTGATTTATATCCTACCAGAGTAAGCTTAGATAGATAAACAATAATAAAACTAAAGAATCTAGACCTAGTCCTAGACCTAGACTCTATATGAAATGTATACAACTCACCAAGTTTGCCCAAAGTCACAAAAGATGCCTGGCCATTGCTTGTAAGTATTGTCTATAGTCTACTGTAGATCTAGATCTACATGACACAAATCCAACGATGAAACCATTTAGACAATGTAAACTTGAAACCTGAACTTTTCCCCAAGTCACAAGAGAGGCTAATAGACCCCTTCTCGTAAGGTGTACTGTAGATTTACATGGCACTAATCCAACGCTAGCGCTGGACTAGCGGAGATCAACGTGCATGTAGGGTCATCTGCACTTCACTACGCGCATATACACACATACGTACATTGAACATGAGCTAGCGGCTCTCTCAGCCATCTCTCAAGCTCAGCTCAGAGCTCACTCAGAAACATTATCGCGATATATTGTCGCGATATCGATAGCTTCGAAATATCCAGAAAAACAAAAAAGTGACGTCATAATATTTTTATATCGAAAAATATACGGAGGTCTGACGTCACGCGATATCCATTTTTTCTTCATGGTGAAAGTATTTTGTGTCACGTGAGACATTCCTGGCCAATCTTTGCATGAGAATTTTATGATGTAGGGTATAAATATATATATATATATATGCGAAGATACCCAACTTTAACATTTCGACGGCGTCTCGGTAAATTGTATAGCGTGAGGATTGATGAGACAGGAGGCAAAGGACGTAGCTGAACTTCAACTTTATTGGGTCAAGCTTTCGGCCTTCATGGCCTTCTTCAGGTTCTGAATTTTATATACAAACTTATAGCATAAACTTCAATATACACACATGTCGGTGTGTGTTTTTATATTCATTTAATAACAAAAAAACATGTGCATATTGATATTAGCATATACCTTCATGGCTACAGTTTATTACATACAACTTAAATGAATGAATAATAAAAACAAAGTTTACGATTATTGTACAATCCTCACGCTATATATATATATATATGTATATCAGCCTTTGAATATAGCCTTGTAAAAAAACCTAACCTACAATGGTTAAAGAACCCTATATATGGAAGATTTCTCACTTACCGATTGGTATTTGACAAATGTGTCGCCTCACAGAAGTGCAAGTTACCCTGTTCCATTTGCCATGTATCTCATCAGTCAAGATTTCTCTTGATCTTATGACAGCACAGTACGGTGGGTCGTGGAAGGAGTACAGATCAGGATCCCAGTTTTGATACCTTAATTTGTGCATCAAGATGTACAGAAGGAAACTCATGACAGATATCATAGTAATAGTAGTAGTAGTAGTAGTAGTAGCAGTAGGAAGTATTGGATAGCTTAGCACAAGCCTAACCTGCCACAAGGTCCATATCATATGACGACTCATACCCCAGTCACACCACCGATACCGACACGAGACCGATATCTGGACCCCGTCCTATAAAGAGTTGCAAATTGATTGCAACTTGATATAAATCACAATGGCCCGTCTCTTTTAGTACAGATTTGTGATTGATATCAAGCTGCGATTGATAGGTCAGTTTAGAGTTGGTGTGGAGTCGGTTTTGCGATGTGACTAAAGTTTTAGTAGGACTACGTAGACTGCATCAACAGTTCAAACTTTTATTTATTTTATTCCGGGATGACAACTCCTCCGCCTCCCGCTCATAAACACACGCAATCACGCACACGAATACAACGTTATATTTTAAGCTTCTTCTTTTAAGTTTCTTTAAGTCTTAGAGTCAGGCTTACAACGATCCCAACCATAGCGCATGCGCTCTCTACCTCCAAAATTGATTCCACATTTTATTCTACAGGAAATTTAATATTGACATTTAAAGTTTTTGAAAATTTATTTAAGTCTTCTTCACATCGTTTTAAAGTGGGAAATAGAAATCGCGAATTAAGGAATACATACTGCAGAAATTTGGATCCTAGTTAGAATATTAAAAAATTGTATTCTTATTATTTCATAACTATTACTTATTTTTTTATCTACTTACATTGGAGTTGTGCCATCAATCCATTTATACGTTCCATCGTTGTCCATATCCTCCAAACCAATATAGTAATTTCCCACACCATCTAATAATCTGCTTGCTATGAAATCCTGTTGATGTTCATATGATGGTAAATGATAAAAAGATAAATTCCAAATCATTCACCTCCTAGAAACACATTCCATCAACAAGCATGCAAAGTTAGAATAGAAACAGACATCCCATACTCGAGTTATCCTGTTTTGCTTTCAGACATTCAATCAAAACTGATTCCCGGAAATAAAAAAGAAAAAACATAAGCTCATATTTGGCATTTTGTTGCGTAGATTCACATGTATGTGGAATTATACGACAGTGACATATATATATATATATATATATATATATATATATATATATATATATATATATATAAATGTGAAAGAAATTGCGAGAATAACGTTGCGTAGCTCAATCAAAGTTCCCCAGAGCTGTCCTCCCTTTTTGAAATTTTTGCAAAGGCTGAAAAAATGTCTCCGCCGGGAATCGAACCCGGGTCGTTGGCTTAGAACGCCAATGCCTTAACCACGGAGACGGGTTAGTGGTTAGTGGTTAGTTGTTCAAAACTCACCTGCCCCCGACAAAGGAATTAATTAATAAGGTTGAGGATTTGTCAATCTGTCGGTCAACTGAATCTGGTGTCGCCGAAACCACTAACCCGTCTCCGTGGTCTAGTGGTTAAGGCATTGGCGTTCTAAGCCAACGACCCGGGTTCGATTCCCGGCGGAGACATTTTTTCAGCCTTTGCAAAAATTTCAAAAAGGGAGGACAGCTCTGGGGAACTTTGATTGAGCTACGCAACGTTATTCTCGCAATTTCTTTCACATTTGTATTTATTTCCACGAGATTTGCCAAAGCTGTTGTATATGTTAAAAATTTCTTACACTTATATATAGTATAACTAATTCGGTCTTCGCTACCGTCGGTTTCACGCAGTCAAGCGATCATCAGGCGAATAAGACGAATGAACAGTCTGAGACTTCTGCAAGGGCTTATGGATCATTCTTTTTGCGGTTCCGGTCCGGTGGTTTAGGGTTCTTATGTCGGCACTTCGAGATTAGTTCAGAGCGTCGGTTTAGTGTTCCTTTGTGAGTGATGATTGTTAGTTTTTCGTCCAGACATAAGTTACATATTCCGCTTTTTCTCTTATGTGTGTTTGATTTCCTAATTATGTCCCATCGAATTTCATGTTCTATGCCTTTCTTTTTCAGGTCCCAAACGTATTTTGATAGCTCGGTCTCGGATTCATATTATTTATAAAGTTAATCACAAAGCACTTTCCCGCAAAGCACTATTGCACAAACTCTTCAACAAAAACACGACCAAAGTCAGCTACAGTTGCATGAAAAAATATGGACTCTATAATTAAAGCACACAACGA
The DNA here is from genome assembly GCA_025617745.1 of Heliocidaris erythrogramma. NCBI lineage: Eukaryota > Metazoa > Echinodermata > Echinoidea > Camarodonta > Echinometridae > Heliocidaris > Heliocidaris erythrogramma. Next base: position 19,094,923 of record CM046863.1, on the reverse strand, counting down.
CAACACGCTTAAAAAAGCAAAAAGCTCCCCCCAAAAAACGTGTAATTGCAGAGCAAAACCTGACTGCCCCCTACTAGGCGAATGCTTGACATCAGCAATCGTGTACAAAGCTACCGTGACACACAATAATGACACTAAAACATACATCGGCAATACTGGTGACACCTTCAAAGAACGATACAGGAACCACACAAAATCATTCCGCCACCAGAAATATGAATCCGAGACCGAGCTATCAAAATACGTTTGGGACCTGAATACATTGGGTTATCAATCCAGCAGTTAAAGTGCTCAATGCAGGAGCAGAGCATTAATATAGTATAACTAATTCGGTCTTCGCTACCGTCGGTTTCACGCAGTCAAGCGATCATCAGGCGAATAAGACGCGTTTTTGGGGGGGAGCGGTCGGAGCTTTTTGCTTTTTTAAGCGTGTTGTCGTTGTGTGCTTTTATTATAGAGTCCATATTTTTCATGCAACTGTAGCATGTATGGATGACACTGAATTTGGGCTATCGGTCACATAGGCAGTGTTATATCCTATAGCATGCAAACAGTATCATGAAAATTGATGAATAATTAAGGATATTATGGCAAATTTTGTGAATTTTCTGCCATTGTTTAAGATTTTTGTTCACGGTCACGTATGAAGAATGTGCAGATTTTAAAGAAGCTTTTCCTTTATTTGTTCATCCTGATATTTTTAGGACCTGGAAAGCAAACTAAACAGTTTCAGAATATGAAAAGAACAGAATTTGTTCTATTTGTTGAATTTTCATATTTGGGTAACCCCCACCCCCCCCCCTTATTCTACCCTCTTCGCTTTCCTTCAATCTTTCCTCTTCTCTTTCCTTATGTGTTTCTTTCTATCCTTAAATCTATTCTCTTCTCTCTCCTTATGTTTTTCTTTGTTTTGCCTCTTATCTATCCTTTTCTATCTCATTATGTATTTATTTGTTTTTCTCTGATTATATACTCTTCTTTACTTGAAGTATTACTTTTTTTTCCTTCTAATTTTCCTCTTCTCTTTCCTAATGTATTTCTTTGCTTTTCCATTAAACTATCCTCTTCTTTTTCCTTATGTATTTCTTTCTCTCATTTAATCTATTCTCTTATCTTTCCTTATGTATTTCTTTGTTTTTCCTGTAATCTATCCTTTTTTTCTCTCCTTATGTATTTCTTTGTTTTTTCCTCTAATCTAGCCTCTTCTCTCTCATCATGTATTTCTTTGTGTTTTTTCCTTTAAGCTATCCTCTTATCTTTCCTAAAGTATTTCTCTGTGTTTCCTTTTCTATATTCTGTAAAACTAGAAGATTCCATTCCCACATTTGCAGAAGGAGCGTTCGAGCAGACTTGCTTTGTGCTCCGAGCTACAGCCCTATTTCGAAAGTTCGCTAATGCATTTGCTATCACATGACGTCCTTTTGAGGGATGGGGAGGAAAAGGAAAGTTGAATTCAAAAGGTATGGTGAGGGTAAAAGGAAGGAAAAGAAGATAAGACAAGAATCATATGGTGCATATGTGACCCGACGCCTCCAAACCTACAATAAGTCGCCAAAATTATTTTTTTTGTTTTATACATTTTCTGAAAGGACAGATTCTCAGCTTTCCAATGGTATATCACTTGCCTAGTTTACTCAATGATAACACCTTTAAATATCACATTTAGAATCAGTATGTAACCAGCAATCAATAACTCCTATTCAGAGAAAATGGCCATTTAAGTTCGGAACAAAAGAGTGCTAAACTTTATTTTTATATTATTAAACTAAAACTGAATTTTAGCGCACTACTCCAGGAGGACCTATTCATTACTCACTCCAAAAATCAATTTAATACCTTTAGAGGTAAAGTAGTAATTTGGCATTGAATGAAAGTATTACAAAAGCTCTCCGAACATTCATTAGCTCGACAGGTGAAAAAAAGGAGTCATTTTAAAATGCCCCAAAAAACATATTTCTAAGTCGAATTACGACTCACAAACTTGAGACATGATAGAATGATAATGAAACTACCCATTTCTATCAAAAACAGAAAATTGACTGATCCAGGCAAATTTACTATTTTGGGCTGTTTGCTACGTTGTGGTCCGTGACTTATTGTAGGTTTTGAGGTGGCGGGTCACATATAAAATGTGCTTGAACCCCAGCCTTACACTAACATTTTTGGAACAGAGTAATCTCATAATAAGTTCAGTTACACGATTGTTTATATAATGCTTTAAACACCCCCCCCCCCCCCCCCTTTATAAAGTCCTGGATCCACCCTTGATGGTAAACGTACGTTTTGTTCGGCTGATGTGATCACAGGCATATCACCTCCCAGGCTCTGACAGTGGGCTCGAGTTGCAGAGAACGTCCTGGACTCCAAATCATACCCATGGTAGAATATGTAGCGATGGCCATTAAACTCATCCAAATCTGCTGTAGAACACACCTGGCTTTCAACTAAAAATTAAACATAAAGACGATTGAGTTAATGAGCTCTGCAATTAAACTGTCTGCCCAGGTATGGTAAATATCTGAAGGCAACTTTACCTTCATTCACCGTTTCAGATCCTGTCAATTTGTGCTTTATGTGTTATTTTACAAGGATTTGACAGAACAAAAACTGATTCAAGAGGCATAAGTTTGGACTTGGAAAATGGACTTGTTCGCTATTCGAGTAACTCTGATGAGTGGTGCGAATAGTCTAAAGAAGATCCCAAGAGACTTGATAGTGCCATCGAAAACCAAACCAACATCAACAGCAGCCATGTTTAACTCCAACCTGCTTCTCTTCTACAAAAGATTAATCAGTTAACTAGTATTCAAGTCATAATTATCAAAATCTGTCCACAGTACACATCGATACCATTATAGTTGAAACCTTATAATCACCTACAATAGAAAATTTCCAAAATAATTTTTTATACAATCATAATCATGCAAGTACAAGTGCATGTATCTCTCACAAACTCCAGCACATGATATTCGGGTTCACTTCGATATTGACCCTAAAAATATTTCGATTAAATAAACCACAACACAAGGTTTATTTAAAAAAAAATAATAATGATAAGCTTACAGCTGAAAAAATCCCGTTGATTAATCGATATGATATGAGTAAGTGAAAATCTACCTAATTCGTAATATAATACAAACCTTTTGCTGATGAAAATAACCATATCAGCGCAAGAGACCACAGCAACGGTTTACCACAAAACATAGTGGCATGCATTTCACAGAATGTTTTGGTTCAAGAAAAAACATCTGTGAATGTCACGAAGTTTTATCGCTTAGATTTGCTCCTGAAGAAGATGCAAGCCGGTTCTTTCTCGTCCAAAACAAGTCCTCTCCTCAGTAATTCACGTTAGTATTATCCGAGTGAGAATTAAACCTAGAAGCTACATGATTTGATTTAAATTTTAGATATTGAAATCAAGAGCTGAAACTGCTTAAATAGTGTACTCTGTATTAAATATTGAATTCTGTATTTTACACTGTACTTCCCTATGTATTATCTGTAGTGACACATGCAACGATCTGTTGTAGTATCTACATAATATTCATATTGACATTGTTCGTGTTGGTGATGTATTTCAATATCCTTTTCACCAGTTTTGTCCTTCCTGTGTAACTGAGCCATGTGTAACGCGAACAACAGGAATCCAGATAAAGGTTTTCCATTTGACCATTAAAAAAAATCACTCAAGCAACGTCACATGCCAACAGAGCAGCTTTTTGAAAGGCATTGGGGTTAATATAAACCCACGCATCGAGGAAACAGGGTCATTAAATAAACACATTCAATCTGTATATTTCCTGAAATTGGGGAATAGCATGAATTACTTTATACGTGTCATAATGCTTCTTCCGAAAATGAAATCCTGAAATGAATATTTCATCATAGAATGTCATCACTGTAGATGTGTCGTGGTCTAACCGATGCGGCACCGGACTGTAGATCTCATGGTACGCGGTTCGGGTCTCTCCTTTGGATATACTGGACTGGGTTTTCCCGCTTGCTCTTTTGCCGCCAAAAGTGCAGTGGGTTCTTCACATTTGGTGAATTTCCTACACACGGGACCTCATGTTCAGTCCTGCCCAAAGGACAGAGTGTTTTCCAATTATAACCGAACCTACATCTATGGAAAGGAAAGGGACTGATTAATTAACGTACATCCACGTTATGTGGATTCGCACCCATTCTTTTTCCCCTTTTTATTCGAAAAAAGTGAATGGTCGGTAAAAATGCATCGCCTAAATCCATATTGTTCAGAATTTAGGTACTTGAGATTATCCGAAAATTCATATAAACAATTTTTCTCTAAAATTTTAGACAAGCTAGGTAATACTGAAACAGGTCTATAATTAGAGATGAACATTGCATCATCTTTCTTTATGCATCGGGATCACTTTGGTTAGTTAGAAACTAGAAGGAAACACCTCTGTCGACAATGAGCGATTACAGATGTGTACCATTAGGGTTATAATTGAGCAATAATCTGTTTTAATGGGGATGTGCTTAATTCATCGTGACCGCTACCATATTTAAGATTTCTAGATAGTTGGTTGGCTTGAAGAAGATAGAAAATCTGGATTATTTGAGTAAATAATTCATAAAAACTGGCATCGTCCTATCTATGAACTTTGCTTGATTGAGACGAACATTAGTAAAATAGTTGTTAAATGCATTTGGAATATCTGGTGCCGAAGTAAATTCTTTTCCATCATTATTTTACTTTTATGGTGTAGTAATATTGCCATGCTTACGTATTATATCTTTGACAGTTTTTCAAGTAGAGGACATATTGCCCCTTGCATGTTCAAATGGTGTGGAGTAATATGAGTTATGTGAGTAATGTATAATCAACGTCAGTCTGTTACGATATTTCTTGTATTTGTCAATATTTTCATGCGTTGAATAATGCCCCTGGTTATCCATGGATGTAATCCTCTTTTCTTGTTTTTAGATTTTTCATATGGAAATGCTTATTGAAATCTGGTGCAAAATATGTCACAAGCTCTATCAACATTATTACAGGCAAGAACATCATCCCAATCTTCTGAAAGTTCATCTGTGTTCAGAAAGACCCATCGTCAGTAATTCTACGCTTCCGTACATCTCTTTTCTTAGGAAAAACATTGGTCTTAAAGGGGTACTCCGGCCTGAAATTAATATGAATTGAATAAATAGAGTAAAATTAAACAAACAAATCAATGAAAATTTCATCGAAATCGGATGAAAAATAATGAAGTTATGGAATTTTTAAGTTTTGCATTATTTTGGTAAAACAGTGATATGCACGTCATCATGAATATGCAGTAAGTGAGCTGATGATGTCATATCCCCACTTTTTCTTTTGTATTTTATTATATGAAATTGCAATTATTCAAATTTTCTGCTCCAAGCCTATAACTAAAAGGACTGACTCCTTATTTAATGTGTAAGTTCATCATTGCTGTAACTTATTTTGTTACAAGGGAGATATTTTTTATAGACATGTATGAAAAAATGAAATAATGAAGATTTCATATAATATAGTTAAAAAAGGAAAGTGGGGACGTGACATCATCAGCTCACTCATTACATATTCATGATGACATGCATAGAACTGTTTCCCAAAATAATGCAAAACTTAAGAATTCAATAACTTCGTTATTTTTTTTCGGATTTCGATGAAATTTTCGGTGTTTTGCTTCTTTAATTTTACTCTATTCATTCAATTAATATTATTTTCAGGCCGGCGTACTCCTTTAAAACTATGAAATATGCAAAACACGGGAAGATGGTCATATATTCAGAATAAAATAAGCCAGACGGCATGGAAACGGCCTTGAGATGTCTTTATAAACATGTTATCTAGCAATGACGACGAGTGACCTGGTCGTCTTATCAATCATAATACTGAATGCATTTGAATCTAAAATATTTTGGAAGCAAAAAGAGTGAGGACTTTTGCCTAGCAGATCAATATTAAAATTGCCCCTCACACAGACAGATTTACCAGAGGAATTGTTGGTTAACATAAACTATTCCAGACCATCAAGAAAATTAGCCACATCTGTGCTAGGTGGTCTATACAAGGCAAACTACAACAGACCAACAGGAATCAACCCCAACAGATAAACATTCAGCAGTATCTCTTGGGAATGAGAGGTCATCCCTACACTGTAAATAAATTTTGCCGTTTTTTCACTAGAAATTTCCTGGCAGTCAGGATCCCGGGAATGCCCTTTTTCCACATAGGTATAACACACTTCCGTGGATTAAATTTTTGTCTTCTTGGCGGATAACAAGGGTAACATCTTAGTAGAAATGCCCCCCCCCCCCCTGTTTCTTTCTCGGCCCTGTGCATTATAGCAATATATATAATATAATCATATTCCTTATATCGCTGTTGTAATAACTGTAGCTTATGCTATTAATGATATTAAAGCACCTATCCGTTGTAAGGACAAGCCCAAAATCCGCAATGCCTCATGGGTAATAGCTCGAAACCTAGCTACTATACATTTAATGCAAACAATACATGTCGCATTTTTTCTTGCGATATTTTGACATTTTTTGTTGAATGCTGCCTTTGCTTTTACAAAAGATTTGATCTGTGAAGCTTCAGAATACCATTCCCACACTTCCAAACTGAAAAAGAAATTGTAGAAATACCCGATGACACGAGAAACAGGTCTGCGGAGAAGTGAACCAACGAACGGACTCTCACTCTCTTTTTAACTCTTCTCTTCTTGCTCTCTTCTCCTCCTCATCTCTCTATTTCCAGTGTTCTGCCCCTCTTCCTCTTTCTCCCTCTCGCTCTCTTCTTCTCTCTCTCTCTCTTTCTTCTTTGATTACTCTCTTTCTCATCCCCATATCTTTACCTTCTAGTCTTCTCCCCCACCCATCTCTCTCGCTCTTTCTCTCTCTCTCTCTTATCTTCTTCTCTTCCACACTTTCTCCTGCCCTGTACCATATTTTGCAGATTAAACTGATAAAAGTACGGTGTTACAGATGTCACTTAAATATTGATAATGACGTGCGTGACATGCCTGTTTGTTAGATTAGATAAATGTATTTACTATGTTAAAGATAATGGGTAATGATTCTATTAGGTGTAGGTTACACATTAATAAAAGTGTGTAGGTCATCATTGAATATAGATAATCTTCTTTCTTCAGAATATCTGAAGGGTTTGATTTGTAAATATAATTTAAGACTGAAACACTTGCCAAGCAAACAACAGAATAAACATCTTTAACATACCAAGCCTTATTACAATAGTGCAAGGGTAACATCTTAGTTGACCCTCCTAAAATAAGGTCGTAAATATCTGGTGAAGCGACTGACCCATTTTTACACCATCATCTCTACCCTGGAAAGTTTACCCTGGTATTTAGTCTATTCATGTGATAGTTGAACACGGTTAAATATTAACCATTTCAGCAAAAATATGAACTCAAACTGTAGATGCGACGGCGTGGGTTCGATACCGGCAAGCATTATGTAATATTATGTTTTATGTTACTAAGGGCACCCTTGCCTCAAGCTTTTGCTTTTAGAGGTGTGTCCTCCAACTATGTATGTACCATATGAATGTGTATTATGTCGTATTTTTGTTAAAAACGTTATTACTTTGTACATTTATATTGAAAAGTTGGAAATAAATGTTTTGAAGAAAAAAAATTGAAAAAAATTGGCAATATATCTCCATCTAGTATATGGGTACCTGGTAGAGATATTCCTTAAATACTGTCGACACCGAAATTCGGTAGCCTAGCTAAAGTGGGAGGGGGGGGGGGGGGTATCGTAGTGATTTGAACATTTTTTTTTTCTGGTGGGTATAAAAAAGCAAAATATATTTTTTTAATCAATTTAATGACATTTCTTTCCAACTTTTCAATATAAGTGTACAAAATAATAAATGAACTAAATAATGTACATGTATTTCCAACAAAACTAGGACAAAATTAAGTTGGTTTGAATGTAATTATCAATGTTGTAAAGTCCAAATTTACATATTTCCATTCCCAATATATATTTGGCGTCATCAGCAAACTTCGCCATACCTTGCCACAAACTGTTTTTCAGTAAAGTACACTGATTTTACCATTTCTTCATTATTGTAATATTGTTTGGGCCAATTCTCATCCTACTAAATAACATCATTTCAGAGACGAATCTAAGAGTGATAACACTTTCATTACCAAACCTATTCAAGACCCTTGTTTAAGGATCTCAGTATATTAGGTGAATGCCAGTCAAACGAATATATTATGTGTGTGTAATACTTATTTTTAAACATGTACATATACTGAGCTTTCTAGAACTTTTTTTGATATGTTTATAAGGAACAGTGTAATACCTAATAACTATACTATATGTGAAAATAAATATCTCAAATGTAATGTAGATTTAGAATTTACAAGTCATGCAGACATCGTGCAGTTATAATCTTGAACTAGCTACCAACTAATACATCTTCATTGTCTTATTATAACAGCTTTAAGTGTAATCCAATAACAGATTTTTATCACACGTGACTTCTACTGAATGTATCTATTAGGTTTTGTTACTCCTCTTTTTTTTCTTTTTCTACTTCCCTGCCCTTCCTTTTTGATATCATACTGTTGGGGGAGGGGGGTGGGGGCTTGTGTTGCCATCCCAGACCCACTAGGCCTAGCATGCCTACACAATAAACAAAAACCTATGGCCAGAACAGAACATTTTACGAAGGAAAAAATGTTCTATAATCATACCAATCATTCAAAATAGATCGAACTGTATCCAAACGCCAATAGGAATGATCAAATCTCATTGAAGTGTGCTGTAAGAGACTTGACATCTACCATAGGTAATACCCGAAATATGAAAATGTGTAAGGTTTTTTCGAGTGGTATGATCATTTGACTGGATTTGCAAAGTTATTGGATTCGAGTCCCGGCACGCCACTTAGGTCCTTAAGCTAGGGATTTTATCGACATGTTAGGTGTATGTAAACATTTCCCCCTGATCTATAGAAACATATGCATCACCTACCATAATACACTCAACCAAACAAAACAGAAATCTCCTCTCTCCCCACCCCCTCGTTTCATTATAAAGCAAGAAATATATGCAAAATCTATTTATTAAAATTAATATTAATTTCATGAAGAAAAAAATCATGAAACTGCATTTAGAATCTTGATCATTAATGCAATTTCATGAATTTGCATACCAAATTATGAGCCTGCACATGAAAAAATAATCAAAAGAGAATATTTTTAATTTGATATAATGATAATGTTAATGAAAATTGTGATAATAATTATAATAAAATAATGGTGAAAAAAATAATATAATAATTATTATAATAATCATAATCAAGAGGGGGTATTACACTTGCAGGGGCATGCCTTTTGGGCCTTAATTTGCTGAGGGGCACATTAATTAGGGCGCATACGTTTTGTATGCGATTAAGATGGGTTTCATTTTATTTATTATTTTTTTGGGGGGGAGGAGGGGTGCCCGTTACCTTATGAGATGAAAACACAGTTTTAAGAAGAAATTAAATCATTCACAGTATAATCCATCATAGACAATACATAAAGAAAGCAAATAGCTATGCAAATGTGATTGAACCAAAATAAAACCTAATAACTGGTACATAATACCTAAAGACTCTTTATTAAATTGAACAAATATTGTGGAGATATAGAAACGAGACATTAATGAACGCATTTTAAAAACTATTATTAAAATTAATAGAACTGAATCTCATTCTTGAAATTAAATGTGACATGTCAGCATTATTTTCACAAAAATGTTATATCAACCGAATTCAGAATTGCAATACCATGTCGTTAATGTTGTACTGAGCAACATATAGTCACACAAACACATACAATTACATACTAAGAAGAAACATAATATATCTACAAACTAAGTTTCTTCCATGCAATAAAATGTTTTAACCTAATATGAAGCAAATACATGTATGTGTTATACAAGTTTCATGTAAACTATTAATCATAGCTGTGTCTAAGGAGGAAAACCAAATCAGTAATATAGAGCTATCATAAAGTTTAATAAAATCTCAAATATTTGAAAATGCAGTGACATAAAAATATCAAGTTCTGTTAACATTGGCAAAATGTTTTTCTTTTCTTTTCTTTTTTTTAACATGTTCAGGCCCTAAACCCACAGACTACGGGAACCGGGTAGCTCCTGTATTAATCCTATGAGACTTAAAGAATTCAGTATTCAACAGGTTAACAAGGGTGGTGCGGGGGTGCGACAATTTGTCTAAAATGCAACTAAAGCTAGATTTTCAGAGAGAAATATGCCTAAATCTCCCCTACGCCTGATTTTAGTGGATTTACCATTTCCAAATAGTTTCTTGCACTATAACCCACGCTCAATTTTATTACTTAATCTTTAGCCACCAATTCATATAACCATTTCGAAATTTATAAAGAATCACGAACTTGAAGATGTCGAAAAATCCAACGTACAATATCTGAATTAGACGGTTAAAACCGCCAAGGTCATGGAAAGTGTTCACTGAGAAGGATTAAGGTTATGGTTATTTATACCAGATGGAGACGACGTAAGACTGGTCATGGGTTGGAAGAAACTCGATTCTTGTGTCGATTAGTGAAGTTATTTAGCTTGGTGAGAATCCTGATATTCTTCCTTCGTTCTGGAAAAGATTCAGTTTAAAAGCAGGACCATTTAGTAGTATGTAGACTGATGACGTTCGATAAAAAAGCTCTGTTTAAGCTCAATATCAAATCCATCTAATCATCCAAAAGCCCAATCCCATTTTCATTTCAGTTTTAGAAAACGTTACAAAAATCTCTACAACGGTGTTTGAATGATAATGCAGCTAAAACAGAGTCAGATATCTAGTCTCGATAAGTGAAATAAGTCGTCAACGTGAAAGGAAATGCTATACAAATTGAGAAAATCTCATTCAACCTTTATTTACAAAATAAATGAATAGTTTTTAACAATTTCTTTTAATGGAAGTGCTAAATACTTACCCCTTTTTCATCGATAAAAGAATATTCTTTTCGTCTTTTTGTCGATGGACAACTGACCATTACCCATCTTTTTGATGGAGAATGTATGGCTCGTATTGTCGATTTTATAAGCATCCTCTTTTTCCTCGTCACTTTTGGGCTCTATCTTGTAAGCGCTGACTTTCACCTTCGCTTTGTAAGTAACATATACGACACGGTTCCTTTTGTCGACTGTCGCTCGTTGGACCAAGTGATCTTCTTCAGAAGCTTTATCATAGAAATCAGCGATAATAAATATCGGACTATTTGTGAAATTTGCAATCTTCGTTTTGTGTTTTTTACCAATTCCAAAGCCATCTTTAATCGTTCCAAAAACGGAAAACATTCCCGATAAAGCCTCTCGAACTATATTTACGCCTTCACGTACTGCAACTGCCATTTCTCCCTTCTTGATGTAGACTCCACTCTTGGTAATCAGTATCAATGGGAGGAGTTCGATATACACACATGCATGCTAATGAACATTATACGACCGAAAGAAAATGTTATTAATTTGACCTATGATCCAATGCGCAAAATTTGAAGCATTTCTAAGGCTGTATAATGGAGAATTGTATGGGATCCAGGGGTCCGAACAACAACGCCTACCCCCCCCCCCCTCCTTACACACACACAACCCACGCCAGCACATCTCCTCCTCCTCCAACTACCCCTTATCTAAAATAACGATCTTTGTACTATGTAAAGTGGCAGTTATTTACCGATATCAAAATTTTCAAGAACAAATAATTCTTGACCCATATTAAGCAAATATCTATTTCTAAACTTCAATAACGGGTACTTACTTTTTGATTCTTGATGACCAATAATATAATGATGTACCAAATAGCCGTTATGAGGAAATATATAAACTTCGACACCTTCGACCAACTCGTGTATATTGTAATACGGGGATGTGCCGCTTTCACGGCTAGCCAGGATTAGCTTCGTAAGTGTTTATTCCCAGCAATCTAATTGCGCACGGGTTAGCAGCACATGAAAATGCCCTGAAATAACACTTTTCTGATAACTCCCGCGACCGACAGGCCATTCCCCACAGCGTTTCCTCCTACGGAAACGTTTTGAATTAGAATTTCTTTTTGATCGTACGTATTTTTACAAAAAAATCCAAAAAAGATCGTAAGAAATTTTCGAGAACTCGCCAGTGTTTGTGTATCCATGCCTCCTCTTGTCATGCAGATATAAAATGGCGGCTGCGTGCGACGGCGCGCGCTGTCGGCGACGTATAGTTTCAATTATGGTATTTCAATTGAATGCATTTTTTCTCTCCAGAATCCTTAGTTACCAACTATTTAGTGCACCTGGTATGCGTAATGGCATCCCTATGGATGGAATCCATTTTACATACATTAGTAATTGCTATGTCGGGCAAGCCTCTAGCAGGCTTTTGAGTCGTCAAGAGCAACTTTTGTCCATGAAGTATGCATAAAATTAGTAAACAGGTCTATTTGCAAACCCCACTATTTTAAAATGGCCTTAAAGCGAATTCTCGTTTCAGAGATGCATGGTTTCAAAATACATACCTCAAAAGATGCTTTTATTTATGCTTTCATTGTAATCAAAATTTCATGCATTGTACTTTATTTACTATTCTTATCAAAGACTTGATATGTTATTGGTCAACATAAGGGCAACCCTTCACCTTTCTGATTCCTCTTTTCTGCTTTTGTTATCCCTTTGTATTATAGTGTAAATAAACTTCTGTCTCTTTCTTAACCCCGCCATGTCTACCTCGTAAACATTACGCCTGTAAAGATGGCTATTTCAAGTTTTGTTGGGTGTTGTTTAAATTAGATATTCATTCTTTTTAAGGATCAGGGCCCTGTAACATAAAGCTTAAAATTGATCTTACGATTGATATCAATCGTAAGTCTATGGCAAACCATGTACTGAAGAGTTACAATTGATCGTAAGATTGATTGTATCTCTTTATGTTACAGGCCCCAGAAGACATATAAAATGACGGGAAATGCTCATCATACGTGATGTTTGTCTATATAGGTTTGATAACCGGAAATTGGGGTTCAGGGAGACGCCTTTATAACAAAACACGAATAAGGCGTGCGAAGCGCAAACGGCCAAATTATTGGTTATGGTGGTGAATCAAAAGTTGTAATTTGACAAATGTAATGGAAGTTTTGGTAATATTAAGCCTAATCAGGATAGGAGAGGTATTTTTAACAGCTCTATGTCTTAATGATAGAACCTAACTGAATGCAAGAAAATTACAATGTTTAACAATATTTACTTTGCGTTCGGGGAGCGATTTATGCCACTACATCTGAATAAACACAACTCTCATTGTCGTTCTATCTCCCTTTCTCTCTCTTTCTCTCTCTCTCTCTTCTTTGTCTCTTTCTCCCTCTTTATTTATCTTTCCTTCTTTCCCTTTCTCTTTCTTTCTCTCTCTCTTTCTCTCTTTATTTATTTTTCCTTCTTTTCCTCTTTCTTTTTTCTCTCTTTATCTTTCTCTCTCTCTCTCTTTCTTTCTTCCTCTGTTCTTTCCACACGCGCGAATGAATGAAACGGAGGAAGAAGGCATGATGAATCTACTCCATGAATTTATTATCATAATAAAGCTAAGAATTAAGATTAAAATTTATATAAGCACAAAATAGATTATATAAACATGTAATTTAAACAATATGTCAGTATGTAGGTAAAGATTTTAAAAAATATTTATCTCTTTTATTATTTCTACCCTTTTATTATTTCTACAATTTCATTAGTGTCATAACTACTTATTATTTTTAGCACTGAACGTCTTTTTTTCCATAATCATTTCAATATAAGAAGTTTGTGTAACAATTTTGATAACTTTCAGATATTTTTGTCATCACTTCACTATAACTTTGATATCATTGGTGTAACTGAAACCTGGTTTCATTGTAATAGTCATCACAGTATCTATAATATTAATCAGATATACCTTGCACTGAGAGGCACCAGCTGAAATTATGGATACTCTGAGGTGACTGACATAGTACTTTTCTGAAGGGCGCAGCCCCGAAGAAAATACTGACTATGCCAGTCCCCGAAGAATCCATAATTTTAACTGGTGCCTCAAAAACAGTGCATGGTATATTTGATTTATATCCTACAAGAGTAAGCCTAGATCAAAAAATATAAAATAATTGTATAATGTTCCTTGAAGATGGCTAATCCATGCTTTATTTTTTTTCTTCTTATTTTCTGAATCTGTCAATGCAATAAAATAAAATAAAATATTCCAAATCGCCATCTTCGAAGAGATTAAAACTCGGCACGCCACTCGAACTGGAGGCAGTTTTGTTAGTTGATGTTTTCGTTCGGAGCTGGACCTTTCGGACCCTGCTTGGAGTGCCCGCGTGTAATGTGCAATGTACGATCGTCTGCATTGTGAACTTCACTACGGTATATACACCGAGAGGCTACGCACAAACATTATCGCGATACATTGTCGCGATATCTATAGCTTCGAAATATCCAGCATAACAAAAAGTGACGTCAAATTATTGGTATAGCGAAATTTTTAACTCATTTTATCCGTCCATAGCCTGTGGTAAATCTTACATATCTCCAAGGGTAATAAAAGTGTCAATATTTTGCATTGTTGAACCAATGTGTAATATTCATCAGATCAATTTCTACAGATTCATTGAAAAAAGCAAAAATAGTACTCTTATATAAGAAAAATGTACATAAAATATAGATAATTATAGATCTGTTGCTATAATTCTACATATTCTCCATATCAATTTTTATGAGTGTGATATATTGGCTATGAACAATTTGGGTTAGAAATAAGCCACTCAACTGATCATGGCATTTTGAATTTGTCAATTTATGTTATAAATTAATTGGATAAAGGTAATCTTTGTGAAGGGTTATCTTTGGACCTTTTCACATATGTTTGACACCTTCGACCACCACATTCTTCTTTGTTGAACTATCGTATGACAAAATTAGAGGTTTACTAAGCATTAAACTGGTTCAGATCCTACTTTAAGATTCAAGATTCAAGATTCATTTATTTTTCGATACCAATTCATAAATCATATAAAGTATTTACCTTGCAGAAGAAACTCATCATTCAAACATAACGCATATGAACTTTGTTTTACATATTGTTTTCTTTAAAAAAATGTTATAACAGAGGTGTACACATGTTTCAAATGTTTCTTGATAACAATAGACGAAAAGGTAACGAAAAGGAACTAGCAAAGAAGCGGAGCTTGTAAAAAGCATGTTCCCAGTTTAAAATCATTGTAATTATATAAATCATTCAAAAATCTTTTCGTTGTTTGTTTGTTGTTGTTTTTTTACATATAGATACGAACTAACTTAATTAATAAACACAAAGGCTCACCTAAATGAAGAAGCAGATGGGGAGGGACGGGTTGATAGAGGAAAACAGACGGAATCATAAAAGGGAGTAAGAGGGGGAAATAAATTGATGGATAGAAAACAGTATGAGGTGGTCGATGGTGTTAATCCTTATTTAAAGGAGTTAACAAATGGCGTTCCTTAGGGTTCTGTTTTGGGACCGCTCCCGTTCTTGATATATATTTATGATATTAAAAAAGCTCAAGTGTTTCGTTTTTTGCCTTATCCCATACAAATATTAATGTCGAATTACTAAAACAACTTCCTTGGTTTCAGAGCAACAAATTACTTTAATTATGCAAAGATAAAGTTTGATGGAGTCAAAAGGGGCCTGAGCTTTCGATCCTAGCAGAATCTTCGTCAGAGGCAAAAAGACAAACATAAAAAACAAGACAAGCATATATATAGACTACAGACACAAAATAGTATACATGCAACAGGAACTGTAAGGGGGGGGGGGGGCTGGGGGCACAAAACAATGGAAACAAAAGGAGAGTGTGGGGAGTCAAAAGCAAGGAGGCAAGTAGGTGTGGAGGGGGATTAAAGCAAACACAAAGGCGTGGAGATGCAAGGACAGTAATGAGCCCCAAGCTGAAGCGTGGGTAATCTGTGGAAGCAAATGATAAATGGGGAGGCAACATCAAACAGGATAAGGAACAATGCAATGACAAGGGGTAAGAGAAAGGAATAAGTACTGTACAAGTCCAGTACAGTGGAGTGGTAGGGCCGAAAATAAAGAGGGACTCGAGTTGTCAGACACCATGTGCATTATAAACTCCTCAAAAAAAGTTTGGAAATCTGACTTTCATCGATCACTTCTCCCGAGTCTTAGTGAATATTGATGTTTGATTGATACCACTGAAAAGATCATTTAATTCTCTTTAAAATGATACCCTACATGATATGGTTATCGTTCACATGGAGGTGCAGTGCCTTGAAAGGTGAAATTGATGGATAGAAAACAGTATGAGGTGGTCGATGGTGTTAATCCTTATTTAAAGGAGTTAACAAATGGCGTTCCTTAGGGTTCTGTTTTGGGACCGCTCCCGTTCTTGATATATATTTATGATATTAAAAAAGCTCAAGTGTTTCGTTTTTTGCCTTATCCCATACAAATATTAATGTCGAATTACTAAAACAACTTCCTTGGTTTCAGAGCAATAAATTACTTTAATTATGCAAAGATAAAGTTCGATGGAGCCAAAAGGGGCCTGAGCTTTCGATCCTAGCAGAATCTTCGTCAGAGGCAAAAAGACAAACATAAAAAACAAGACAAGCATATATATAGACTACAGACACAAAACAGTATACATGTAACAGGAACTGTAAGGGGGGGGGGCTGGGGGCACAAAACAATGGAAACAAAAGGAGAGTGTGGGGAGTCAAAAGCAAGGAGGCAAGTAGGTGTGGAGGGGGATTAAAGCAAACACAAAGGCGTGGAGATGCAAGGACAGTAATGAGCCCCAAGCTGAAGCGTGGGTAATCTGTGGAAGCAAATGATAAATGGGGAGGCAACATCAAACAGGATAAGGAACAATGCAATGACAAGGGGTAAGAGAAAGGAATAAGTACTGTACAAGTCCAGTACAGTGGAGTGGTAGGGCCGAAAATAAAGAGGGACTCGAGTTGTCAGACACCATGTGCATTATAAACTCCTCAAAAAAAGTTTGGAAATCTGACTTTCATCGATCACTTCTCCCGAGTCTTAGTGAATATTGATGTTTGATTGATACCACTGAAAAGATCATTTAATTCTCTTTAAAATGATACCCTACATGATATGGTTATCGTTCACATGGAGGTGCAGTGCCTTGAAAGGTGGGGCAAGGTCACTGTTCTTTTTTACCGAGTTGATGGTGTGGGGAGGCATCTCGACTGCAGGAAAAACAGAACTTGTTGTCATTGACGGAAACCTTACTCAGAGGTATAGAGACGAGATCCTCCAACCAACAGCTGTCCCGTATTTAAGGAATATGGGGAACGACGCAATCCTGCAAGACGACAACGCGAGACCCCACAGAGCGAGAATGGTCCGCAATTTTCTCGAGAGAGAGGATATCACGAGAATGGAGTGGCCTGCATGCAGCCCAGACCTAAACCCCATCGAGCATCTCTGGGATCAACTCGGCCAGCCTTTACGGAAGAGAGTCACCAATGAAACGACACCGGCAGGACTGCGTCAGATTCTGATTGAAGAATGGAATGCCATTCCACAGCAACGAATCACGAAGCTCATCAGCAGCATGAGGAGGCGGTGCCAGGCGGTGGTGCAAGCACTTGGGTCGTCCACCCATTACTGAGCTTTGATCATGTTTATTGATGAAATCAAAGATCTCTGTATGTGACAATAAAGATGAAAATCCATTAAATCAAGCCCCTGCCTCTTCAGTTTTGATGTTTTGTTGTGGTTTATGTAGTGGTGGTTCTGTGAGATAACATGGTTTGAGTCGTGTTTTGAAATACACATGCATGCATGTTTGTTTGTTTGTTATGTGTTTGCTTGTGCAGAGGTTTTTTTGATTCCATGGTAATGTTGATGTTAAGATGCATGAAAACAAAAGAAACAACTGGGAAACTCACTCATCACCACGGTAAAAAAGAACAGTGACTTTCAATATTGTGTCATTTTGCAACTTTTGAATTTTGACCTTGCCCCACATTTCAAGGCACTGCACCTCCATGTGAACGATAATCATATCATGTAGGGTATCATTTTAAGAGAATTAAATGATCTTTTCAGTGGTATCAATCAAACATCAATATTCACTAAGACTCGGGAGAAATGATCGTTCAAAGTGTAGTGAAAAAATATATATTTGCTATCTACTCTATACAAGACTATAAGATGAAAAGCATACTATATACAAAAAAATACATACATGTGCATATAAAGTCTGTAATATATAACCCAACGAGGAGGTAAAATGCAAATAAAATATTTGTATATATATATATATATATAAGTATATGCATGGGAGGTGTAAGGGTGCATACAGTGAGAAAAGATAATGTCTATTATATTTCGTTCAGAGAACAGGAAAGTTCCCGAAAACCTTGACCCATTTTTTGATTAACAACACCATCCTTCAGTATCAAGAAGCGTTGGTGTATTATCAAAATTAAAGTATGTTGTTCCATGAAAATATGAGGATATTTTTTCCTTGCCAGCAAATTTAAAACACTAAGGACAATTTTTGCCTTCTTCGCAAATTTGAACAAATGATTTCTAGGTTTTAACATGTTTCCACATTTGAAACCTAAGAACTAATGTATGTTCGTGCCAGAATGTACCATTGTTTTTTTATCGCTGCCGGCAAATTTAAAAATCTAAAAAACTATATATCGTGTTTCTTTGTTGTTGTTGTTTTTATTGGTCGGTAAAGCAACGTCCAAGTTTGCTAAGCGCACGCAGCTCTTTTTGAACTCCACTTGTTTAAAGCTATCCTTTCTTGTCTAGCGACGCCCGTCACGCATATGTATTGGCGTATTCAACCTCCTGTGGACCTTGTATTTCTGCGTAGTTCGCTTCCTTGTTGACCTTACCAAGATCCTGGTAAGTGTGTGTATCATCACCCTTGGAACCTTCAAAAGCAGGATTCTCGTGCCGGGCTGGTGGGTCAGGGAATGCCCCTGATAATGCTTTCAGCGTAGAGGTTGCTCGTCTTCTCTGAAGGCTGACCGCAGATGATAAAAAGAGAAAAAAAGTGAAATTCTTGTAATGCGAATACATTGAGAAAGAAACTGTCTGAAAGCAATCTGGAAAGTTTGATTAGGTAGAACATAAGCATGTGTGTATACTGATGTGTTTTGGAATCATCACCCTTTAGAGACTATAAATTACGAGGGCAGCATTTACCTTCGGCTTTTCCATACTCCATCATTTTAGCTTGGTCTTTTCAATGACTGCGTTTAAATGATTAAATATGAGCTACTCACAACTTTTGTTCTAGTCCCACAATATAATTCATGGTTGTTTGTATCACTTATTTTGTGAAAATTTTGCAAAATGTGAATTATAAAATAATGAACTGAAACTGAATCATAATGAAATTAGCACCATAAAATTGACTGTGTGCAGCCACAAGTACTGCAAAAGAAATGTATATGTGGGACTACACACACATGTGGCATGGAAATTTGCTTCAAATCGTTCAGCTGTTCCTTGTCATATAATTGTGAATAGATTGAGATAAAGATTCAGTTAGAGATATTATTCATGATTTTCAATCATATTAACATGTAAAAAGTTTCTACAAAACTTAAAGATAACTTTTAACAAATTCATAGTGACGAAGCTTTTCGACCTGCACTCATCGGGTCACAACGCAGGAATGAGAGAATACAAGAAAATACAAAAGTCAAGGAAGGGTGTGTATAGCGACCCGGGTATGATCCGGGCACGCTTTAATAATCGAAGCGCTTGTACAAACTCCTTTTGTCGGCACAATAGCGGATCTCTCGACTGAATGAACAACGCTTCTAAGAAGCGAAGATGTTGAAAGCTGCGTGCTCGGGCAACAATAGTGAATTGAGCCGGGTTATACGCCTTGGAACAAGCCGGACTATTTAGCCGCAGTCACAGCGACTCTGCTATTGGTCAGCACTTGCTAAATAGTCCGGCTTGTTCCAAGGCGTATAACCCAGCTCAATTCACTATTGTTGCCCGAGCACGCAGCTTTCAACATCTTCGCTTCTTAGAAGCGTTGTTCATTCAGTCGAGAGATCCGCTATTGTGCCGACAAAAGGAGTTTGTACAAGCGCTTCGATTATTCTAGCGTGCCCGGATCATACCCGGGTCGCTATACACACCCTTCCTTGACTTTTGTATTTTCTTGTATTCTCTCATTCCTGCGTTGTGACCCGATGAGTGCAGGTCGAAAAGCTTCGTCACTATGAATTTGTTAAATATTATCTTTAAGTTTTGTAGTACCAATCGTCTGTTTGTGTAAAAAGTTTCATTCCAAAAGGAGCTAAATCCACATTTAGCATTTTTGAGTAAATTAAAGTTTTTTGATTTACCAGTTTCCCTTGTCCACTGTTATTTTAGTATGATATATATGATAGGGTTATTGTCTTGATTAATTCAACCATGTTTTTAAAATTACGATTTTTAAGAAATTTTTTAAATGTCAATTTCCATTGATATTAGCTCTTTTGGAATGAAACCGTAGTCAAATATCTATTTCTGCACATTTAAAGACGTTTAACAAATATAATGCAAGAGTAACCACGTTACAGAGTACTTTTATGATGTTTATTTGTTGAGAATTTAAAAAAAAAGAATTTCTGATCTTTTCTAAATAAGAGGATTTTCGATGTTTCATTCCAAACGGAGCTAAATCCAAAAATATTCATAAATATATCAAAATTTGGTCAATTATGTCAACATTTTACACTGATGATGTAGACTATTGTAGCCGCAGCATGTGCTGTGGATCAGTGGATAAGTCCCCGGACTGTGAACCACGAGGTCCGGGATTCGAATCCCACCGCAGGACTAGCGTCCTTTGTCAAGACGTTAATCTACATTTGCCAGTCTCAACCCAGGTGTTAAATGGGCACCCAGTAGGATGCTAACGTTAATGTCGTTTGCTTAGCAATGTGAGCGCCACAGCCCATTGTTGGAATACTCCCCAGGGATTGGAGAATGTGCATACATTGTGTGCGGGCAAGCCAGAATCCCATGACGGGGGTAATAATATATCTGTAAAGCGCTTAGAGACATCGCCGATGTATTAGGCGCTATATAAAAGTGGAATATTATTATTATTATTATTGTTGTTGTTATTATTACACAGCTTTAGGTAATGTGGTTAAATGAACAAATCAAAGGTAATATTAGTGAAAGAAAATTGTGTTAAAAATGTAAACCTTGAGAATAAGTATTTCATTTTTGTTCTATTTTGCCAATATTCTGTGAAATTACTTTGCATATATTGCATATATGAAGGCCTTCGAAGAGCGAATCGTTTCTGGGGAAATTTCTTTCAAGATATTCTTCGTAAATGACCTAAAAAAGAGAAAGTAGACAATTTTTTGTTTACCATTATCAGAAATCAACCTTTTCTTTAAAAAGAAAACAATTCTTCGCGTGTGTTACTTCATGAGAAATGTTCATCGTATTATAGAATAATTTCCTTAGCTCTTGATATGATGGGAAATTTTAAAATAGCCAAAGTGTGAAGAACAAGAAATACCAGTTTAAACATGGCTTTTAAAATATGTTTTATTTTTTCTTCTTCTTCTTTGATGTGCTATCAAATGTTTTAATTCATCATGAACTTATGTAACATGAAATTTATTATGTTTCATCTCCAACCGTTCTCATTTTCTTATTATGTAATATTTTTGAGACACTCTACACCCCCGCACACCAATACACACCTTCCTGACGCTTTATAATGTAAGACCCCCCACCCCCCCCAAAAAAAAAAAAAAAAAAAAAAAAAAGATCTAAGAAACATGTTACATGCCACGAAATCATTACAAGATTACAGATTGCTACTCCACATGTATGAATCTTTTCTCAAGAACAAATCATGAGAGTGTTTGTTTAAATAAAGGAAATTGGGTTACCATAAGAAAATGATCACCCCGGCTAGGATACTGTTCCCTGCCACTGATATTCCGAAGAGAATCCAAGACAGGTATTGACCTTCTGAAACAGCGAGTGAAGTGACGTCATGTGTCATCGTTGTAACACCTGTCTCTACTGTTACATCTTCAACAGTCTCTGAGTAAGAATAATATTAAAGGAGAAATTTTCAGGCTCTAGCAACATGTGTTGATATTCAATGAATATTCGTCCCTTGAGCTCCTATGGAAATCTAATCCCCCCCCCCCCTCCCCCCCCCCCCCCCCCCAAAGAAAGTTTAGAAACTCAAGTATGATCAATAATATCTCTCTTGTCATGGCATAACCATCGCCATGTGTCATTAGCAAGTGTATTTATTCCTCGTTAAAATGATACCCCATTTGTTATGATTTTGCGGTCACTGAATGTGCAGTATATCGAAATAAGGGGCAAGGACAAAAGTGAAAAGTTGCAAAATGCACTGCTCTTGTTCGGCTTTGCATTCTTAATTCTTTGAAAAGCTGCAGGGCTGCTGTGTTGTAAGATGATCCTCCATGAGCGAAATACACACTGTACTAAAACAAACATGCACGAACATTATAAAGTTGAACAAACATGCAAACACTAAAACTTTAAAAAGAATCATGCGTTAACACTCAAACATACATGAGTGTTTGAATAAAAAAGCATTACACTTAATTTCACATGAATTTATCGAGTCTGTAAAAAATACAACAAGCACAAGAAAAACTTCAAGGCTTGATTTTTTTTTTTTCATGTTTGATATTAACTAGACAATGCATGAATTTCATTTTCAGGATTATTTAGAATTTGGCATTAATGGAGGGCCATTTGGAAAAAATAGCCGTACAGTCAATTTCAAAAATCAAACTCTCTAATGTCAAAGAAAATAGAGTGTTTTCCTTTCGCATCCGTGCTTCTTAACACTTCCTTATTGCACACTCTATCTGTTCATGGGATCCTCAGTATTTTTGTAAAAAACATTCAAATTCAATTTCAAATTAATTAAAATTAAAATTTATTTTCTTCTATCTTTCGTGAACATTTAACATTTGTTCACATAGTACAATATAACATAAATGAACAAATTTAAAATTAAATGAGTTTAAATACAAGAAAGAAGGCGCGAATCCCAGTAAGCTTACACTTGTAACTTACACCTGAAAACACAAATACACTATAAATAGAAGAAAAGAAGAGAGGGGCAGACAAAGAGAGGGAGAGAAAAGGATAGCGATATTCCCAGCTCCCCATGTTAAGCTGTATATAATCACACATACACACACACACACACACACACACATGAAATTGAGGGTTTAATGGTTGCGACACCACATTCAACTGACCGACCGATTGGCAAATCTTCAACCTCTTAAATTAATTAATTAATCGGTACTATGAACACTTTGCAAAAAAATCAAAAGGGAGGACACCTCTGGAGATTTTCTTAAAGCTTCGAAACCATTAGGCCCGAATTCCCAAAGGAGGTTTGGTTTAAACCATGGTTAAAACCCCCTCCTGGGGTTTTTAAGCGTACGTGCGCACGGAATCCCATCCAATCATATATTTTCTTTGAGTGCGCGCATGGGCAATGTGCCCTTACGGAGGTTTAAACGATGGTTTAGGTTTAAACCTCCTTTGTGAATCCGGGCCTTAATGTCTCATTATCATTTCTCACAATTATATTAATATACGCCTATCTCGTACAGAAAGGCGAATCCTAACAAAGCGGTTTATTCCGTTACAATATATAGAAATTCGACGTTAAAACGAAGGCGAACAGCAGGGTGAGATAAAAGGATTCGCCTTAACGGCACTATATATATATATATAGAGAGAGAGAGAGAGAGAGAGATTAATTATTTTATACATGTATTTTGCGCCAGGTGATAGAGAGAAAATTCTGTTTGAATGACTTACGAATGATTATTGCCTGTCCTTTTATCCCTTCAAAACCTTCTCGAGTCGAAGATAAACGAACATTGTACGCCATAGACGGATCCAGACCGGTGACGATGTATTGTAAAAAGTCACACTCCATTGTGGACCCCAGTTCTCTACCATAACAATCTGCAGCAGGTACGATGGTTGCCGGTTGGACCAAAGATCCGTTGCCGGAATAGACGTACACGTTGTATGCCGTCACGGGTCCATCTCCAATATCTGTTGTGGAGTTCCAAGGTCGCCATCTTAAGGTCACGTGATAGGGCCCGGACTCATACACTTCAGGTAAGGAGGAGATCTCAGGTGGAACTAAAGAGGGTAGATCGGTACCAATGGTATATTCTGACATTTAATTGATGGATGGGGACTCGCTTTTCCGAAATATCATATTTCCGAAGGTTCATTTATCCAAAGGGTCATGATTCCGAAGGTTCACAATCATCCAAAAAACGAGAGAGTTCTATATCATTTTCGGGATAATGAACCTTCTGCATTACGCAACTGCGGGGGATAAACTGTCCAGAATCACTTTAAAAAACAGGTAAAACAACATGTTACCATATACTCCTATGCTTTGACAAGATTTGAGTGGAAATACGCGAAAGGGAACTTATTACTGCTATTTTATGTCCGTGATGTTAATAATATACATGTATGAGTTAATCATATTGAGGTAAAGATAGAAATTCCAAGCCTATGATAACCAAAAGTCTCTCAAGAAGATGCATGTTATACTAGTTCGATAGAATTTATAAGATTTTATTTCCCACAACTTAAACATTTATATTATTGTGTTAGTACGTAACGTGTAGGTTGTAATTAGCACGCGCATTTTAGACAATTAAAAAAGAAAGATGGCTCTGCCTGTATTAATTGTGAATATAGATTCGACAAACTCTTTTAATACCCCCCGGGTACAGTACTTATGTGAGCTTCCTTTAACTTCTAAACAACAATGAATTACTACTTCATTTTTAAATCAAACTAAAAGCAAATGCGTCCACATCCTCAGAGAATCTTTTTTTAAAGAAAATTACCTGAAGGTCTTTCACAGGCGAATCTAAGGTCACAGGAACATTCACGCCGACTCCAACCAAACGTTGCTGATTGATGAACGCACATCCCTCCATAGCCTTCCATAGTTCCATTACACCAGGCATTAAATCTTGAATAAATTGAAATTTAAAAAATTATTATCTCCAGTGAAGTAGCTTATTAAAAAAGTATGAAAAGCCATACAAGCATTACATAGATTAAATAACAACTGTGAATATAAAACAACGATCGCTAGAGAAATATGATATATCTGAATATATGTATTATATATAAAACACGATAAAAACTACTTTCGAAAAATAAACTCAAGACAATTTCAATAGCCCTGTCTATCACCTTTAGAAATGTGTCAACATTATAGTGGTGTATTACATAAGCCGAACTTGATTTCTATGGGCAGTACAACAGGTATTTGAAATTGACTTTTTTCGAAAGTAGTTCTTATCGTGTTATATATACATACATACATATATATATATATATATATATATATATATGTATGTATGTATATATAACACGATTAGATAATAATTAATAAAAAATGAAAAATAAAAAATAAATAAATTATATTTATATATATGTTTTGTGTGTATGTGTGTGTGTGTCGACACTCGATATCAATGGATAACATTACAGAATCGGCTCTTATATCAGACTGTGGTATAATGCTTACATGTCATTTTGAATGCAGCTCCCATCGTTCCACTGAAATGCCCCACCTTGTATATCAAGTCCGAGCCAGTATGATTCACCACCAGCGAGATCTAGAAGAAAGTTCTACGCGAAAATGGATGAAGGGAATAAAAAGAATAAATAGAATAATCTTAATAATGTTACCCAACAGTCCATTCCCCACTCTTAGTACACAAAAACACACCCCTACAGTATGTATATATATATATATATACATGTATATATATATATATATATAAATATCTCACTTTCTCCTGGAATTGACGCCAGTGAGCGTCGAAAATTTGAGATATAAAACATCAAACATAATGGCTACAATGCATTAACTGTGTGAATACGCTTTCTTTGTCTTTTCCTACGTCAATGCCAGTACGTGAAATATCAACATAATTATAATAAATATAAATATATGTGTGTGTGTGTGTGTGCGTTTGTTTAGCATTATGTCCGAGGACATTTTCGGACAGAGAACAAAAAAAAATCATGACAACAATGGTCCTCGGAAGCCTGACAATAGTCCTCGAACGTCGAACAATGAATTTATGCCTTATTCTGTCGACTGTCCGAGGACGAGTAACAATAGAGGAACAATAGTTGTCCTCGGAAGTAAAGCCATGTAAACGTGTGTGTGTGTATGTGTGTGAGGGTGTGTGTGTGTGTGTGTCTACTTTATTACCTGACAGATTCAATAAAGAATAATTAACTAATTGTTATGACATTTTGTCGTCATATTATCGTAAACAATATGAAGGCGACTGCGTCTCCTTTATCCCTCCGCCTGAATTCAGCAAGGTTCATGAATGAAACTGTTCTAAAAATATTGTGATGAAATAAACCTGAATAAGAAGCCTACCATTATATGTTAATTGACCTCTTTGACCTTTGACCTAAATAACCTATAGTGCTATGACTTTATATCCTGCTAGTGAAGTATACAAAATAGTTGAGATGTGGTGATAACGAAACAATTTATTTGACGTTTGACCTACGTAAACGAGAATCTAACCAGTTCGTCTCAATATGGTGGCACACTAGTACCATATTGAAGTTAGAGTGCCTTTATATAGAGAGTAGCGACATGGACGTCTGACTTTTCTGGACACGAAATGGCGTTTGAATTCTTTCTATTGAGAACACCCAGGTGCTCATCGGAATTGAAAAGAAATGTTGCATAGCAGTGGAAACAAAATGGCGTTCAAATCAGGAGTTGTCGCTACTCTCTTTATGTAGGTACTCTAACTGAAGTTAAAGGGATACGCCACCAGGCGACCGTGAAGGAAGTCTGGATTGCGTAAGCCCCATTCACTCGTACTCAAAGTTTGTGCGTCGAACGCGTCCGTCGGACTGTTGGGATTAACCTTTCGGACTGACGAAGCCGACCGAATCTCGCACGAGAGCTCGAGCTCAGGCAGAGCGTACATGTTGCGCGGCGACCAGTCTGTCCGAAGTTAGCGCCCCTCGGGGCAACGGCATGATCACCTAACGATCACGGTGCCCTCTCGCGGCATAAAAACGTCCACAGTCTGTGGTTGAGTTTCCCTTTAATGGCTCAAATTTTTCAAGAGGTATTGCAATAAGGAGGCTAAAACCTTGACCTCTGTGACCTTCGACCGTTGACTAAATTACCCCCAAAATCTTATCAGTTTGTCTTACTACAGTGATGCATACTAGCTCCCTGTTTGAATTTCATATCTCAAATGATTCTTGATAAGTAGCGCAAAAGGGGCTAAAATCTGAAATGTCAGTACCTTTCATCTTTAACCTACGTACCCCAAAATCTAATTAGATCGTCTTCCCATGGTTCATAATATGCATACTAGTACCAAGTTTGAAGTTCATACCTCAAATCGCGGTAACGATGCCAACACCAGAAATTTCATAAATTGACCTAGGTGACATTTGACTTTTAACCTGCGTACCCCAAAATCTAAGTAGCTCGTCTTCCCATGGTGATACATACTAGTACCAAGTTTGAAGTTCATACCCCAAGCGTTTCCTGATTCATCGCGCTAACGAAAAAGCAGGACGGACGGACGGACGGACACCCGAAAACATAATACCTCTGGCACCAACTTCGGTGGGCGGAGGCATAAACTACAAAAACAAAAGCTGATACCTTACTGTTATTGCACTTAACTCGTTGACTACTGAATTTTCTAATTCCCATAGGCTTAACACATGGCCCAACCGGGTCCAGTGGGCAATGGGTTAACACGAGATCTCCATACAAGTCAGACCCAACTTTGGAAAACCGAGCACAGGTCTATACTCCGTAACGGCGTATAGAGCAAGATGAATATAGAGCCCTCATCGTTCAGTGCGAGACAGTGTGTACAAAAGGCATGGGGAAAATCCTGCAATGTCGACCTGCTGTTCATATCAATTGTTTTTTTGAAAAATGCTGCGGATATAGTTATTTCAAATGTTTGTCATTTGAAAGTCATTTCATATGGCGAATCATTCACGCATTTTGAAGGTAATTGACACGCAGCATTATTTTTAAGAATATATATATATCGTTGGCAGGTTGACTTTGCAAGATTCCCCCCCCCCCCCATGCCTTTTGTACACACTGCCTCGCACTGAACGATGAGGGCTCTATATTCATACGCCGTTTTCGGAGTATATATCTGTGCTCGGTTTTCCGACGTTGGGTCTGACTGCCATAGGCTCATAGATATTGCTTTCAAGCATTTAAAATACTGCAGTATGTATACTACATGTATATCATGGGTCTTCAGAAACGGAAGTACCTGTATTTCCAGTGTTTTCGGTTGCGCAAGTTCCCCACCTTGTGCTTGACAAAACTTGCGTGCAAAGAAGTATGACGTCATCCAAGATTGAGATACATAGTAGAACCTTCCATTGAAATGTGCCCAGTCCTGTTTCAAAATGGCTGCAATGGAACGTATGACGAAACTGTTTAATCATAGTTAACTCGAACAAAGAAATGTTCTTCCTAGATGCAAATTAATTTAACTTTAGTAGAACTTTTCGTTGCAATATCCCCAGTTCAGAACCTGCTGACATTATAGGGGATATCGAAAAAAATATTGGAATATATACTTTAATAAGCTTCAAAGAAAAGTTCAGTCATTACTGTTATCTTTCACGAAATTTTCAAACAAATACAGTGTTAAAAAAAGAACGTCAACTGTCATTTTTATTTTAAATCTTACTTTGAGGTTGTTCACATATGAATGGTTTTATCGCGGAACATGAGGAATCAATCCATTGTCCAGTAGTGGTAAGGCATGCACAATCTTCACCAAGAGGGCTGTTGTTTGGTTCATTTGGCGACCACAGGGAAGATCTAAATGTGAAGTTTGGAACCATAATACACAGTAAGTCTCAGAGCGATGTATTCAACATTGATTATGCACATATTGTCGGTCCTTTTAAAAGCCGAGAAAGGCTCTGTGGAGCCTAAAACAGCCAAAAGCACCCAGAAGCCGACAAGCCTAAGTAAAAGTAAAAGTATAAATAACCAGACTAGTATAGTAGTAGCGGTGTTAACACTAGTAGTAGTAGTACCAGTAGTAGTAGTAGTAGTAGTAGTAGTAGTAGTAGTAGTAGTAGTATTACACTGTAGTAGAAGTAGTGGTAGTGGTTGTAGTACTATTTGTAGTGTAGGAGTAGTGGTAGTAGTAGTAGAAGAAGAAGAAGTAGTGGTAGTAGTAGTACTACTACTAGTTGTAGAAGTAGTAGTAGTACTATTACTAGTCGTATAATAAATAGTTATATATTAGTAGCAGCAGTGTTACTAGTATCAAGAGTGCTTGTAGTAGCAGAAGTAGTAGTTGTAATAGTAGTAGTAGTAGTAGTAGTAGTAGTAGTAGTTGTAGTAGAAAAAATAGTACTAGAAGCAGCATTATTACTATTCTTGTGATTGATATCTTATTCCCCTCTCTCTCTCTCTCTCTCTCTTTATCATTTTGTGGTTTGGAAAATTGATTATTAGCGGTAATGCAGAAATACGCGATTGGCATTATATCTTTTCATTTAACTTCATCATCATTATTAGAAACACGTAATTGAAACCTACTCTAAAGTTGTCCCGTCTATCCATGCAAATGTGCCTTCCGATGCTTCATCAGTCAGTCCGATGAAAAGGCATGTGAAACTGTGAACCATTGTCGCTCTGGTCGTTAAAAGGTTCTATAGGAAGCGGTGAAAAGTATACTTAAGGTTAAAAATCTTTGTATCATTTGTGTCATATTTTAAAGATAGCTAATGAGATAACAAAATTACTCGTATTTAAGGTGCGTTATTTGCGTAATTAATAATTTGTGTTGGAAACTGAAAGTCAATGGGTGATTATTCATACATGGTTTGCTGCTCTTTTATTGGTCAATGCCACTAGAAGACAATTTTTATCGATGTAGCATATTGTGGAACTAAATTGAAATTCACAAAGCATGTTTTGGAATTAATCTCATTTTTATAGCCAGGTTCTTTACTTTGTCATAGTAAATTCAATTTTTTTGATTTGTCAGTGTATGTTTTGTTTCCACTGCTTTTTATTGCTTGTGATTTTCGGCAAGATTTAGCTGATATACACGTAAATCATTCTGGTGATTCAAAAACCTCATAATACTATTCCCTGGATAATAAATACTTCAAAATAGTTTTTTTAATTAAAAAAAAAGAATACATGCATTAATATCTGCAGACTTGATCAGTGCCAGATCAGCTCCGTGATGCTGACAGAAGGTTCGAGCATCTGCGAAGGACCGATCCAGCCAAAGTGGAGAAATAAAGTAAGCTGTATCTCCAAACGATGCCTTACTGCTTTGAGCGAATACTGTAATGATAAAAGTACATGGAGAGGGAGTTTAAGCGGCTTGGTGGTCTGTATCCTGCCCGTAAAGGCTTTTTTAAAGAGGTCACCCAGGCACCTGTTAACCATTAATCTACTCTAGAATTATCCGACAAACAAAATACAAAACAAAAAAGACGTCACATTTCGGGATGCCTTTCAGCAAAAAAGGTCTATTTTTAAAGGAGTCGCTGAAAACCCGACAACCTATACTTCGTAGGGCTCTGTTTATGCACCTTTGTCAGCAACGACCCTGTCCAGATCTGTTTTTTCTTTAGTACAAAAAAAAAACCGAGAGCAGAATCATTATAAACGAAAGTTAATGGTTTGAATTATTTTGTCTTTACAATCGAAAAAACGGATACAATATACTCATTTTGACTTGCAAGTTGTCAGTTAAAATCGTATTTATTAGGATGTTTTTTTCTATTCCACGTGGTTGCCTGTAATACTAGTGTCATTTATTAATTAAATTTGAAGAACATTTGCATTGGCCTCATGGAACTGTTTCTTACATCGTGTCCGTTCACATATAAAAGAAAGTTCTGCGTCAGCTGATCGGCTTTGCCATCCTAACTCAGGAGATGACGGTACACAGCCCCAATCACTCATTCCATTCGGTTCAGTTTGAGAATCCCAATCGGTAAACCTTTAAATGAAACAAGGGGAATCCAACCTTGATGGCAAGTTGTTCTGCTTTATATTTTCCTTTATCAGTAGGATAGAATTTCGAGAAAAAATTCAACACAGTGGCCAAGAAAAAAAGGGTTTTTGCTTTTACATTCTTACAAACCTCATGCAAGAAGCAATGGGCAGAAAGCGCGGAATGAGCAATCCTTAGGCAACAAGTAAAGGTTCATCAAGTAGAAGCCATTGCAAGGTATTTCCCATGTCAAACGCTCATGATGGCAGTTGGTATCGGTTTTTAGTGTAGAAAAGGGTATACAGATCCTAAAATCGGCTCAAGCTAGCTGCCACGAGAGAAAATAAGATCAGGAGCGCACTTTAACGTAATTATATTCAATAGCTTTTCCCCCTCACTTTGGGAATTTGCCGTAGACTCGAACGGACTTCTTCAAAGATTTATTTCTTTATTCTGCATCATTACTTCAAATCACCTCTATGCAAATAAAGGTCGTATAGCTGGTATACTCTTGAGTTACATATTGAAAACCTCTGTTTTCAATATTTCAAGTATATTCTTATGCTATGACCATGATGACTAAAAAGTAGGCTATTGCTAGTCTTGGAAAGCATTTTCTTGAAAGAAAACTTGATAGGAGGTGGTTAGAATATCGGTAAAGCTATTGGTATGGGATTTTTCTTCTTCATAATTTTGTCAAAATATCATCCTTCCATGGATAAAAAATAGACTTACCGGGGTATTGTGCCATCTAGCCATTTATAATTCCCGTCGTTCTGCCTCTGAAGTCCAAACAAGTAGCAACTATCAGGTGACAGCGGTATCAGTCCTCTGATATATTCCTGTTAGATTTTAAAAGAAACATGCTCCATCAGCAACAGAATTGTGGATTTGTGGAATAGTTTCCCTGAATATGTTATCTCAGCAACTTCTGTAAACTGCTTTAAAGTGATTAGGTAACTTTGTGGAGGCTTTGTGAGCTGTCTGTCTGGGGAAAAAAACACTTCAAAATCACCATGTGCTTCACAAATGTAAACATATGCAAATGACCGGAAATGCTAGACTCATTTTCCCCATTGACTTAGTGTTAGACTAAAGCGTATGGCCATACGCTTTCGTAAATGGGAGTATTCAGTCACAGATATCTTAATAATAGCATTGTATAAAATTATTTGAAAACCTTTCTATGCCTGGCTATTTATTTATCCTTCTGAAAATCATTATACAAGACAGATATCAAAATTCAACAATTTATTAAATCAAGCTTCCACAAAGTTACCGAATGCCTTTAAGAATAGACTAGATAAATACTGGTCTAAAAATTACGATCTTGTTTACGAGTCAGTATAGGCTGTATGAGTCAATATCTTGAATCTTCCACACATTTGTGTCCTTTCTCCGACACATATTCGACTTGTTATGACATGTTATGGAAAATGTATAATCACACGATACAACAAGCTAGGATCGATGAACAGGCATTCGTCCTATATCATCGTGGGATTATTTAAAGTAAGTAAGTAAGTAAGTAAGTAAGTATTATTTTAAAAAAGAAGAAGAAGCGAACTAGCTATTGAATATGAAAACCAACAGAAACCCTCTGAATTTTCACCCAGCTTAAGAGAAAGCTTCAAACAAAACCATATTGATCAAAGAACACGTGTTTGGGTGTGATTAGTCTAGTTCTGGACTCTTTTTATTGATTTTTTTATTCGCCGACTATACGCGATAAGCCGAGTGATGGTGCGATCCCGAGAACCTGTTGGGGCCAACAGGTTCTCGGGATCGCACCATCGTCGGCGAATAAAAAAAATCAAGAGTCCAGAACTAGACTAGGGTGTGATCAGTGAGGGGCCAATTAGTCATATTTTCGTTTTAGTTGGCTAATTTGAAAACTTGAGAGACCTCTTTCATTTTGTTTTGTTTTGGGTTTTTTTTTCTCACTTGAATAATGACAACTTCGAACCTTCTTTCGGGGATATCATGAAAAGTGGGGGTTACAGCCTCTTCCCCCACCCCCTTCTCGGTTTCGCGGCCCATGCGACTTATGTGAGCGCAGAAGCACAAGTAGAAATTTACGGACGCATAACAGGTCGCTAACTATAAGGGTGGCCTAGTCCACTGCCTGGACTGTTTTAAGTGAACGCTCCATGATATGCACTTTACCTACTCTAGACTCGCACACATTATTGAGTCTCTTTTTTTCGGGTAAATTGGGGTTAT
Source organism: Heliocidaris erythrogramma (assembly GCA_025617745.1). Lineage (NCBI taxonomy): Eukaryota > Metazoa > Echinodermata > Echinoidea > Camarodonta > Echinometridae > Heliocidaris > Heliocidaris erythrogramma. The sequence goes on along the minus strand of CM046863.1, from coordinate 19,061,549 downwards.
CGCGGTCTGTGCACAGCACGTGTATAGCTGCCTTGCGTGCGATAGGTTTTAACTGGGTCTCACATTTAAAAAAGAAAGAAAAGAAACGGCCAGAATCTGGACTAAGGGTGGCCCAGAAAGAGTTCCACACCTGAGGTCTGCAATTTTGACTTCATCATTGACCCAATATCATAACTTTTTTGTTTATTACTAGAAAAAATATTTCCGAGTAAAAGTCTTCTACGTAATGATAAAAAAATATATGATATTGTGTGAATGATTACATTGAAATTGCAGATGTCAGGTTTTGCATCTTTCCGGACCACCCTGTATGATAAACCTACATTGATTTCAGATGTCTTTATCATAGCCAGGTAACCGCCGTAACTCTGACATGTTGCACGAGCAGATTCAATGGTTTCCACGGGTCTCGCTTGGATGAGAAACTGAGTATCACCATATTCATGCCAGCGGCACCCATCTGAAAATGCAAAAAATATCTTCTTTTATTTTTTTTTAAATGTAACTAGTTAAGTTTAAAGTTATAATACCTCTACGAATATACACTTTATAGCTTTTATTTGTTTGAATTTTACTGTTTCGTCGACTAAGTAATCGGCGATGTTTACTTAAGTATGCATTTATAGCGGATTATGATCCAAAGTATACCAACTGAACCTTCTTAGTAAGTAATATTGGAATTATCTTCTAAACAACCCAATGATGATTAAACGAATTACATCGCCATATATATATGGGCCTTTGAATATAGCCTTGTAAAAAACCTAACCTATAATGGTTAAAGAACCCTATGATATGGAAGATTTCCCACTTACTGATGGGTATTTGACAAATGTGTCGCCTCAAAGAAGTGCAAGTTACGCTGTTCCATTTACCATGTATCGGATCAGTCAAGTTTGGTCTTGATCTTATGACAGCACAGTGTGGTTGAGGATGAGGGTTGAGATTAGTCTCCCAGTTTTGATACCTTAATGTGTACAGAAGGAAACTCAGGATAGATCTTACATGACGACATAGTAAAGCTACGTATTCTTGCATCAACAGTTTGATGTAGGAAATAAAACGATGAGCAGGGCTTTGCATGAGCCCGGGTATTTTCTTCCGGGATAACGACCCGCACACGCACACACCAATACAAAAAGAAAATGAACTGGGAGTCACGCCGACTCAAAAATGTATTCCACGCTGTTTTGTCTTGATCTTAAGGCCCGGTCACACCGCCAGAACTTTGTTGGAGCGCTCCTTGAACGGTAGGGAGAGGGGGCCGAATTTCGACAACGCTCGAAAACACGGGCGTTGCCTTAGCGGTGCACCGCTGAAGCAGGCGTTGCTTTAGCGTTGGTTTAACGGTAGCGAGCGGTAGCGAGCGTTGGTCCCGCTCCGACACCTCCATACCAACGCCAAACCAAAGTTCATCACCGCAATGGATCGCTGCTTCAACGCCCGACACCGTTCCAGCAATCCCGTGTCCGCTTGTAAAATGCTTACAACCGCTCCACCAAAGTTTGTGCAACGTTTAATCACCGCCCGGGCAAAGCTGGCGAAGCAGCGGTGGTCCAGCGTTCAAGATTTCTGCGTTGGCCTAGCGGACCCAAGCGTCCACGAACTTGCGTCTAGCGGTGCCAAACTTTGACTGGGCGTTGTTGGAGCGGTGGTGAACTTTGCTGGAGCGGAAAATTGCCCGCTCCTCACCGCTCGCAATATTTTGTGCAGCTCAAAACTTTCGGAGCGGTAGGAGGGACCATCAGCGGTGGCCGAGCGTATACGGCGTTGCCTTAACGGGGGCCAACTTCTGTTAAACGGTGGTGAACGGTTACGAGCGGTGATGAATTTTTTTCCCCGCTCCAGGAACGCTCCAGCAAAGTTCTGGCTGTGTGACCGGGCCTTTATAGGTGTTGTGGTCTAGTGGATAAGTCGCCGGACTGTAGATCACAAGGTACGGGGTTCGATCCCACCATGGCACTAATGTCCTTGGGCAAGACTCTAATCTACATTTGCCACTCTCCACCCAGGTGTAAATGGGTACCTGATATGCTTGAGCGCTAGTTACTTTGGCGGCTCGGCTATAAACAGGGTAATAATAATGTCTAAGTGCCATGAGCGTCACTGCGTGACGGATATGAGCGCTATATAAGTGGCCACTATTATTATTATTATGACAGCACAGTGTGGTTTGTGGAAGGAGTACAGAACAGGGTCCCAGTTTTGATACCTTAATTTGTGCATCAAGATGTACAAAAGGAACCTCATGACAGATATCATAGTAATAGTAGTAGTAGTAGTAGTAGTAGGAAGTATTGGATAGCTTGTTTAGCACAATGCTAACCTGCCACAAGGTCCATATCATATAACGACTCATATCCCAGTCACACCAACGATACAGACACGATACCGATATCTGGGCCCCGTCCTCTAAAGAGTTGCGATTGGTCAATATTGATTGCAACTTCATATCAATCACAACTCATGTCTCTTTAGTACAGATTTTGATTGGTATCAAGTTGCGATTGATTTAAATCAATTGCAACTCTTTATAAGACCGGGACCAGACCGAACAATTACATTAGCCCGGATGGAGAAGAATAGGTCAGTTTAGAGTCGGTGTGGAGTCGGTTTTGCGATGTGACTAAAGTTTTAGTAGGACTACGAAGACTGCATCAACAGTTCAAACTTTTATTTATTTTATTCCGGGATGACAACTCCTCCGCTTCCCGTTCACACACGCAATAACGCACACGAATACAACGTTATAATTTAAGCTCCTTCTTTTAAGTTTCTTAAAGTCTTAGAGTCGGACTCACAGCGATCCTAACCTTAGCCCATGCGCTCTCTACCTCCAAAACTGATTCCACATTGTATTCTACAGGAAACTTCATATTGACATTTAAAGTTTTTGAAAATTTATTTAAGTCTTTTATTTATTTAAGTGGGAAATAGAAATCGCGAATTAAGGAATACATACTGGAAAAATCTGGAGCCTAGTTAGAATATTGAGAAATTGTATTTTTATTATTTTATTACTATTAGTTATTTTTTTATCTACTTACATTGGAGTTGTGCCATCAATCCATTTGTACGTTCCATCTTCGTCCATATCCTCCAAACCAATATAGTAATTGCCGTAACCAGCTAATAGTCTGCTGGCTATGAAATCCTGTTTATGTTCATATGATTGTAAATGATAAAAGGATAAATTCCAAATCATTCACCTCCTAGAAACACATTCCATAAACAAGCAAAGTAAGAATAGAAACAGTTATCCCATACTCGAGTTATCCTGTTTTGCCTTCAGACATTCAATCAAAACTGATTCCCGGAAAAAAAAAAAGTAAGCTCATATTTGGCATTTTGTTGCAAAAGTTGCGTAGATTCAGATGTATGTGGAATTATAGGACAGTGACATATATATATATATATATATATATATATATATAGTTGTAAAGAAATGTAGATGGGAGAACGTATAGAAAAAATAATTTAAAGTAAGATAAAGTTCACTCCGAGAATAAAGACATAGTAGATATCCGCAGGTTTGCTTCCACAAGCGCTTTCGTTTAATTCTTCAGGTGGAATGATTAACCTGTTAGTTACATGCGTTTATATATCGTACAAGTAGAAGTTACAAACATTTTACAAGTCTTTCAAATCTCCGTTGTTAAAGTTAGGAGATCTATTCAATGGACGGATAGTTGCTGGTAGATGAAGAGAAAGCTAGAAGAATGAGTTGTGATAGCAGGGAGGATGTTGAATAGTAGGCCTGGTGAGCAGAGGAAGAAGGATTATGGCATTTGGAGTCAATGGAACAGTGGATTATTGTTTGGCACAGTACACAATAGAGTAGAGTGATTACAATAGCTTAAACCGGGTAATTTAGACTTGTTTGGTTATTCTGAGTTTTGGGAAACTTACGTCAAAAGGAGACACGCCCACACATCTTCAGATTAATTTGTAAAAACAATTAATATTATAAAAGCCAATGCTCCTGCGGAGTGCAACACCAGTCAAGGGGCATAGAAACACATGCAATAACAACACATATCTGTGATACACAATATAGCTTGCACAGCACAAGAGTGGTAATGGCGCGCAAACAAGAAACTCTTGTTTGCGCGCAAGTGCTCAAGAATTATGCAAATTCATAATTCATGAGCACGCTTGTGGGCGTGTCTCCCAGACTTCAGTTTTGGGAAACTTACGTCAAAAGGAGACACGCCCACACATCTTCAGATTAATTTGTAAACAAATTTAATATTATAAAAGCCAATGCTCCTGCGGAGTGCAACACCAGTCAAAGGGCATAGAAACACATGCAATAACAACACATATCTGTGATACACAATATAGCTTGCACAGCACAAGAGTGGTAATGGCGCGCAAACAAGAAACTCTTGTTTGCGCGCAAGTGCTCAAGAATTATGCAAATTCATAATTCATGAGCACGCTTGTGGGCGTGTCTCCCAGACTACAGTTTTGGGAAACTTACGTCAAAAGGAGACACGCCCACACATCTTCAGATTAATTTGTAAACAAATTTAATTTTATAAAAGCCACTTAATGAGTCACGCCGCCATACTAAAACTAAAACAAGAGATCAGGTGAACTTGTAATATAATGAAAAGCATTATGCATAACAGAGCATCGCGTGCACAATCAAAACAGTGGCCCTAGGCGAGCCCAATTTATATGACATTAAAGTAGTAAATCCATAAACAACACGCTTCTCCAGAGAAAAACGACATTCCCCGCACAGCGGGACATAAATATGATACATGTACATGGTTACAAATATCTAGCATCAATGCAAATAGGTGAGATGCACAAATGAGTAATTTTCACTACTACATGCACTGCAAGAAACAACATTATAACAACTGTTCTGACCGAAAACACGGCGGCGTGATAAATTCTCCATATCCTAGCACTCTGTAGTACAGAGATCCCACCAAACCAAATAAGGCTGGCATGTGTAACATACTAGTAATAATGCAAACCAGATTTCTTTCCTGTCTCCTGTCGAGAATTAAAATAAACATGAATACTGTAAAAAAATACTAATAATCACACACAGAAATATGTACATTACTCCTGCCAGCCAAGATGACAGGCATAACAGGCAAGATGACAGCTTCCCTATCTTATACATGCACTCTGAGCCCCACATAAACAAAACAGGCCCATACATTTTACATTAAGGCCAAAAAACATTGTATGATAGGTACATGTACATGTCAATGGCGCAATCAGTACATGAATGTAGACAAAGTGCATTAAACTATACGCATAAAAATACATGTACTACTAAGGAACAATAAAATCATTTAGCAGTATGGAACATGGTATGACATCAAAACATTGACTGAAACAAGGCCTGTCCATTTTAGACCCCGCGGTCTCACTCACGACAACAATTTAGTAGTATAATCTGAAGGCATCTTGTTCTGCACATAGTGATAATAAAACACTTCCTGCGTCTTCCATCTACCCAGCCTTCTCACTTTGTCTGGATCAAAAGAGCTCACCCCTGCCGTGGCCCCCGTTGGCCGGAAGGACCGAGCGGTATATCCCCCGCCCCCAAGGCCAGCAAGGCGGATACCTTCCTCCATCACCTTTGCGATGCCAGAGGCCTCAAGGGGCTTATAGGGGGGTCGAAGCGGAAGAAACACTGGCGAACCTGGCACCCTGCAGCGAAGATGGTCCGTACGCGACACATACTGACGGAGAGAGTCGACCGGATCCAGTGCAGAATTCTCGTGCTTCGGAAGATGACACTCAAAACCGGAGCGCTGCGCATCATTCTTTGTTCCAAAAAACGTGAAAAGTGCAGAGCCATCCTCCAAAAATTGTACATGATCTGTACTGAACACCGCAGAACTGGTGCACGGTGAAGGCATTCTGTGGGCATCAAACATAGCGGCCCTCGGAGCAATATCCGAGGGTCTCAACATCAAACTTAGCGATAGCAAAACAATCGCCTTCAACCGAAGATGCTTCAACTCGAGCTGTTCATTTCTCGGCCAAGAACAAAACAGAGATGTGAAGGCCTCAACAGGCATCACTGGTGTATGAGTCAACGACTCTCTCGTTCCCGATTTCACTAACGCGGTAACCAAAAACGCGATCGAAGAACACTTAGTAAGGTCTGCATGGCCAAGACTAACATACAAATGCGAAACTGCCGCCTGTGCGTTGCGAAGCAAAGAGCGGGGTTTCCGCGATGAATCACTAAGTTGACAGAGAAAATCTGCGAAACAAGCCGGCGTAGATGGCAGGAAAACTATTCCGCGTTCACAACAAAAGCTATACAGCTTGGTAATTACCGAATTATATGTACGAAGGGTAGATCCTGCCCACGCGAAGGTAAACTGTTTACGCGCCCGTTGTGACCACCCCTCCGAAGCTAATTTACGCTCCCATGAATTCTCCAGGCGTAAATGCGCCTATGACGATTGCGTAGAGGTTCCGGAAGGACCCCCCGCCGCTGAAATAGGCGGAGACTTGACGGGAGTGGGATTGGGGCGGATATTGACAGACGTTTTAAGCGTGCCAGGAAGGGCTGAGCCCGCCAAACCGGAGCGATTACAGTTGCTACCGCGCTTTGTTGACAAATCTTGTCCCATACCTGGTTCAGAAGACAAAACGGGGCGTTCACGTAGTTGTTGTGCGATCCCCAATCGGTCTGCGCTAACGCGTCGATACCGGAAGTATGTGGATCGGCAAACCTGCTGTTGTAAATCGGCACCTGATGGTTCAGATAGCTCGCGAACCTGTCTATTGTGTGTGGACCCCACACCGAATCGAGGTACGCAAAAAAATTCGGATGCAGTGTCCAATCGAACTTGTCTGGTTGTCGCGAAATGTTTTCCGCGATAAGATTGTCTCTGCCTGCAATATGCTTGCAACTTATGTATATTCCATTCCTCGTCGCTAGGTTCCAAATGGCATGCGCGAGGTCGGTTAGGGGCTGACTTGGTCCTCCCATATGCTGCACGTAAGCTAATGCTGTGATATTGTCCGACAGCACCTGAATCGACCTTCCCTCGATGCGTGGGAGAAAAGATTGTAGAGCTAGAAGAATAGCAAGTAGCTCCCGGTAATTCGAAGACCGGCGCGACAATACTGGGTCCCAATCTCCCCCGGCCTTCAGATTTCCAAGAACTGCACCCCACGCGAGATGCGAAGCGTCCGTCACTATTTGTGCTGTAACATATCTGCATAACGATCTGCCATTCCAAAAAGAAACCGCGGATCTCCACCAAATCAAATCCTCCCTTGCCTGACCTTCAAGCAATAACTGCGACGACCACGAAGCTTTCGTTGACAGCAAACGATAAACGCCTCACAACAACAACTTAGCCGGTTCCACACACCAAGCAATCGATATGCATTGACCGGCTATCCGGGCAGCGAACTTTTTTTTCCCACGAACCTTTTGTTACTATCGTCCTTGACGCATGCGCAACTTTGAAATAGCCCTACAATGCTTGGAATTGGATGGGGTTTCAAAGTTTCATCCTACTTTTAGTAATAATAAAAATACAAAACGTTATTTTTATAATGTCCAAACTGAGAGTCGAACCCACATACCTCAGGTTAAATGTCCGAGGGCTAACGCATCTCGCCACAGCAAGACGCTGGGAGCAATCGTCATTATATCGCTTACGGAATAAACCCTATGATTGCGAAATTGATTTAGATCGGAAAGGATCAGGTGCGCATGCTCCAGGGAGGACAGGGACAAAAAGTTCGTGGGAAAAAAAATTTAGCATCCGGGCAAGGGTCCGAGCCGATATCGATGAACAATTCAAGGCCCGGGGAATATCATTCCGGATCTTCACTATCCGGCGCTTTTGAGCACAAACGAAAGGAAAACCATCCTCATTTCCAAGGCGAATTGAATATCCAATGTAATCAAGACATGTCGATGGTTTGAGACGCGATTTGTCATAATTGATATGAAAACCAAGATCCGTCAAAGTGTGAACCAAAAGATCCGCATGATCCGCGATTTCAGCTGAAGTGGCAGCCAAACAAAAATCATCCACATAAACACTAAGTCTCACTCCAAGGTCGCGTAAATATGCAATCACAAGCCTCAAAATCTTGTTGAAGTAATATGGCGATATGCTCAATCCAAAGGTGTCACAGTAAAACGATAAAAAACATTCCTCCATTGAAAAGACAGAAATTCGCGATCCTCTCTGTGTACAGGCACATGATAAAACCCATTCTTAATATCCACAGAAATCAACACATCGTCGTTTTGTATAAAATCCGCAACAACTCGAATGTCATCGTTCCGAAATCGAGGGGCTTGAATGTATGAATTCAAATGACGCAAATTTAAAATCAAGCGGTATGTTCCTCCCTTCTTTGCGACACAGTGTAATGGAGAGACAAAGTCTGGTTCAGAATCACAAATCTCAACTGCTTTACACTCTAGTAATCGTTCAATTTCAGAGTCCATAAACAATGTCTCATCTCTAGTAAATCTGCGATTGTGTAGTCTAAAAGGGCGGGGTGCACAATACAAAGGGATGTGAACCCCACATTTAATCCAATGTAAGATGGTGGATGGTGTATCAATGCATTTCCATTTATCCACACAACTAGAAAGTGAACCCGCAATGGGGTAACAACACATTGCAGCTCACCTCATTCATATGTATTCCCCCGATCTCCATCTCGATTCTCGTGTCGTTGCTGCGGAAAAGACTGTCTCTGAGAATACCGACTGAAAAAATTTGGGGCTCCTCTACCCGCATAGTCCGGGCGCCCCCTGCCCCTTCCGCGGTACATGTCACCCCAACGAGACCGCCAGGGCTGCTGGGGTCGGGCTGGCTGAGCTCTGTTGACTGCCGCTGCGAGACCTGCCGCCTTATGAAGATTATCAATAGCGTCACCGGTCAGCCCTGAAGATTGTCTCTGTAACTGACGAAAAAGTCTACTGGTCGTATCATCAAATGTCCCCTGGACAACGAAGTTAGAATACTGCTCTTGCAAATACCGCATATGGGCCAAATTGATCAAGAAAACATTGCCCATAAGACGAGAAATGTCAGCCGATTCCGAATTTTCGCTCAAATTCACTTGAGATAGCACCTTAAACAATGTCTCAATATATCTGGCCGATTTGGCTATCAAATTAAACTCACGCTGATCTTGTCGCCTGATTCCAGATCTGTTCTCATTCAGCCTGAGGTCAGCCGGTAGCTTGACAGATTGGAAAGAGTCTTTTATGGCAGCGAATTCGGCTTGCAAGTCGTTCAAGCTAACGGCCCTATCGCTCGCTGCCAACTTTTTTGAAGTACTTGGTCCAGCAGTCGAATTATCAGGAATATTTGACAAATGAGGACAGGACGTGTCTTCAACTTGTGCCTGGTCTGGCAACACTCTTTCCTTTTGCAAATTACTCAACAATTTAGTCAATTCATCCACTTTTTCCTCCAAATTTGAAACTTTTTCCTCCATGGCAAAAATTAGCCCTCGACCGTGTGTTGCACAGCACAAGAGTGGTAATGGCGCGCAAACAAGAAACTCTTGTTTGCGCGCAAGTGCTCAAGAATTATGCAAATTCATAATTCATGAGCACGCTTGTGGGCGTGTCTCCCAGACTTCAGATAAAAAAGTATGTAGACTTCGAAATTAAATAGTCTGACGCATTTCTTAAAGTAGAACGTTAATGATTTTAAATATTGGCTTAATACTTATTATTGCATAGATGGCATAAATTAAACAAGGTTATCCAAATTCAACGCTTGGAAACATTTGAAGTAATGATTATTATCAATTATAAAACGGTAAAATACAGCCCCCGATATAGCAGCTGAAGAGCTCCTCGAACGCTGCTGAGATATGTGACGACACACCCTGGACCTGTCCTGTCTAAGCAGACGATGTCCCATAACATCTTACACATTTTTCAGAGCCTATTTTGTAATCTCCTCTTCACTTATTTCTCTTCCTTCACTAGCGTCAGTCTTAATGTTAGTCTGTTGCCTCACTCTTAACTTCGTGTATGGTATTATTTTGATGAAAAATGCAGCGTTAAAAAAAATAAAGGAATCAGTCACTTGTAAACAAAATAAGACGCCATTGTATTTTCAGCTGCTTGCACCGGGCATGTTCGGCGTTTCAAGAGGGAACGAATACCATCCTGCTATTATTCGGAGGGCTTTTCAATTTGAAAGTGGGGTTTATTTCATTGATCATTGACCCTTCTCCTATGTATTTACAATCAAACGGTTTTAGCTATCAGAATCAGTTTCACTTTCCCTTTATAATGGTGTGAAATAAGGTCATGTTTAAATACACCAAACTCTTTATAATTTGATAAATAATTGCATTGCAATTACGTTCATTCATTATAGGACGTCGTCTGCTTAAGCAGGATCGATCCCGAGTGTGACGACATCAAAACATCGCTATATTTCGAATCCTCGGATATTCCAGATGCTGAGAAGAGCTTTTATTTGTGTTGTTTTTATAATCACCAGATACGCAGTTGACATAAAACTTATACGATTGCCATCTGTAAGCTTCCCAGTTTCTAGTGATACATTAATTGCCATATTTGTGATTTTCTTTGAATATCTACTTTAAGTTAATATGATACAAGATCCTTGGTGTAAAATGCAGTCAATGAACATGGTAAGGATTCTACAACGATTGACTGTTGAATGTATATACACATAATAGTACATGAAACATTACATAATATAATATACACTGTATACTATGTGGCAGTTTGATTAAAGGAACAGCTATTCATATAGCGTTCAGTGAAGGTTTATATTTATTAATGAAATTTTCTTCTTTTAGGCAGCGTTTAGTTTTGTCATCATCATTCATTTTATAAAAAGGTGTAATTAAGAAATTGGGTTCTACGGAACGAGCACACCTTTCTATATGTTCACTCAATTTTAGTTGTCTATATTCTTTCTGTCTTATTTGTTGACGATGAACCCTAACTCTGTTACGAAGAACATCTCCTGTTTCACCAATATATTGTTCTTTACATCCTTGGCACGTTATACAATAAATCAAGTTTTTTTGTTTGACATGTAAATGGAAATTTAATCAAAAACTCCTTGTTGTTTATTCCGATGTTGATTCTATTTGTCACATCCAAATGGGGGCAGGTTTTGCATCTTTTGTCGCCGCATCTTTTCACCACACCTTTTGTATTGGTGTTTCGGGAAAATCTGGCTCTGGTTAATATTTTTTTCAGATTAGGGTTTTTCGTTTGCTTGATATAACTTTTACATTTTCAAATACTGCTTTCAGAGTTTCATCGGTCTTGATGAGAGGCAAGGAATCATGAATAATTTGAAACATGTTTGGGTTATTTGGGTTGAATGTGTGGACAAATTGAATTATCTCCTGTTCATTTCTTTCTTTTTAGACATCAACTCTTGCTTACTGAGTGCATTTGCCTTAGAAATACCGGGTGTAATAATTTCCTTAGGGTAATGTCTATTCAAAAGCATATGCTTTAGTTCTTCCAACCGTTTCTTTTTAGTTTCTTCATCGGATACAATTGTACATATTCTCCTAGCTAAATTATACGGGACATTATTTTTACACTGCTTAGGGTGACAAGATTTAAAATGCAAATATTGGTGGGTGTCTGTGACTTTATAGAATATGTCTGTCTTTAACAAATTATCTTCCTTTATTATTTTAATATCTAAGAAATTTATTGAGCTACAGTTAACATTCCATTTAAAACCAATTGCTGGGTGTAATTCACTTAGTATCTTATGTAAATCATTAATATCTCCAAATTCAGTTTTCCAAACAATAAAACAATCATCTAAGTATCTAAACCATTTTTTTTTCAAAATACCTTTTAACTTCAACATTATAATGTGTTTCGACGCGCTCATAGAGTTTCTCCTCTAAGTATCCCAATAAGAGAGTAGCATAAGTCGGGGCCATTTTTGTTCCCATTGCAGTTCCACGTTTCTGTACATAATTATTTCCATCAAAATGGAAGGTGTTATTATTCAATATAAAATTGACCGCGTCTAATATGAATTGTGAAGAAAAACGAGAATCAATTTCTTCCGGATATTTATTAATCCAATATTGTATACCTTTTAGACCTTCACTATGGGGTATGTTAGTGTATAAACTATTAACATCATATGTAACAAAGGTTGATTCAAATGGCAATTCATCGGGTAAGATAAAAGAGTTTGCTTCCACAACTTTATATATATACCTATGGCCTTTAGATGGCGCTAGACTGTCAATTTGGGCAGAGCCATCCATATGTATGGATGCCACTGAATTTGGGCTATCGGTCACATAGGCAGTGTTATATTGTATTGTATTTATTGTATTGTATTTATTTGTCTTTCTGTAGTAATTCCTGATTTTACAACGTTCGTGACATTGGTAATAGTAATGCAAACATACTTCATTAATCGGTCACATAGGCAGTGTTATATCCTATAGCATTAAGGATATTTTGGCAAATTTTGTAAATTTTCTGCCATTGTTTAAGATTTTTGTTCACGGTCACGTATGAAGATGATTGTAGAATTTTATTGACTCTTTGACCCCCTCTCGGGGTATGAGAGTACAAACATAAAAGTATAAATAACAATACATGACTTTTGAATACAATTATTTTACAAAGATAATGACATAATGATACAATGTACAAACAAAAGTTCTATAAAAACAATGTACATGTGTAGAATATAACCAACTAATAAACGCAATGTATGCATAGATAGTGTACAGTGATGTAATATGTAAGAACAATACAGTCTATTTACAAGCTACAATGTAAACAAAACAGGCCGTTTCACTATCCTACCGCTACGAGTACGTATGGGTCCAACTCTAGTTGTACTACCAGAAAATCCTGAGGTATTTTCTTTTTCTGTTTTTTGAGAAAATTGCAACATAATAAGGCGTGTAAATCTAGCTAAATTCTTCAACTGAGAAGTGTTCCTAGTATCAAATATAGTGAAATTCATCACCTATATCAGTATTTAGGCAGAGAGGGCACTGCATGTCACTATGTGGTGTGTTCGCATCAAATCGTCCCTTGTTTACAGGTAGTTTATGAGATCTACACCGAAACTTACAGAGAGTAAAAGCATCAGTTTTATTTAGGGTGAGTAAATAACTTTCAAATACATGGTTGTCTTTAAATAATCTATAATTTGTGCAAATGCGATTTGACCAAACTACATCTCTCCATTCCTGAGAAAAAATATCATTCAGTCTCAATTTTAACAAAGAATTAATATTCAAACCCAATCCACTATTTTGACCTAGCCATATATTGGATAGGCCAGTTTGATTGAATGTATCTTCAATAAACTTTAACCATGAGGAATTAAAGTCTGAGTGTTCATTTCTATGAATGGCAGAAATAAATTTCAAAAAGACATATGAATATTTACTATCTTTACCCCTCAAAATTCTTGACCAAAAATTGACTAGTCGACGCTTCACCTGATTCAAAATCAATCCTCGACCAGTTTCTCCATAAACCATGCAATCTGGGGTACATGAACCTACAGATAATAAAGTTCTGAGGAATTTCCTATGGAAAACTTCGATCTGCCTTAAATCTTCATATCCCCAGACCTCATTACCATACAATAGAATAGGCATGATCAAATGATCAAATAAATGACATTGAATATCGACTGACAACTGCATTTTTTTTTTGCTTTAGTTAACATACTGTATAAAGCTTTTCTTGCCTGAATTATCTGCTTTGAAATTGCCTTCTTAAACGTGCCATTATAATTAAACTGTACTCCAAGATAAGTGAAATCATATACCACATCTATTTTTTCATGACCATATGTAAAATTTGGTATCTTCCTAATTTTCCCTCTTGAAAAAAAATCATTATTTTTGTTTTACTTGCATTGACTTTTAGATGCCAGGTATTACAATATTCTTGCACTGCATCCAGCGCTACTTGCAATTCATCAGGGCTTTCTGCCAGTATTATTGTGTCATCTGCATACAACAGGCATAATAATTTTGAAAAAAAACTCTTGTTCCTCACCCTGTAAGGTATTATTGATTTCTTCATTTAAAGTTTTCAAGCCAGGATAAAATTTGGCAATGTGTTCTTGAAAGTCATTTAAATAGACAGAAAACAGCAATGGTGAGAGGTTTTCACCTTGTCTGACTCCTGCATTACATGTGAAAAATTCAGACACTGTGCCATTGGCAGAAACACAAGACTTTGCATGTTTGTACAAGTTTTTAACAACATTCAGGACTTTGCCATTTACTCCTATTTTCAACAACTTAAACCACAACAACTTCCTGTCAACCAAATCAAATGCTTTTTTATAATCTATAAATGCACAGTATAAACGCTTCTTTTTCTGTAGGTAGAAATCGATAATAGTCTTCAAAACGAACACATGATCAATGGTAGAATATGTTGAGCGAAATCCAGCTTGTTCCTCACCTAACATGTGATTACTTTCAAGAAAGTTAGAAATTCTATTATTTAAGACTGAGGTAAATAGTTTACCAAGACAACTCAGCAAGGTCATTCCTCTATAATTATCTGGGTTTGAATTTTGACCTTTATTCTTAAAAATTGGGATAATTACTCCTATACACCATTCAGAAGGTACGATCCCACTTTCTAAAACAACATTGAAAAAATCAACAATTACTCTACGCATTTCCACAAGGCTACTTTTAAGAAATTCATTCCTGATCAAGTCTTTTCCACAAGCTTTGGCATTTTTCAGTTTATTAATCATTAATTCAACCTCCTCCAGGGTGATAGGTTTATTCAATCCATCATTTTGTATAGGCATATTACCAGTATCCAAAATCATCCTCTCCTCTGAATGATTATCTGAAATACATATGGTCCCAAGAGATTTAAAATGATGTACAAGATCACATAAGGAAATGTTAATTGTACTTTTAATCTGATGACTACTACTGTTTAATAAACTCCAAAAGGCTCTTGGGTTACCATTATTTTTCAAGGACCGTAAAGATGCACTGATACTTTTACCATACTTTCTCTTTTTTGTACCGTAACAATTTTTTATACTTTTTGCTTGCCAAAACAAAAATCACTATGTAAGTCATCAATATCTAAAACTTGAATATCTAATCTTCTACCTAACTGAAGAATGAAGAATGTACAGATTTTAAAGCCTTTCCTTTATTATTTTGTTCATCCTGATATTTTTAGGACCTGGAAAGCAAACTAAACAGTTTCAGAATATGAAAAGAACGGAAATTTGTTCTATTTGTTGAATTTTCATATTTGGGTGATTGGTGTATATCTTTCTCTCATTTAATCTATTCTCTTCTCTTTCCTTATGTATTTCTTTGTTTTTTCCTCTAATCTATCCTCTTTTCTCTCCTTATGTATTTCTTTGTTTTTCCTCTAATCTAGCCTCTTCTCTCTCATTATGTATTTCTTTGGGGGGTTTTTTCCTTTAAGCTATCCTCTTATCTTTCTTAAAGTATTTCTCGGTTTTTCCTTTTCTATATTTATGTAAAACTAGAAGATTCCATTCCCACATGTGCAGAAGGAGCGTTCGAGCGGACTTGCGTTGTGCTCCGAGCTACCGCCCTATTTCGAAAGCTCGCTAATGTATTTGCTATCACATGACGTCCTTTTGAGGGATGGGGAGGAAAAGGAAAGTTTAAATCAAAAGGTATGTTTAAGGTAAAAGAAAGGAAAAGAACATATGAGAAGTATCATTTGATGCATATAAAATGTGCTCGAACCCCTTACACTAACATTTTGGGGACAGAGTAATCTCCTAATAAGTTCAGTTTCACGATTGTTTATGTACTGCATCTCGTATATTTTGGACAATGAACCCCCCCCGCCCCCCCCCCCCCCCTTTCATAAAATCCTGGATCCACCCTTGGTGATAAACGTACGTTTTGTTCGGCTGATGTGATCACAGGCATATCACCTCCCAAGCTCTGACAGTGGGCTCGCGTTTCAGAGAACGTCCTGTGCACATTATCATAAATACCATGGTAGAATATGTAGCGATGGCCATCAAACTCATCCAAATCTGCTGTAGAACACACCTGGCTTTCAACTAAAAATTAAACATAAAACGATTGAGTGAATGAGCTCTGCAATTAAACTGTCTGCCCAGGTATGGTACATATCTGAGGGCAGCTATTAGTAGACCAGCCAAACATCCAAAAAGGCTCTAGAAAATGATTCGACGGCATTTTTGGGTAATGCTCGGCATCCATGCTTAAAGTCTTGCAAAAATACTGACGAATAACGTACGGGCGGATGCCACGCGCATTTTTGCCTAAAAATGTCATTTTTGGCTCAAAATTTGAAAGAATGTCAAAAATCACAATTTTTTATTTTTTGACCTAATATGTAATACCTTATTAAGATTTTCCAAGTGATATCAGATTTTTTTTTTGAGTTTCAAGTTATAAACCCTATTAATATACAATTGAAAGTTGGATATTACACACACATGTATGGCGTAATGAAACATAAAACTGTAATTTACTCAAAATAATAGGTTGTGAAAACTACCAATATTTCAAAGTTTTTTACCCAACGTAAATTTGTAATTTTAAACACTTTTTCTTGATTAAACGAATCATGTATATTGTCATGCCACAAACAGAAAAGAAATTATCCGATAAGGCGATAGATAACTCATTTTATGTTATCCCAAATGAAACGATGTATTTTTACTGGATGCGCATTTTGACTGAAAAACTCTATTTGAAGGTACATCCAGAGTGTACATGTACAAAGGCATGTATTATCAGTATAGTCAATGGGCCAAAAACTGAAATGTCCCCACCTCCTTAGAAATAATCTTAAATGATTTTTATTTTCTGTTAGATGGGACCATTAACTCTCAAAATGTGCTTCTTTGCCCTAAATTAAAAGGTGGGCGTGGCCACAAGGGCTATTACCATGGCAACGGATCAAAAACAATAGAATTTAAGAAATTGTCATGTATTCGTAATTAGAAGAGTACAAAAACACATATTAACATTTTAAAATAATGTATCAAAGTTTCTCACATGATTAAAACCCAAATAAGAGTTATAAAAAGTGTCCATCGTGTTTGAAAATGGCTGTTTCCATGGAAACAGTAAGAATAAACTGATATTTGAGCAAAATCCCTTGATGCCACCTAAAAAAAGAGCTAAGTATTGATATTGACCATTATCATTTTCTCTTTTACAGGACACTCACTGATAACTTATTTTAGTAAAGGGGTGGTAGATGTGACTACTGTTCCTCATGGACGTTGTCATGATTAATAATGAGTTGCACGTCACAAAACTAATGGAATTTGAAAATTACCACACATTCCTAATTGAACAACATGCAAGTAAATGTCCATTCTTAATATATATATTCTGAGCTTTCACTTCAAATCTTTCTAGATATTAGAAAGAAGTGTTTTGACTAAACAGTGTCAAAATCGTTGCTCGCTCACAAACTTTAAAAGCTGTAAAGCTGATCTTGAGCTATACAGAATATTAACACCCACCAAATCTCTTTTAACATGTTATTTATGCAGGTTGACGCTAATGTGAAGCTTATTATCAGAGCAACAAAATACTATCGAAGTACACTAATACATCAAGTTCAAAAAAATAAATGAATAAATAATAAATTAAAGTCTACAAATGAAATGATTAAGCTCATTATGCAAAATTATTCAAGGATTAATCATCAGTTTTTAACATTATACTTGTAATTATTTAAATAATCCTGAATCATATTTACCCAAAAATTGTAAGTTACAATTTGCGATATTGCATACTAATTCAATGGTTGAACAATTCTTTGATATCTCTGTTTTTCTTAATTTGTCGTTAACTATAACTGGAAAAATGATATACGTTATATGAACATTATAACATTAATACATATCATTATGTTTCATTATAAATTCACTGTGCGGTCCACATAGGATTTTCCTTTAAAAAAATTATAAAGTCATGTGAATGCAATGGGTCAATCTCCAGGAGGTGGAACATCATATCAGAAAGTGAGAGAAATAAACAACAATATTCAGTGATGATGTGTCATGTATCCATATAGAGATAATGGAATTATACTCTTGGGAAGAGCAGACTTAAGTATTAAGAGGGAATATGTGAAGACCATATTCTGTATGATATTGTGTATTTTATTACAGTAACACAACCAGGACTCTAGTGGAGTAATGTACATTTATCCTAATATGCAAGTCAATGAATGTGCAAATCTGTGCAAAAAGAATTACCACACAGTCAGCACATTTAATCTTTGTTGGGATATGATTTTATATTTTCATAATATATGAAAGAGTGAGATGATTGTTATCTTGTAATAGATCGTATATATTACAAAAATAAATCCTTAGTTGTATACATGGAATTTAATTTAAGGTCATTTATTATAACTTTCCTTGGGAACAGGGGTGTCGATCTGTGTTCATGAATGGGGGATGACCGGCGAGAGGAAGGTGTGGGAGGGGGGTATCCCCCTCCCACACCAAGGACTTTTTAAAATATCTGTCTATAAAACTTGCATTTTAGAGCATCCCGAAATGGTTTTCTGTATGATTAAGTTGTTAAATAATGAATTTGGATAATTATTAGTTTTAAGATAATGTATCGTAATTCTCACATCCAAAAATATTGGGGGGGGGGGGGGATTATACAGGTCATCCCCCACCTCAAATTTCAGGGGGAATATATCTAACCCCCATCCCACCCCACCTGCCCGGGATCGACACCCATGTTTGGGAATCTCCATACCACCTAGCTATCTATTCCCTTTACGTGAAAAATCCCTGATAATTGTTCCATGTTCTAACCAATGTTGTACATCTGACAGTCGGAGACATGCGAAAAATGGTACGTTCTGGGCGTGAACAGTTTCTCATTTTAAAAGTATCCCCAAAGTACCCCTTTTAGTTAGGAAAAATGAACCCTTTTACTTCAGAAAAGTGTCACCTTTTCTTTCTAACCGGTGCCAGTTCCGCATTATTATCAAAGTCTCCCTTACCACCTATGATAAAAGCCACCCTTAACTGGGATTACTACCCTATTCAAATCAAACAGGCGCTACATTTACTCTTGCAAGTATCCCCAATAGTTTCTTTATAATGTGTGTTTATTCGGTAGAATTGTTGAGAGGTATGTTACATTACATCACAGCACAGCAGAATAACTAATATAGTAGCCATATAAATTTATCTAATTATTAATAAATGTTCCCTTTTCACCTCTAAAATTGTCCTTTTTGTAAATATACGTTCCTTTTTCAAATCTGATACGTGCCCCTTTTCCTTCGATAAGTGCTTCTTTTCCTTTGCAACAACATTTTTTTTTCATTCTCAAGCTGATAAGTTCCCCTTCATCTATTATTCCCCTATAAATTCTGAGAGTTACCTGTTTTACTTAGACAAGTACGCCTATTCCTTTTTTTTTTTTCAATAAAGTGACCTTTTCCCTCTAGTAGGTGCTCCTTCTCATCCCTGTTGGGTGCCATATTTATCCTCAATATTATTGCCCTTTTCATTCTGATACATGGCGTTTTCCTTCCATTAAGTGCCCTTTTGACCCCTTTGAGTCATTTATTTATTTAGTTTTCCAGGGGGTAGTTGTTCTAGAATCGGTCATAAGGCATTTTATGTCGTCAGAACTTAAAACTTCCGTTAAAAAAAAACATTAAAAAAATAAACATTCCCTTGTAAATAAAATCAACTTTCTTACAATTGTACTTAGGCGCTTAGAAACATATGTATTCAGCGCAATATAAATGTTATGTTCAGAACAAATTATTCTATTACTTGCTTCTGCACTCCCCCCCCCCCCCCCCCAAAGAAAAATTAATGTTGTCGTTCACAAACAAAGGTTTATTGGTTATCGGTGGCACACAGACTCAGGTTCGTCGGTAAATTAGTGATCTCGACACCCCCCCCCCCCCCTCCCCCACCTCCAACTCAGAAAGTCCTAGCGACGCCCACGGGTCTATCTAGTCTTTTATGATGACATTGTACTTTGAACCCCACTAGGGTGACTATTTTCCTCTTCATAAGAATCTGATGTCACCGGCGGATCCATGATTTTTCTAAGTGGGGGGGGGGGGGGAGGGGGTCTCGATGTGAAAGAGAGATACGCGAAAAAAACGAAAGAAAAAAGGAAAGGCCTCTGTCACGAAAATAGGGGGCCGCTATGCTCGATTAGAAATTAAAGGAATATACAGACCCTCACACTCAACTGCACACTGTGATGTAAAGAGAGAAACAAATAGGATTATTTTAATCTTTCCCGAGATGACTTAAAAATGTAGGGTATATAATGTCTAAAACTTATGTATTCACTTTAACGTTTCCAGTTATGCCTTTCCCTTTTCCCTGAAAAGTGTCTTTTCTGTTAATGCCCCCTTGTGCATCCCCCCTTTCCCCCAGAAGTTATTTTTTCTGCTGGTCTCTACTTCCCCCCCCCCCCCCCCCCCCCCCCCATCACGAGACGCTTTGCCGCCATGGTCTGTGACCAATATTGATTAGTTGCCAACTGAGTTTAAGTCGCTATACACTCTACATCAACACTAAATTTGTGATTATACCGTATTTAGTTGCCAGCTAACCTTAATGAATACCATCGATGTATATATATATATATTTATATATATATAAATATATATATATATATATGTATGTATGACTTCCAAAAATAAATTTCGAAATTACTCTGACTTTTTACAGTTCTTATTTTAGATGACAATCCACAAAGTTACAGGAACTATGTATGGGATATTTATTAATACGGGTCATGTTTTTGTTTTTGTAATCCTGTAGTCTCATTAGTACGTGGATGTTATCCACATTCCACATTAGGCTTAACATTACATAATATACTCAACTGGTTAGTTTTGAAATATTCATAGCCGTTTATTATTATTGTTTTTACTTGTTGAGTTAATTTTTTTAAATTATGTAACTATAATACTTATATTTTCTCATAAACTTGTTACCAATTTATGCTATACCTTATTGTTTATTCCTGTTGCATCAGGAACATGATGCAAAACAGTTTTATACTGATCATGCTTTTATCCTGTATGAATAAGTTCAAGTAAATAAATAAATGGATACCTAATTATATACAGTGCGTATCAAAAAAAAGTATACACAAGTCTGATAGCTCTAATTAAAATGTTGTAATCGATGTGACTTTGAAATTTATTTCATGGCGAAGAATAGCTTATTGTCTGTCTATTGGTACCTCATTCATGACATTTCCGCCATGGATGACTGAGCACCAGGTTTTTAAAAAGCGTCAAAAAATCAAAAGCTCCTTGTTCCAAGTGTGGGCTGACGCTGATGCAACGAATGTGAGTCAATCCATATGAATGTGCTACTTTAGTCTAAAATAATTTTAAAAAGTTAAATCCTCCTTTGTTCTTCAATGCTTCATTGTTTAAAGTTATCTAAGCTTCCATATGACCTTTCAGTCCACATGACAATATTTAATTTATTTCAATAGCCTTCTAACTTCTTGTCCCGTGATAACTAAAAACTGTCTGCGCATTCGTCAATAGCACCATTTCACCTGCATACTGGGTGTACACGGTGTTTTTTGCGAATAACACATGGACTGAAAGGTTTACTGACCTTAAAGACTAAAAAGAAGAAGGAAGGATACGCGTTGAGAATTAACATTTTTAATGACTCAGTAAAAGGCTTTCCTTAAAAAATGGATGCAGATGAAGCCAACATTGTGTTATCAAATGGCAAAGAAAAAATCTTAAATTTAGCTTGTAATGAGCCCTTTCTTGTTTGTGTTGACTTTAACACCTTTTCTATTCAAATGCACAAAATCAATTGAAAATAACTTAGCAATTGTTTTCCAACTGAAGTAACTAATGCATAGTTGGTTTGACCCGCACTCGCTACTTCAGCCCAAACTTGGTTCACGAGGAGTTTGACAATACTGTTTGAAAAGCCTGTTTACCATTATTTCATGTTGAAAAAAAAATACAGTTCTGTATTTCATTAGAAATGCAATAAATTTATTGTTACCATGGTAACAGCCTACACATTTAGTGGTCTCCTCCATTTTCTTTAAAAAATTGATAAGTGAGCGTCCTGTAAAAGAGAAGATAATCATGTACAATACAAATGTATTAATATTTACTTTTTCGGTAGCATCATGGGGTTTTTGGCTCAAATATGTTTTTTTTTTCTTACTGTTTCCATAGCAACAGCCATTTTCAAACATGATGGACACCTTTTATAACTCTTATTTGAGTTTTTATCAAGTGAGAAACTTTTGATACATTATTTTAAAATGTTACAATGTGTTTTTGCCCTTTCTTAATCACGAATACATGACATTTTCTTGATCCGTTGCCATGGTAATAGCCCTTGTGGCCACGCCCACCTCTTATTTTAGGGCAAAGAAGCATATTCTGATAGTTAATGGTCCCATCTAACAGGGAAAAAAAATCATTTAAGATTATTTCTAAGGAGGTGGAGACATTTCAGTTTTAGGCCCATAGACTATACTGATAAACATGGGATAATTGCCTTATGTACATATACACTCTAGATGTACCTTCAAATAGTGTTTTTCAGGCAAAATGCGCATCCAGTAAAAAGACATCGTTCCATTTGGGATAAAATAAAATGAGTTATTTATCACCTTATCGGATAATTTCTTTTCTGTGTGTGACATGACAATATACATGATATGTCTAATCAAGAAAAAGCGTTTAAAGTGACAAATTTACGTTTGGTAAAAAACTTTGAGATATTGGTAGTTTTCACAACGTATTATTTTGAGTAAATCACAGTTTTATGTTTCATTACGCCATACATGTGTATGTAATGTCCTACTTTCAATTGTGTATTAATCAGGTTTATAACGTGAAACTCAAAATAAATCTGATATCACTTGAAAAGTCTCAATCAGATATTACATATTAGGTAAAAAAATTAAAAATTGTGATTTTTGACATTCTTTCAAATTTTGAGCCAAAAATGGCATTTTTAGGCATCCGCCCGTACGTTATTCGTCAGTAGTTTTGCAAGAGTTTAAGCATGAACACCGAGCATTACCCAAAAATGCCGTCCAAAAGAACCAGAACAAAGACTGATTCAACTTAAAGAGGCATAAATTGTTACACGTATTCTCAAAAGATGGACTTGTTCGCTATTCGAGCAACTCTTCAGCCTCTGATGAGTGGTGCGAATAGTCTAAAGAAGATCCCAAGAGACTTGTGAGCGCCATTTAAAACCAAACCAACGACAACAGCAGCCATGTTTTAACCCCAGCCTTCTTCTCCTCTACAAAAAGATTAATCAGTTAACTAGTATTCAACTCATAATTATCAAAATCTGTCCAGAGTACACATTAATACGATTATAGTGAAAAGCTTACAATCACAATAGAAAATTTCCCAAATAATTTGTTATACAATCATAATTATGCAAATACAAGTGCATGTATCTCTCACAAACTACAGCACATGAACCCCCCCCCCCCCCCTCCCCATCTTTCTACAAATTTATGTTGGGGTTCACTTCGATATTGACCCTAAAAATATTTCGATAAAAAAAACACAGCATAAGGATTACGATTTAAGAAAATAATGATAAGCTTACAGCTGAAAAAAATCCCTTTGATTAATCGGTATGATATGAATAAGTGAAAATCTACTTAATTCTTAATATAATACAAACCTTTTGCTGATGAAAATAACCATATCAGCGCTAGAGACCACAGCAACGGTTTGCCACAAAACATAGTGGCATGCATTTCACTGATTGTTTTTTTTTTCAAGAAATAAGATCTGTGAATGTCACAAAGTTTTATCGCTTAGATTTGCTCTTGAAGACGATGCAAGCCGGTTCTTTCACGTGCAAAGCAAGTCCTCTCCTCAGTAATTCACGTTTGTATTATCCGAGTCAGAATTAAACCTTGAAGCTACGTGATTTGATCTAAACTTTACATATTGATATCAAGAGCTGAAACTGGTTAATGATTGTACTCTGTATTAAACATTGTATGCTGTATTTCCTCATTATTCTACACTGCACTTCCATATATTATCTGTAGTGACACATTGTATGTACACATCTGCTGTCGTATCTACATATTCATTTTGACATTTTTCGTTTCAGTTATGCATGTCAGTATCCTTTCCACTAGTTTCCTTCCTTTGTGACCTAGTCATGTGTCACGCGAACAACAGGAATCCAGATTAAGGTTTTGCATTTGATCATAAAAAAGAACACTCAAAGAAGGTCACATGCCAAGAGGGAAGCTCTCTGAAAGGCATTGGGGTTAATATACTTTCAAACCCACGCGTCGAGGAAATAGGGTCAAACACATTCAATCTGTATATTTCCTGAAATTGGGGAATAGCATGAATTACTTTATACGTGTCATAATGCTTCTTCCGAAAATGAAATCCTGAAATGAATATTTCATCATAGAATGTCATCACTGTAGATGTGTCGTGGTCTAACCGATGCGGCACCGGACTGTATAGATCTCATGGTTCGTGGTTGAGTCCCACGAGAACCATCGGGTCTCTCCTTCGGATATACTGGACTGGGTTTTCCCGCTTGCTATTTTGCCACGAAAAGTACAGTGGGTTCTTCACATGCATATGTGGTGAATCTCCTAAACACGGGACCTCATGTTTAAGTCCTGCCCAAAGGACGGAGTGTTTTCCAATTATAACCGAACCTGCATCTATAGAAAGGAAAGGGACTGATTAATTACAAGAAGGCTCATTCATCCACGTTATGGGGATTCGCACCCATTCTTTTCCCATTTTTATTCGAAAAGTGAAAGGTCGGTAGAAATGCATCGCCTAAATCCATATTGTTCAGAATTTAGGTACTTGAGATTATCCGAAAATTCATATAAACAATTCTCTCTAAAATTTTAGACAAGATAGGTAATACTGAAACAGGTCTATAATTAGAGATGAACATTGCATCATCTTTATGAATCGGGATCACTTTGGTTAGTTAGAAACTAGAAGGAAACACCTCTATCGACAATGAGAGATTACAGATGTGTACCACTGGGGTTATAATTGAGCCAATAATCTGTTTTACTGGGGATGTGCTTAAATCATCACGACCACTACTATATTGAAGATTTCTAGATAGTTGGTTGGCTTGAAGAAGATAGAAAGTAGGGATGATTTGAGTAAATAATCCCTAAAACTGGCATCGTCCTTATCTATGAACTTTGCTTGATTTAGACGAACATTAGTAAAATAGTTGTTAAATGCATTTGGAATATATCGTGCCGAAGTAAATTCTTTTCCATCATTATTTAACTTTTCTGGGGTATAATATTGCCATGCTAACATATTATATCTTTGACAGTTTTTCAAGTAGAGGACATATTGCCCCTTGCATGTTCAAATTGTGTGGAGTAATATGATTTACGTGAGTAATGTATAATGGACGTCAGTCTGTTACGATATTTCTTGTATTTGTCAATATTTCCATGCGTTAAATAATGCCCCTGGTTATCCATGGATGTAATCCTCTTTTTGTCACGGAAAAACGACAATTGTACTTGCTATTTTAGGTCTTGGCTCTAAGAGAGTTTATTCACCGTTCTCTAAGGTGTACCTGAATATCAAATAGGAAAACAAAATCTGACTTCAGTCAGAGCAACATAGGCAACATAGTTACGACCATAATTCTTATATGACAAT
Source organism: Heliocidaris erythrogramma (assembly GCA_025617745.1). Taxonomy (NCBI): domain Eukaryota; kingdom Metazoa; phylum Echinodermata; class Echinoidea; order Camarodonta; family Echinometridae; genus Heliocidaris; species Heliocidaris erythrogramma. Next base: position 19,035,835 of record CM046863.1, on the reverse strand, counting down.
TAGCCCCCCCCCCCCCCCCCCCCATTTTAAGAATAATTTACTACCATAAATTTTCTTCAAAACCAGCGAATTATAGACAATTACAATAATCCAAAATCCAGTACCTGACTAAAATAAAGTTACAAAGTCACTAACATCTGTCTTTGTAAATTACATTCATGGCCACTGTCGCATGTATAATCATAAACAAAACCAATTCATCTTGACCTTTACCCAAATCAGTCATAGTGGTACATTTACAACCATTTTCTTAACCATCTAACTTTATCTTTGATCATGTTCCTAACAAAATGACTTCTTCTAGTATTCACATTAATATAAAACAAGTCAAAGCTGAATAAGTCAGCAAGGCAGATAAATAAATCATAACATATTTTCCTTTGTTTACTGCACGTACAAAAAACATACATTTCAGTTTCATATGCATGTCAATAAACTATATTTCCTTTTAAGTTATTATAATATAAGAATACAGTACAAGATGCAACCTTTCAAAGAATAATTATTATTCTGACAATATAGAACAGTCACTGGGCATTACATATCTCCTGAATGTTTAAAAGGAAACTGTTTCCCTTTTTACCTCTCATAAATTATTATCAAAGATTTTTTTTTTCCCAAGGCAAAATAACATGTTTGTATTCCATCAAGCACAGTATGGTACTACCAATAGGTCATTACACAATATAGCTCATATGACTGAAATTAAATCGTAGTCAAAGTAATTATATCAATAAAATATTACGTTTAGAATGTACACTAATTAAAACAAGGACAACCAAAAGTACATTCATTATAATTCCCTTTTTATGAATTTAAATCTGCACATGCAATTCTGTATGCAATTACTAAGACATATTTTTTGTTTAACTAATACGATAAAACCTGATATTATACAGCACTTGTACCTCAAACGCTAATAACGCACAAAAGCTTGGTCATAGTTATACATGTAATTCTACAAACACCTTTTGAATAAGCTTTGTTCAATACAATGCCATCAAAGCACAGTAACATCATGCTATTGGATAATTAGTACACACAAAAAAATGCATGTGTAAACATGTATGACATATTCTGCATAAATTTGAGTTACTATAACACAGCTATATATTAATATCCAGATTACAGTTCATATTAGAGTCTGTGCAAAACTTCTTTTAAAGAAAAAACAGTAAGAGTGTGTTGAATGTTCACTTCATCACTTAAAGAGAATGTCTTTGACTCAAATGAAATAAAAATAATCCAAGTCTGGGCATTAGAGATCACAGTCCAATATATTGAGCATCAATCAGTCCTCTGATATACTTAAGTTCATAAGGTGCGGCTGTACAATTATCAGTCTCTTGATGCGATCCAAAATATCAGTTCAAGATGCGGCTTAAAATATATGTTGAAAACATAGTCTCTGTGGTAACAAGGTGTATCGCTCTTATGGAAAGTTCATCATCTCAGTCGACATTATCACGATTTGTTGTTCGAGTCTCGACGTTTGTGATCATTGAAGACTTCAAAGATGACCACAAGCAAAAGTCCAAATCTATACTTTGGCAAAGCTCACATTTAAATTTGTTTTAGCGTCCACTATGGCATAACTCCAGCATGTAAGTTCATAATGAGTATCAATATACATAGGCATGGTATAAAAAACAGTAATATCAATATTCATGTATTTGCATAAAGTACAATGTATAATACGTATGTATCCATCAATTTACATTGGTAGACAGATGAGAAAATACATGTGAAATGCATTTCATATTCTGCTCATAAATTCTGCTGCAGTGTTATCCTGCCCCTTCACTGATACAAGCCTAAACCTGTAATCTTGGAGCATCATGCTCCATCGCATGATTCTCTTGTTCTCAAACTTCTTCCCTTGAATATAGACCAATGGTTTGTGGTCTGCGTGCACTTCAAACTCACGCCTACACAAATAGCAGTCGAACTTCTGGATCGCCCATACTATTGCTAAGCACTCTTTCTCTATTGTCGAGTAATTTTCTTCCCTTGGTAACAGCTTTTTACTAGCATAAGCGATTGGGAATTCTTCCCCTGAATGCTCCTGCATAAGCACAGCACCCACACCCCTGTCAGATCCGTCTACCTTCAATACAAACAACTGATCAAAACAAGGGAGATGAAGGATCGGACGAGTAACTAGACATTCCTTCAACTTTCTGAACGACCTTGCCTGATCTTCTCCCCACTTTACCTCGTTTGGTTTACCTTTAAGCGTTAAGTCTGTCAAAGGCAGTACGATCTCAGCATAGTTAGGGATGTAGTCCCTATAGTAACCTGTAAGACCTAAGAACGATCGCACCTGCTTCTTGGTTTTTGACCTAGATGACTCAATGACTTTCTTAGTCAGTCTACTACTGGTTTGGATAGTACCATCTCTAAGACTATGTCCTAAAAACTCGATCGTGTTGAAGCCCAAAGCTCATTTGGTAGAACGTGCAGCTAAGTTAACCTCGCGCAATCTTTGCAACACCTTTCTGAGCGTCTCTACATGCTCTTCCCAACTCTGTGTATGAATGAGATCATCGATATAATGAACTACGTTGGGAATACCCTGTAACACATTACGCATCATCTTGGTAAACTGTGCACCTGCCATAACCAAACCAAATGGCATGTATCTAAACCTATACTGCCCACTTGGAGTTAGAAATGCAGTTTTGTTTTTGTCACTGTCTCGCATAGGGATCTGCCAGTATCCCTTTGTCATATCTAGTTTACTGAAGAACTTGCTTTGTGACAATGTAGCAAACAAATCCTTAGGGTCTGGTATTGGTTCTGGATTGAACACAGTGATATTATTCAAGCGGCGGAAATCTATACAGAATCTATTAGAACCGTCTGGCTTCTTCACCATTACTATCGGATGTCCATAAGGGGAATCTGCCGATTCAATAATTCCCATCCGCAACATTGTATCTACTTACTTTTCTACAGTTTCATTGCCTGTGGAATCTTGTATGGAGGTGAACGTACTGGTTCATCACTCGTCAAATGCAATTTGCATTCTGCAGCAGTCGTCTTCTTCGGCACATCAGAAAAGACATCCTGATACTCACCCAATAACTGAGATATCTCTTTCTTACGAATCTCTTCCTAGGACTCATTCACCTTGACATGTTCTACAAATTCCTTCTGATGCATGGATGGCATCACTGTCACGTCGGCGCCATCGACATCACTTATCTCAACCTCGATATCTTCATCACACACTTTCTTACTCTCTGAACACAAATCAAAGCATCCTGTCATAGACAAGTTAACTTCCTCCCTGGGGAAATATTTCTTGAGAAGATTAATGTGATATGTCTTAGGAACACCATCTACATCTACAATGTAGTCATAGTCATACTTTGCACCAACAACAGGGAAAGGACCCATCCATTTCAGCAACAACTTGTTCTGATCCGTTGGAAGCAAAATCAACACCTGATCTCCGATATTCAACTTCCTGTTCCTAGCATTTCTGTCATAATACTTCTTGTATTTTCCCGCAGTACATTTTAAGGCTTCCTGGGCTAATTCCCACGACTTCACCAACCTCTCACGGAGCTCTATGACATACTCATACTCATCTTTCAATTCTGAAGTTACATCATCATTCGTCCACAATTCCCTTAACACATCCATGGGACTACGAACATTTCTCCCATATAACAGCTCAAAAGGAGAATATTCAAGACTAGAGCTTGGAGTCTCGCGCAATGCAAAGAGAAGTGCAGGCAAATACCTGTCCAACTCGCGTGGTTCATCCGCGCACAACCGTCGCAGCGCAGTTTTCACCAACCCATTGTACCTCTCTACTAACCCATTACACATAGGATGATACCTAGATCTAGTGACCTGTTGAATAGACAACAGTCTCGACACTTCCCGCATTAAACTTGAAACAAACTGTGGTCCCAAGTCTGACATGACTTCACTTGGTATTCCTACCCTGCTATACACACTGAGAAGTGCTTCGGCCACTTCCACAGTTGTTATTGTCTTTAAAGGTTTGGCTTCTACATACCTGGTTGCATAATCTACAACCGTCAGTATATGCGTATAACCTCTAGCTGACCTAGTGAAAGGGTACACCTATGATTGGCATTCAACCTAATGTTGCCTTTGACACTCTACCCTTACTGACCGTCTTCTGACAGATGTCGCAGGATCGACAAAAGTTTGCTACATCCGACATTCCTGGCCAGAAAAACTGACTTTTTATTTTGGCCATTGTATTGTTTATGCCTATATGACCTCCCATCAAGGACTCTTGTGCCACTTTCATGACTTTCTCTCTTTGTGACCTAGGGAGAACTACGCACTTATGTCCAACACCAAGCTTAGGATTGTTTCCATCTCTTCTCTGCCTGTACAAATACTGTCCCTCTGCCACAAACATGTACTTAGACTTTTCATCCCTACCTACTTTGTTCCATAGTGAACGCAAGGTCGGATCTTCCTTCTGTTCGCGAACAAAATCAGCAGGCTCTACACAGGAAATGAGACTCCCAGTTTTCAAACCCTTGAGCGGTTTGACCTTGACCTCCTTTTGAGATCGAGTTTGAACTGCCATCACCTGTGGACTACCCTCTTTCACACCAGAGATATTTGCAACCTCCTGCTCAACTCCATCAACAACATGCACATCAATGGCCTCCTTGTCATCACCAATGTCATTCTCACCATCACTATCCACCTGGTCTGCATCATCGATTTCATCATTAACATGCACATCAATGACCTCCTAGTCATCACCAATGGCATTCTCACCAACACTTTCTATTTAACCTCCTTTAGGCACCCATTTCAAATCTGGATCACTGGGCTCACGTGCACCAGTTATATTGCCAATAACAAGATCACACAGTGAATGAGGCATACACAAAGCCTCTATCTCACCCACATAGTATGGAGAATCAACTGTCAGCTTTGCAACTAAGAACTCCCTTATTGTACCATCAATGAGCAACACTAACTGCTTGAAACCTGTCAGCTGATCTTCATCGACCAATTCCGATTTAACTACCCAAGTAGTGCACCCGGAATCTCTCAAAACTGATACCGCTTTGTTTCCTTTTACCAGTGTACCTGAAACTATGGGCATATGTTTCATCATAGCCCCCAACAGATCATAAGCCATGCCTAACTTATTTACTATGCTTTGTCGTGCCTGCTCTAATGAATTCAATCCATTTGTTTCTACCTGTAGTAAACAAATACCAGCCAGTCCAAGTTGCACTGAATGAACAGTAGGTGAATTATCATTGGACCTCAATGAACCAATACTATATCCCGTGTCCTTACCATCATTTGCAACTAACCCAGTACTGTTATCACCCTCTTCTCTTTGGGTGGGTAAATCTGTCCATCTACATTTATCATTCCTTGCGCTGAATGCATCTGCTTTCGCAATGGACATTCCTTCTTAAAATGCCCCTGGCTGCCACGTGTATAACAACCTCTAACAGAACGCTTGCCTGCATCATGCGCCCTTCCACCTACACTACTTGGTGTACGCGAATCAGAACCCTTAGCGCTAAAGTTACCCTTGGGGACACCTGGCCGAGTGGAACTAACACCACCTTGTGTACCTGTAGCTGTAGGTTTGAATCCACTTGGTTTACGCGGTGTACAAAAAGTAAGTAACCCATGAGCCCCTACATAAACCATAGCCCTATCAACAACCTTTTCAATGCTACTACATTGCCCCTCTCTAACAAACACTTCAATTCCCTTTGGGCAACAATACACAAATTGTTCTCTTAGAATCAAATCCAAGAGGGATTCATAGTCCTCATCAATATCTGATAATTCAATCCACTTCTGTAAGTAGCTTTTTAATCTAACACTGAATTGTCTAGGCCGTTCATGCTTTTCTGGCTTAGCTGTACGGAATTTTCTCCTATAACCATCAGCATGATAATGATAGAACTCCATCAGCTCCCGCTTTACTGCCTCATAATCATTGCGAACTTCACTTGACATTCTATTCACCACCTCTAAAGCCTGTCCTGTCAGATTAGAAATAAGATGTAAGGCTCTTACACTGTCAGGTACCTTCTGACTATCCATGAGTAATTCAAATTTGGTAACGTATGCATCAAATTTATCATTTGTGTCATCAAAGTTCCCAACTTTCAACTTCAATCCGCCAGTATCTACACTGCCGGTCTTTCTCTCCTCGACCCGAAGCTGAGCTAGCTTCACTTCTTTTTCGCGCCCTTCGCGATCGCGCTGGCTTTCTAGTTCTAGCTCTTTTGCCCTTAATACCTCAGCGCAGCGCTCAGAAACAAACTTGTTAAGCTCACTGCCCGCCAAGTTCATCTCTCGACCTAGGGTTGAAAATTCTTTTATCTGATCTAAACTGGCCATTGTGAAATATTATGATCGGTGTTCTAAATCTATATAGACCCTATCACAAAACGATCTACTGCTGGGTATAGATTACAGTTTACACTAACTTTATGTTAATGAGCCACTTAATATTCTACTTGCACTAACAAGTTTAGAATAATCCCTGTAGAATCTATTCTAACCAACTATCGTCTTATCAAGACTCTTGTTGTATCTAATGTCTAGTCTAAACAGGAATTCTATTCAAGTGAGGGGACACACCTGGATGCAACAATGGGGTGTCCCCCTCCCCCCCCCCCCCCCCCCCCCCCCCCCACTTGAATAGAATTCCTGTTTGGATTTGCGCCCATGAACATAGGCAACATAGTTACGACCATAATTCTTATATGACACTTTTCTTGTTTTTAGATGTCTCATATGGAAATGTTTATTGAAAAAAATAATGAAATCTGGTGCAATATATGTCACAAATTCTATCAACATTATTACAGGCAAGAACATCATCCCAATCTTCTGAAAGGTCATCTGTGTTCAGACGAAAGACCCCATCGTCAGTAATTCTACGCTTTCGTACATCTCTTTTCTTTGGAAAAACATTGGTCTTAAAAATATGAAATATGCAAAACACAGGAAGATGGTCAAATATTCAGAATAAAATAAGCCAGACTGCATGGAAATGACCTTGGGATGTCTTTATAAACATGCTATCTAGCATGCCCCCTTGCCTCCTGTTTCTTCTTTCTCGACCTTCTGCATTATAACAATATATATAATATAATAATATTCATTATATCGAGTTTGTAATAACTAACTTTTGCTACTAATAATATTAAAGCACCTATCCGGTCTAAGGACAAGCCCGAAATTTCGCAATGCCTCATGGGTAATAGTCAGCATCTCGAAACCTAGGTACTATACATTTAATGTAAACAATACATGTCGCATTTTTCTTGCGATATTTTGACAATTCCTGTTGAATGCTGCCTTCGCTTTTGCCAAAGATTGTATCTGTGAAGCTTCAGAATACCATTCCCACACTTCCAAACTGAAAAAAATTGGAGAAATATACCCGATGACACGAGAATCAGGTCTGCGGCGACGTGAACCAACGAACGAACTCTCTCCTTCTCTCTCTTTCTAACTCTTCTCTTCTTGCTCTCTTCTCCTCATCTCTCGGTTTCTAGCGTTCTGCCCCTCTCTCTTTCTCTCCATCTCTTCTCTCTTTCTCTCTTTATTTATCTTTCCTTCTTTTCCTCTTTCTTTTTTCCCTCTTTATCTTTCTCTCTCTCTCTTTCTTTCTCCCTCTGTTCTTTCCACACACGTGAATGAATGAAACGGAGGAAGAAGGCATGATGAATCTACTCCATAAAGTTTATTATCATAATAAAGCTAAGAATTAAGATTAAAGATTGAATTTATATAAGCACAAAAATAGATTATATATACATGTAATTTAAACAATATATCAGTATGTAGGTAAAGATTGTAAATATTTATCTCTTTTATTATTTCTACCATTTCATTAGTGTCATAACTACTTATTATTTTTAGCACTGAACGTCTTTTTTTCCATAATCATTTCAATATAAGAAGTTTGTGTAACAATTTTGATAACTTTCAGATATTTTTGTCATCACTTCACTATAACTTTGATATCATTGGTGTAACTGAAACCTGGTTTCATTGTAACACTCATCACAGTATCTATAATATTAATCAGATATACCTTGCACTGAGAGGCACCAGCTGAAATTATGGATACTCTGAGGTGACTGACATAGTACTTTTCTGAAGGGCGCAGCCCCGAAGAAAATACTGACTATGCCAGTCCCCGAAGAATCCATAATTTTAACTGGTGCCTCAAAAACAGTGCATGGTATATTTGATTTATATCCTACAAGAGTAAGCCTAGATCAAAAGATATAAAATAATTGCATAATGTTCCTTGAAGATGGCTAATCCATGCTTTATTATTTTTTTCTTATTTTCTGAATCTGTCAATGCAATAAAATCTTCCAAATCGCCATCTTCGAAGAGATTAAAACTCGGCACGCCACTCGAACTGGAGGCAGTTTTGTTAGTTGATGTTTTCGTTCGGAGCTGGACCTTTCGGACCCTGCTTGGAGTGCCCGCGTGTAATGTGCAATGTACGATCGTCTGCATTGTGAACTTCACTACGGTATATACACCGAGAGGCTACGCACAAACATTATCGCGATACATTGTCGCGATATCTATAGCTTCGAAATATCCAGCATAACAAAAAGTGACGTCAAATTATTGGTATAGCGAAATTTTTAACTCATTTTATCCGTCCATAGCCTGTGGTAAATCTTACATATCTCCAAGGGTAATAAAAGTGTCAATATTTTGCATTGTTGAACCAATGTGTAATATTCATCAGATCAATTTCTACAGATTCATTGAAAAAAGCAAAAATAGTACTCTTATATAAGAAAAATGTACATAAAATATAGATAATTATAGATCTGTTGCTATAATTCTACATATTCTCCATATCAATTTTTATGAGTGTGATATATTGGCTATGAACAATTTGGGTTAGAAATAAGCCACTCAACTGATCATGGCATTTTGAATTTGTCAATTTATGTTATAAATTAATTGGATAAAGGTAATCATTGTGAAGGGTTATCTATGGACCTTTTCACATATGTTTGACACCATCGACCACCACATCCTTCTTTGTTGAACTATCGTATGACAAAATTAGAGGTTTACTAAGCATTAAACTGGTTCAGATCCTACTTTAAGATTCAAGATTCAAGATTCATTTATTTTTCGATACCAATTCATAAATCATATAAAGTATTTACCTTGCAGAAGAAACTCATCATTCAAACATAACGCATATGAACTTTGTTTTACATATTGTTTTCTTTTAAAAAATGTTATAACAGAGGTGTACACATGTTTCAAATGTTTCTTGATAATAATAAACGAAAAGGTAACGAAAGGGAACTAGCAAAGAAGCGGAGCTTGTAAAAAGCATGTTCCTAATTTAAAATCATTGTAATTATATAAATCATTCAAAAATCTTTTCGTTGTTTGTTGTTTTTTACATATAGACTTCTAACTAACTTAATTAATAAACACATAAAGGCTCACCTAAATGAAGAAGCAGATGGGGAGGGACGGGTTGATAGAGGAAAAGAGACGGAATCATAAAACTGAGTAAGAGGGGGGATATAAATTGACGGATAGAAAACAGTATGAGGTGGTCGATGGTGTTAATTCTAACTTAAAAGAGTTAACTAATGGCGTTCCTTAGGGTTCTGTTTTGGGACAGCTCCCGTTCTTGATATATATTTATGATATTAAAAAAGCTCAAATGTGTTTCGTTTTTTCTTTATTTGCTGATGATACTGAAGTTGCCTTATCCCATAGAAATATTAATGTCGAATTACTAAAACTACTTCCTTGGTTTCAGAGCAACATGTTTCCACACTTGAAACCTAAGAACTAATGTTTGTTCGTGTCAGTAAACTGAACAATATAATATTACGTACCATTTTTTGTAATCCCTGCCGGCAAATTTTAAAATCTAACAAACTAACTATCGTGTTTCTTTGTTGTTGTTGTTTTTATTGGTTGGTAGATGTATATAATTGTAAAGCAACGTCCAAAGGTATATAATTACGTTAACGGATGTTTGCAAGCAGCTCTTTTTGAACTCCACTTGTTTAAAGCTATCCTTTCTTGTCTAGCGACGACCGTCACGCACATTATGTATTGGCGTATTCAACCACCTGTGGACCTTGTATTTCTGCGTAGTTCGCTTCCTTGTTGACCTTACCAAGATCCTGGTAAGGGTGTGTATCATCACCCTTGGAACCTTCAAAAGCAGGATTCTCGTGCCGGGCTGGTGGGTCAGGGAATGCCCCCGATGATGCTTTCAGCGTAGAGGTCGCTCGTCTTCTCTGAAGGCTGACCGCAGATGATTAAAAAAGAAAGATAAAGTGAAAGTCTTGTAATGCGAATACATTGAGAAAGAAACTGTCTGAAAGCAATTTGGAAAGTCTGATTAGGTAGAACATAAGCATATGTGTATACTGTGGTGTTTTGGAATCATCACCCTTTAGAGACTATAAATTACGAGGGCAGCATTTACCTTCGGCTTTTCCATACTCCATCATTTTAGCTTGGCCTTTTCAATGACTGCGTTTAAATGATTAAATACGAGGTACTCACAACTTTTGTTCTAGTCCCACAATATAATCCATGGCTGTTTGTATCACTTATTTTGTGAAAATTTTGCAAAATGTGAATTATAAAATAATGAACTGAAACTGAATCATAATGAAATTAGCACCATATAATTGACTGTGTGCAGCCACAAGTACTGCAAAAGAAATGTATATGTGGGACTACACACACATGTGGCATGGAAATTTGCTTCAAATCTTTCAGCTGTTCCTTGTCATATAATTGTGAATAGATTGAGATAAAGATTCAGTTTGAGATATTATTCACGATTTTCAATCATATTAACATGTAAAAAGTTTCATTCCAAAAGGAGCTAAATCCACATTTAGCATTTTTGAGTAAATTAAAGTTTTTTGATTTACCAGTTTCCCTTGTCCACTGTTATTTTAGTATGATATATATGATAGGGTTATTGTCTTGATTAATTCAACCATGTTTTTAAAATTACGATTTTTAAGAAATTTTTAAAATGTCAATTTCCATGGATATTAGCTCTTTTGGAATGAAACCGTAGTCAAATATCTATTTCTGCACATTTAAAGACGTTTAACAAATATAATGCAAGAGTAACCACGTTACAGAGTACTTTATGCATCTTTTCTGATGTTTATTTGTTGAGAATTTAAAAAAAAAAAAAAGAATTTCTGATCTTTTCCAAACGGAGCTAAATCCAAAAATATTCAGAAATATATCAAAATTTGGTCAATTATGTCAACATTTTACACTGATGATGTAGACTATTGTAGCCGCAGCATGTGCTGTGGATCAGTGGATAAGTCCCCGGACTGTGAACCACGAGGTCCGGGATTCGAATCCCACCGCAGGACTAGCGTCCTTTGTCAAGACGTTAATCTACATTTGCCAGTCTCAACCCAGGTGTTAAATGGGCACCCAGTAGGATGCTAACGTTAATGTCGTTTGCTTAGCAATGTGAGCGCCACAGCCCATTGTTGGAATACTCCCCAGGGATTGGAGAATGTGCATACATTGTGTGCGGGCAAGCCAGAATCCCATGACGGGGGTAATAATATATCTGTAAAGCGCTTAGAGACATCGCCGATGTATTAGGCGCTATATAAAAGTGGAATATTATTATTATTATTATTGTTGTTGTTATTATTACACAGCTTTAGGTAATGTGGTTAAATGAACAAATCAAAGGTAATATTAGTGAAAGAAAATTGTGTTAAAAATGTAAACCTTGAGAATAAGTATTTTTTTTTTTTTTTTTTGCCAATATTCTGTGAAATTACTTTGCATATATTGCATATATGAAGGCCTTCGAAGAGCGAATCGTTTCTGGGGAAATTTCTTTCATTATATTCTTCATAAATGGCCTAAAAAGAAAGAGAACGTTGACAATTTCTTGTTTACCATTATCAGAAATCAACCTTTTCTTAAAAAAGAAAACAATTCTTCGCGTGTGTTACTTCATGAGAAATGTTCCTCGTATTATAGAATAATTTTCTTAGCTCTTGATATAATGGGTAATTTTAAAATAGCCAAAGTGTGAAGAACAAGACATACCAGTTTAAAAATGGCTTTAAAAATATGTTTCATTTGTTCTTCTTCTTCTTTGTTGTGCTATCAAATGTTTTAATTCATCATCAACTTATGTAACATGAAATTTGTTATGTTTCATCTCCAACCGTTCTCATTTTCCTATTATGTAATATTTTTGAGACACTCTACACCCCCGCACACACACACACACACACCTTCTGACATACACTGACGCTTTATAATGTAAGACCCCCAAAAAAGATCTAAGAAACATTTTACATACCACGAAATCATTACGAGTAAAATAGCAGATTGCTACTACACATGTATGAATCTTTTCTCCAGAACAAATCATGAGAATATTGTTTAAATAAAGGAAATTGGGTTACCATAAGAAAATGATCACCCCGGCTAGGATACTGTTCGCTGCCACTGATATTCCGAAGAGAATCCAAGACAGGCTTTGACCTCCTGAATAAGCGAGTGAAGTGATGTCATGTGACATCATTGTGACACATGTCTCTACTGTTACATATGTCACTGAATCTTCAACAGTCTCTGAGTAAGAATAATAAGGAGAAACATTTCAAGGCTCTAGCAACATTTGTTGATATTCAATGAATATCCGTCCCTTGAGCTTCTAACCCAACGCCCCCCCCCCCCCCCCCGCCCCCGAAAGTTTAGAAACTCAAGTATGATCAATAATATCTCTATTGTCATGGCATAATCATCGCAATGTGTAATTTCATTAGAACGTGTATTTATTACTAATACCCCATTTGTTATGATTTTGCGGTCACTGAATGTGCAGTATATCGAAATAAGGGGCAAGGACAAAAGTGAAAAGTTGCAAAATGCACTGCTCTTGTTCGGCTTTGCATTCTTAATTCTTTGAAAAGCTGCAGGGCTGCTGTGTCGTAAGATGATCCTCCATGAGCGAAATACACATTGTACTATAAACATGCACGAACATAATTGCCTGTTTGTTTGTTTGTATTTATTTCCGTATTAAGAAAACCACATACATTTCATAAAATACAACGTATACATGACCTTAAAAAAAACGGAGGATGACCCAATTCAGCAGTATTTACAAATGTCACTAAAGTCGAACAAACATGCAAACACTAAAACTTTTAAAAGGATCATGCGTTAACACTCAAACATACATGAGTGTTTGAATAAAAAAGCATTACACTTAATTTCACATGAATTTTTCGAGTCTGTAAAAAAAAACAAGCACAAGAAAAACTTCAAGGACTGAATTAATCTTTTTGTTCATGTTTGATACCAACTAGACAATGCATGAATTTCATTTTCAGGATTATTTAGAATTTGGCATTAATGGAGGGCCAGTTGGAAAAAATAGCCCTACAGTCATTTTCAAAAATCACACTCTCTAATGTCAAAGAAAATAGAGTGTTTTCCTTTCGCATCCGTGCTTCTTAACACTTCCTTATTGCACACTCTATCTGTTCATGGGATCCTCAGTATTTTTCTAAAAAACATTCACATTCAATTTCAAATTAATTCAAATTAAAATGTATTTTCTTCTATCTTTTGTGAACATTTAACATTTGTTCACATAGTACAATATAACATAAATTAACAAATTTAAAATTAAATGAGTTTAAATACAAGAAAGAAGGCGCGAATCCCAGTAAGCTTACACTTGTAACGGGCACTCCTGAAAACACAAGTACACTATAAATAGAAGAAAAGAAGAGAGGCATAGACAAAGAGAGGGAGAGAAAAGGATAACGATATTCCCAGCTCCCCAGGTTTAAAGCTGTATATAATCACACATACAGACACACACGCACCCCCCCCCCCCCACACACACACACATATATATATATATATATATATATATATATATATATATAGTAAGATTGAGGGTTTAATGGTTGCGATACGAGATTCATTTGACCGACCGACTGACAAATCTTCAACCTCATTAATTAATCGGTACTATGAACACTTTGCAAACATTTCAAAAGGGAGGACACCTCTGGATATTTTTTTAAAGCTTCGAAACCATTAATCTCTCGTTATCATTTCTCACAATTATATTAATATAAATAATATATATATATATATATATATATATATATATATACACCTATCTCGTACAGAAAGGCGAATCCTAAACAAAGCGGTTTATTCCGTTACAATAGAATTTCGACGTTAAAACAAAGGCGAACAATAGGGTGAGATAAATAGGGATTCACCCTAACGGCACTATATATTATATGTATATATATATATACATATAATATATAGTGCCGTTGTGTATATGTATATATGTGTGTGTGTGTGTGTGTGTGTGTGTGTATTTGCACCAGGTGATAGGGAGAAAATTCTGTTTGAATGACTTACGAATGATTATTGCCTGTCCTTTTATCCCTTCAAAACCTTCTCGAGTCAAAGACAAACGAACAGTGTAAGCCATAGACGGGTAAAGACCGGTGACGTTGCATTGTAAAAAGTCACACTCCATTGTGGACCCCGGTACCCTACCATAACAATTTGCAGCAGGTACGATAGTTGCCGGTTGAACCAAAGATCCGTTGCCGGAATAGACGTACACGTTGTATGCCGTTACGGGTCCATCTCCGATATCTGTTGTGGAGTTCCATGGTCGCCATCTTAAAGTCACGTGATAGGGCCCGGACTCATACACTTCAGGTAAGGAGGAGATCTCAGGTGGAACTAAAGAGGGTAGATCGGTACCAATAGGATATTCTGACATTTAATTGATGGATGGGGACTCGCTTTTCCGAAAGATCATATTTCCGAAGGTTCATTTATCCAAAGGGTCACGATTCCGAAGGTTCACAATCATCCAAAACGAGAGAGTTCTATATCATTTTCGGGATAATGAACCTTCTGCATTACGAAACTGCGGGGGATAAACTATCCAGAATCATTTTAAAAAACAGGTAAAACAACATGTAACCATATACTCCTATGCTTTGACAAGATGTGAGTGGAAATACGCGAAAGGGAACTTATTAGTGCTATTTTATGTCAGTGATGTTAATGATATACATGTATGAGTTAATGATATTGAGGATAAAGATAGAAAATCAAAGCCCATGATAACCAAAAGTCTCTCAAAAAGATGCATGTTATACTAGTTCGACAGATTTTATAAGATTTTATTTCCCACATTTATTGTGTGAGTACGTAACGCGCAGGTTGTAATTAGCACGCGCATTTTAGACTATTAAAAAGAAAGATGGCTCTGCCTGTATTAATTGTGAATATAGTTTCGACAAACTCTTTAACCCCCCGGTTCACTTATGTGAGCTTCCTTTAATTTCTAAACAACAATGAATTACTAGTTTATTTTTAAATCAAACTAGAAGCGAATGCGTCCACATCCTAAGAGACTTTTTTTTTAAAGAAAATTACCTAAAGGTCTTTCACACGCGAATCTCAGGTCACAGGTACATTCACGCCGACTCCAACCAAACGTTGCTGATTGATGAACGCACATCCCTCCGTAGCCTTCCATAGTTCCATTACACCAGGCATTAAAGCTTGATTAAATTGAAATTTTAAAAATGTATTATCTTCAGTCAAGTAGGCTATAAAAAAGTATGAAAAGCCATACAATCATTGCATAGATAAAATAACAACTGAACATAAAACAACGATCGCTAGTGAAATATGATATATCTGAATATATGTATTATATGGAGAACACGATAAAAACTACTTTCGAAAAATAAACTCAAGACAATTTCAATAGCACTGTCTATCACCTTTAGAAATGTGTGAACATTACAATGGTGTATTACATAATTCGATTTCTATGGGCAGTACAATAGGTATTTGAAATTGAGTTTATTTTTCGAAAGTAGTTATTATCGTGTTATATATACATATATATATATATATATAGTGTGTGTGTGTGTGGGTGTGAGTTTGCTTAGCAGTATGTTCGAGGACATTTTCGGACAGAGAACAAAAAAAAAATCATGACAACAATGGTCCTCGGAAGCCGGACAATAGTCCTCGAACGTCGAACAATGAATTTGTGCTTTATTCCGTCGACTGTCCGAGGACGAGTAACAATAGAGGAACAATAGTTGTCCTCGGAAGTAAAGCCATGTAAACCTGTGTGTGTGTGTGTGTGTGTGTGTCTACTTTATTACCTGACAGATTCAATAAAGAATAATTAACTAATTGTTATGACATTTTATCGTCATATTATCGTAAACAATATGAAGGCGACTGCGTCTCCTTTATCCCTCCGCCTGAATTCAGCAAGGTTCATGAATGAAACTGTTCTAAAAATATTGTGATGAAATAAACCTGAATAAGATGCCTACCATTATATGTTAATTGACCTCTTTGACCTTTGACCTACATAACCTATAGTGCTATGACTTTATATCCTGCTAGTGAAGTATACAAAATAGTTGAGATGAGGTGATAATGAAACAATTTATTTGACGTTTGACCTACGTAAACGAAATATGGTGGCACACTAGTACCATATTGAACTTAGAGTGCCTTTATATAGAGAGTAGCGACATGGACGTCTGACTTTTCTGGACACGAAATGGCGTTTGAATTCTTTCTATTGAGAACACCCAGGTGCTCATCGGAATTGAAAAGAAATGTTGCATAGCAGTGGAAACAAAATGGCGTTCAAATCAGGAGTTGTCGCTACTCTCTTTATGTAGGTACTCTAATTGAAGTTAAAGGGATACGCCACCAGGCAACCGTGAAGAAAGTCTGGATTGCGTAAGCCCCATTCACTCGTACTCAAAGTTTGTGCGTCGAACGCGTCCGTCGGACTGTTGGGATTAACCTTTCGGACTGACGAAGCCGACCGAATCTCGCACGAGAGCTCGAGCTCAGGCAGAGCGTACATGTTGCGCGGCGACCAGTCTGTCCGACGTTAGCGCCCCTCGGGGCAACGGCATGATAACCTAACGATCACGGTGCCCTCTCGCGGCATAAAAACGTCCACAATCTGCGGTTGAGTATCCCTTTAATGGCTCAAATTGTTCAAGAGGTATTGCAATAAGGAGGCTAAAACCTTGATCTCTGTGACCTTCGACCGTTGACTAAATTACCCCCAAAATCTTATCAGTTTGTCTTACTACAGTGATGCATACTAGCTCCCTGTTTGAAGTTCATACCTCAAATGATTCTTGATAAATAGCGCAAAAGGGGCTAAAATCTGAAATGTCAGTACATTTCATCTTTAACCTACGTACCCCAAAATCTAATTAGATCGTCTTCCCATGGTTCATAATATGCATACTAGTACCAAGTTTGAAGTTCATACCTCAAATCGCGGTAACGATGCCAACACCAGAAATTTCATAAATTGACCTAGGTGACATTTGACTTTTAACCTACGTACCCCAAAATCTAAGTAGCTCGTCTTCCCATGGTGATACATACTAGTACCAAGTTTGAAGTTCATACCCCAAGCCTTTCCTGATTCATCGCGCTAACGAAAAAGCAGGACGGACGGACGGACGGACACCCGAAAACATAATACCTCTGGCACCAACTTCGGTGGGCGGAGGCATAAACTTCAAAACAAAAGCTGATACCTACTGTTATTGCACTTAACTCGTTGACTACTAATTCCCATAGGCTTAACACATGGCCCAACCGGGTCCAGTGGGCAATGGGTTAACACGATATCTCCATACAAATCAGACCCAACTTCGGAAAACCGACCACAGGTCTATACTCAGAAAACGGCGTATAGAGCAAGATGAATATAGAACCCTCATCGTTCAGTGCGAGACAGTGTGTACAAAAGGCATGGGGGAAAATCATGCAATGTCGACCTGCTGTTAATTATATCATTTTTTTTAAATAATACTGCGGATATATTTATTTCAAATGTTTGTCATTTGAAAGTCATTTCATATGGCGAATCATTCACGGATTTTGAAGGTAATTGACATGCAGCATTATTTTTAAGAATATATATATATCGTTGGCAGGTTGACTTTGCAAGATTTTCCCCATGCCTTTTGTACACACTGCATCGCACTGAACGATGAGGGCTCTATATTCATACGCCGTTTTCGGAGTATATACCTGTGCTCGGTTTTCCGACGTTGGGTCTGACTGCCATAGGCTCATAGATATTGCTTTCAAGCATTTAAAATACTGCAGTATGTATACTACATGTATATCATGGGTCTTCAGAAACGGAAGTACCTGTATTTCCAGTGTTTTCGGTTGCGCAAGTTCCCCACCTTGTGCTTGACAAAACTTGCGTGCAAAGAAGTATGACGTCATCCAAGATTGAGATACATAGTAGAACCTTCCATTGAAATGTGCCCAGTCCTGTTTCAAAATGGCTGGAATGGAACGTATGACGAAACTGTTTAATCATAGTTAACTCGAACAAAGAAATGTTCTACCTAGATGCAAAATAATTTAACATTACTAGAACTTTTCATTGCAATGTCCCCAGTTCAGAACCTGCTGACATTAAAGGGGATATCGAAATACATATTGGAATATATACTTTTATAAGCTTCAAAGAAAAGTTCAGTCATTACTGTTATCTTTCACAAAATTTTCAAACAAATACAGTGTTAAAAAAAGAACGTCAACTGTCATTCGGATTTTTATTTTAAATCTTACTTTGAGGTTGTTCACATATGAATGGTTTTATCGCGGAACATGAGGAATCAATCCATTGTCCAGTAGTGGTAAGGCATGCACAATCTTCACCAGGAGGGCTGTTGTTTGGTTCATTTGGCGACCACAGGGAAGATCTAAATGTGAAATTTGGAACCATAATACACAGTAAGTCTCAGAGCGATGTATTCGACACTGATTATGCACAAAAGCCGAGAAAGGCTCTGTGGAGCCTAAAACAGCCGAAAGCACCCAGAAGCCGACAAGCTTAAGTAAAAGTAAAAGTATAAATAAAAACAGTGCTATAGTAGTAGCGGTGTTAACACTAGTAGTAGTAGTAGTAGTAGTACACTGTAGTAGAAGTAGTGGTAGTGGTTGTAGTACTATTATTAGTGTAGTAGTAGTGGTAGTAGTAGTACTACTACTAGTTGTAGAAGTAGTAGTAGTAGTAGTACTATTACTAGTAGCATAATAAATAGTTATCTATTAGTAGCAGCAGTGTTACTAGTATCAAGAGTACTTGTAGTAGCTGAAGTAGTACATGTAGTTGTAGTAGAAAAAATAGTACTAGAAGCAGCATTATTACTATTCTTGCGATTGATATCTTTTTCCTCTCTCTCTCTCTCTTTATCATCTTGTGGTTTGGAAAATTGATTATTAGCGGTAATGCAGAAATACGCGATTGGCATTATATCTTTTCATTTAACTTCATCATCATTATTAGAAACACGTAATTGAAACCTACTCTAAAGTTGTCCCGTCTATCCATGCAAATGTGCCTTCCGATGCTTCATCAGTCAGTCCGATGAAAAGGCATGTGAAACTGTGAACCATTGTCGCTCTGGTCGTTAAAAAGTTCTATAGGAAGCGGTGAAAAGTATACGTAAGGTTAAATATCTTTGTATCATTTGTGTCATATTTTAATGATATCTAATGGGATAATAAAATTACTCGTATTTAAGGTGCATAATTTGATTAATTAATTATTTGTGTTGGAAACTGAAAGTCAATGAGGGATTATTCATACATAGTGTGCTGCTCTTTTATTGGTCAATGCGAGTAGAAGACAATTATTATGGATGTAGCATATTGTGCAACTAAAATGAAATTCACGTAGCGTGTTTTGGAATTAATGTCATTTTTATAGCCAGATACTTACTTTGTCATAGTAAATTCAACTGTTTGATTTGTCAGTGTATGTTTTGTTACCACTGCTTTTTATTGTTTGTGATTTTCGGCAGGATTTAGCTGATATACACTTAAATCATTCTATGATTCAAAAACCTCATAATAATTTGGGGGGTTTCCTATTCACTGGATAATCAACAATTCAAAATAGCTTTCTTTCATAATCAACATCATCTTTTAAAAAAAAGGAATACATACATTAATATCTGCAGACTTGATCAGTGCCAAATCAGCTCCGTGATGCTGACAGAAGGTTCGAGCATCTGCGAAGGACCGATCCAGCCAAGGAGGAGAAATAAAGTAAGCTGTATCTCCAAATGATGCCTTACTGCTATGAGCGAATACTGTAATGATAAAAGTACACTTAAGCGGCTTGGTGGTCTGTATCATGCCCGTATAGGTTTTTTTTAAGAGGTCACCCAGGCACCTGAGAACCACTACTCTATTCCAGAATTATCCGACAAACAAAATACAAAACAAAAAGACGTCACATTTTTGGATGCCATTCGACAAAAAATGTCTATTTTAAAAGGAGTCGCTGAAAACCCGACAACCCATACTTCGTAGGGCTCTGTTTATGCACCTTCGTCAGCAACGACCCTGTCCAGATCTGCAGTTTCTTTAGTACAAAAAGAAACGTGATACCGTAAGCAGAATCAGTATAAACGAAAGTTAATGGTTTGAATTATTTTGTCTTTACGATCGAAAAAGCGGATACAATATACTCATTTGGACTTGCAAGTTGTCAGTTAAAATCGTATTTATTAGGATGTTTTTTTCTATTCCACGTGGTTGCCTGTAATACTAGTGTCATTTATTAATTAAATTTGGAGAATATTTGCATTGACCTCATGGAACTGTTTCTTACATCGTGTCCGTTCACATATAAAAGAAAGTTCTGCGTCAGCTGATCGGCTTTGCCATCCTAACTCAGGAGATGACGGTACACAGCCCCAATCACTCGGTCCATTCGGTTCAGTTTGAGAATCCCAATCGGTAAACCTTTAAATGAAACAAGGGGAATCCAACCTTGATGGCAAGTTGTTCTGCTTTATATTTTCCTTTGTCAGTAGGATAGAATTTCGAGAAAAAAATTCAACACAGTGGCCAAGAAAAAAAGGGTTTTTGCTTTTACATTCTTACAAACCTCATGCAAGAAGCAATGGACAGAAAGCCTAAAATGAGCAATTCCTTAGGCAACAAGTAAAGGTTCATCAAGTAGAAGCCATTGCAAGGTATTTCCCGTGTCAAACGTTCATGATGGCAGTTGGTATCGGTTTTTAGTGTAGAAAAGGGTGTACAGGTCCTAAAATCGGCTCAAGCTAGCTGCCACGAGAGAAAATAAGATCAGTAGCGCAATTTAACGTAGTTTTATTCAATGGCTTTTTCCCCTCACTTTGGGAATTTGCCGTAGACTCGAACGGACTTCTTCAAAGATTTCTTTTTTATTCTGCATCCTTACTTCGAATCAAAAACCAAAATCACCTCTATGCAAATAAACGTCGTATAGCCGCTAAACTCTTGAGTTACATATTGAAAACCTCTGTTTTCAATATTACAAGTAGATTTTTATGCTATGACCATGATGACTAAAAAGTAGGCTATTGCTAGTCTTGGAAAGCATTTGCTTGAAAGAAAACTTGCTAGGAGGTGTTTGGTTAGAATATCGGTATATGGAAATAAATGCGTGGGCAGTGGTGTAGTGGAGCGTATACGCTTGTATACGCCGTATACGTTAAAAAGAAATTGGACTTTTTCGGGTATACGCGCGTATACTTAAAAAAATTATCAGGTTTTAAAATAAAAAAATATATACCGTACCGTATAAAAAAAGAATTGTATGAAATTTATAAAAAATCGTCGAAATTCATACTCTGTGAGTTGTGTTCCACAGAAATAATTTGTGTTGGCGATCCATATACTCACAAATTTTTGACAAATCAAACGTCCGTATTGCAGTATGATAGCGTATTATTTTGTACGTACATCCGATCCATATTCGGCCGGGCCCGCGGCGCGCGTGTGATGTGCATGTGGTGGACGGCGTGTGCCCAGCCCGAGGCCACTGGCCGGCGCGGCTAGGTAGCAAGTGCGAGGCTAGGCTGCTAGGCTAGGCGCGAGCTGGCTATATGTTAGTCCTTTAGCCGCTAGGCCATCATCATGGCTCATGCGCCGTACAAAATATACAATGTACAACTTCAAGGCCAAAGGAGGCGGAGCTGATTTCGTGCAGTGGCCAGGTCCCAACTAAGGAATTTCAGCCTTTGAAGTTTGAGGAAAATTGAGGTGCGTAATTGATATGCTCTAAGACTACGGGTAATTCAAGGCATGTACTACATTGATTATTACATTTGTGGGTAAAGTGTTGTTACATTTGTGGGCGTTCTGTGGGTGCAACATCCCTATGCATACATTTTTTTTGCATAAGAAATTAGAATTGCAGAACTTTTAGAGGGATTTATTTCAAAGAACAATTCTAAACAAATATATTGTGTTCATATGTTGTTTCTCTGCAGTTTTCCTCAGTAAAATATCCAAATACTTTTGGATGTGCGTGTATAATCAGGGCAATGTGAATGTTACATTGTATGAACTTCAAATCTATACTCATCTTTGCACTTCTAAAACGAATCTCAAAAAGCACAACTCAGTTGTAGTTAATTGTTAAACAGTTCGTTGTGTTCAATTACCAAAACTGCACTGTTTGCACATCAAAAAGTTTTTTAAAAAATGTTATTAACATTGGGTATGTATCTTCATGAATATTTTGCTCAAGCTCCCAACAAAATGTATGAAATGAGTAAAGATGTTGTGCACTTGTACATTGCCTCTTTAACAAACAAGACGTTTGGAGGTGACAGTGTGTCTTATAAAAATCTGTATTAACAATTAAATAATTACCTCATACACTTTATGATAGCACAACCTTTACAGGTGATGAGAATTTGCAGAAACTAGAACTAGAAAATCATTATTATGACAACGGTTTGATAATTTTTGGATTAGTTTGTGCATTTTAGACATATGGTTGATGCAATGATTGGTCTGAAAATACGACTCACTAATGCTTGATGCCTTTTGCAAGATTTAATTATATTTTGATGTGATATTTATTGTGAACAAGATGCCTTTGAAATCGTGTTTATAATCAGGGCACTGTGAATGTTACACTGTCTAAACTATAACTTACTACTTGCATTCACTTCTACAACTAATGCAGGCTTTTTAAAAAGCACAACCACTGGCGTAGACAGGGGGCACAAGGGGGCCATGGCCCCCCTATTCAGCCACTAAAAAAAAGCGAGAGCGAAAAAGCGGGAGAAGTGAGAGAAAAAGGGTTAAAAAGGCGCTACAAGCCGGGAAGGGGGAAATAACTCTCCTCTCCCTGCACCAACCCCTGTCACATACAGTGCAGTATTGCGTCCTAATAACTGAAAAGCAGTCATGGCGTCGAACTATAACTTGCCGCCTAAACAAACTGTTTGCTACAGAGCTTTCGCGCTTCGCGCGGGAAGGGGAAAACTCCCACTCCTTGCACCCATCCTTGTTACAGTGCAGTATTACGTCCAAAATAACTGAAAAGCAGCCAGGGCGTAGAACTAACATTCCGCCTAAAAAAAGGTGCTAAAACGTTAGAGCTTTCGCGCTTCGCGCGGGAAGGAGGGAAACTCCTCCCAGTAGGCCCCCAGTAGGCCTATATTGTTCTTAAATAGCTTAAAGGGTTCAAAATTTGAAAAAAATAAAGATGTAATTGCTTTGCTCGATATATCATGTATGTGTCATATGACTCCTGCTAAATATTGCGCCCCCGATGTAGGATAAATAAAGTGTATAAAACAGCATTAATTTTGCAAAGGTTCAACTTTTGAAAGAAATCTCAACTTCAGGTACCCTCGCTGAATTTCTCGACTCTTTCTCAAGCCTTTCAGGGTTTTCGTTAGTTTTGCTCCCGATTGTAGAAGTGAGTGAATAGAAAACCGCTTATCAATGCATAAAATTCGAGCTTCTCTACCGCTCAATTGCAAAATTTCCTGGGTAAAATGCACAAGAAATTGCGTTTTTTTTAGGGTTAAAAATTGAAAAATTTGCCGTTCGGTCGCTTTGCTCCCTCGCTGACGTAGATAGGTTTGGGCTTTTTGTGGGGGACTTCATTTTTTGCCCCGGGCGCCATAATCCCTAGATACACCACTGGCTTCTCTCCCTTGCCGGTCAACCCCCCCCCCCCCCCCCCCCCCCCCCATGAACACGGATCGACACTCCTGTGCCCCCCCCCCCCCTTGAAAAATCCTGGCTACGTCTGTGAGCACAACTCAATCTTATTTAATTGTTGAACAGGTGTCTTTAATATGAAAATTACACATACAAAAGTAAAACAGTGAATGTTATTAACAGTGGGTAAGTATCTTGAAGAACATTTATTTCAAACTACAAGTATGAAATAAATATATGGTATATTTAGTTGCAGTACCATTTGGAGATCTATGACAGCGTGTCTTATAAAAATCTGTATCAGCAATTACATGTAAATGAGTGTTGCATAAACAAAAAAAAATAAAAATTATTATGACAACGGCTTGAATCATCTTGGATTATTTGTGTCTTGGTGATTTAGACATGTATAGATCTATAGGGCTTATGCAAGGGTTGGTCTGAAAAAAATGACTTGATGTTTTTTGGTCTGAAAATATAACTCCCTAATGTTTCAAATTTTGATGCTTTTTGCAAAACTTAATTTTAACATTTTGAGATGATATTGTGACAGATGATTTGTGTGTGTGTGTGCGTGGGTGCATGTGAGGGTGCGTTTGTTTAACATTATGTCCGAGGACATTTTCGGACAGAGAACAAAAAGAAAAATCATGACAACAATGGTCCTCGGAAGCCGGACAATAGTCCTCGAACGTCGAACAATGAATTTATGCCTTATTCCGTGGACTGTCCGAGGACGAGTAATAATAGAGGAACAATAGTTGTCCTCGGAAGTAAAGCCATGTAAACGTGTGTGAGTGTGTGTGTGTTTTCTTGTCAGGTCACGGGGGGGGGGGGGGGGCATTGTGTTTGTGAATCACCACCACATGAATCACGGTGCATCGCCTCGTCGTTAGCTTGGTGCTCTAAGGATGTATAAGGGAGTATACCCCAAAAAATATTTACCACTACAACACTGTGCGTGGGGGACATAAAGCTATTGGTATGGGATTTTTCTTCTTCATAATTTTGTCACAATATCATCCTACCATGGATAAAAATAGACTTACTGGGGTATTGTGCCATCTAGCCATTTATAATTCCCGTCGTTCTGCCTCTGAAGTCCAAACAAGTAGCAACTATCAGGTGACAGCGGTATCAGTCCTCTGATATATTCCTGTTATATTTTAAAAGAAAAAATGCTCTATCAGCAACAGAATTGTGGATTTGTGGAATAGTCTCCCTGAATATGTTATCTCAGCAACTTCTGTAAACTGCTTTAAGAATAGACTAGATAAATACTGGTCTAAAAATTACGATCTTGTTTACGAGCCAGTATAGGCTGTATGAGTCAATATCTTGAATCTTCCACACATTTTTGTCCTTTCTCCGACACATATTCGACTTGTTATGACATGTTATGGAAAATGTATAATCACACGATACAACAAGCTACGATCGATGAACAGGCATTCGTCCTATATCATCGTGGGATTATTTAAAGTAAGTAAGTAAGTAAGTAAGTATTATTTTTAAAAAGAAGAAGAAGAATCAAACTAGCTATTAAATATAGCAAACCAACAGAAACCCTCTGAATTTTCACCCAGCTTAAGAGAAAGCTTCAAACAATACCATATTGATCAAAGAACACGAGTTTGGGTGTGATCAGTGAGGGGCCAATTAGTCATATTTTCGGTTTAGTTGGCTAATTTGAAAACTTGAGAAACCTCTTTCATTTTGTTTTCTTTTGGTTTTTTTTTCTCACTTGAATAATGACAACTTCGAACCTTCTTTCGGGGATATCATGAAAAGTGGGGGTTGCAGCCTCTTCCCCCACCCCCTTCTCGGTTTCGCGGCGCATGCGACTTATGTGAGCGCAGAAGCACAAGTAGAAATTTTCGTGCGCATAACAGGTCGCTAACTATAACGGTGGCCTAGTCCACTGCCTGGACTGCTTTCAGTGAGCGCTCCATGATGCACTTTACCTACTCTAGACTTACACACATTATTGAGTCTCTTTTTTTCGGGTAAATTGGGGTTATCGCGGTCTGTGCACAGCACGTGTATAGCTGCCTTGCGTGCGATAGGTTTTAACTGGGTCTCACATTTAAAAAAGAAAGAAAAGAAACGGCCAGAATCTGGACTAAGGGTGGCCCAGAAAGAGTTCCACACCTGAGATCTGCAATTTTGACTTCATCATTGACCCAATATCATAACTTTTTTGTTTATTACTAGAAAAAATATTTCCGAGTAAAAGTCTTCTACGTAATGAAAAAAAAATATATGATATTGTGTGAATGATTACATTGAAATTGCAGATGTCAGGTTTTGCATCTTTTTGGACCACCCTGTATAATAAACCTACATTGATTTCAGATGTCTTTATCATAGCCAGGTAACCGCCGTAACTCTGACATGTTGCACGAGCAGATTCAATGGTTTCCACGGGTCTCGCTTGGATGAGAAACTGAGAATCACCATATTCATGCCAGGGGCACCCATCTGAAAATGCAAAAAATATCCTCTTTTATTTTTTTATTTTTTTAATGTAACTAGTTAAGTTTAAAGTAATAATACCTCTACGAATATACACTTTACAACTTTTATTTGTTTGATTATTTTTCTACTGTTTCGTCGACTAAGTAATCGGGGATGTTTACTTAAGTATGCAATTAGAGCGGATTATGATCCAAAGTATACCAACTGAACCTTCTTGGTTAGTAATATTGGAATTATCTTCTAAACAACCCAATGATGATTAAACGAATTATATCGCCATTATACTGTTATCACTAGGAATATACATATATATATATATCAGCCTTTGAATATAGCCTTGTAAAAAACCTAACCTATAATGGTTAAAGAACCCTATGATATCGAAGATTTCCCACTTACCGATGGGTATTTGACAAATGTGTCGCCTCGTAGAAGTGCAAGTTACCCTGTTCCATTTACCATGTATCGGATCAGTCAAGCTTAGTCTTGATCTTATGACAGCACAGTGTGGTTGAGAATGAGAGTTGAGACTAGTCTCCCAGTTTTGATACCTTAATGTGTACAGAAGGAAACTCAGGATAGATCTTACATGACGACATAGTAAAGCTACGTATTCTTGCATCAACAGTTTGATGTAGGAAATAAAACGATGAGCAGGGCTTTGCATGAGCCCGGGTATTTTCTTTCGGGATAACGACCCTTCCATCTCCCGCAAACACACATAGTCACACACACACACGCACGCACACACCAATAAAAAAAATGAACTGGGAGTCACGCCGACTCAAAAATGTATTCCACGCTGTTTTGTCTTGATCTTAGGGGTGTTGTGGTCTAGTGGATAAGTCGCCGGACTGTAGATCACAAGGTACGGGGTTCAATCCCACCATGGCACTAATGTCCTTTGGCAAGACTCTAAACTACATTTGCCACTCTCCACCCAGGTGTAACTGGGTACCTGATATGCTTGAGCGCTAGTTACTTTGGCGGCTCGGCTATAACCAGGGTAATAATAATGTCTAAGCGCCATGAGCGTCACTGCGTTACGGATATGAGCGCTATATAAGTGGCCACTATTATTATTATTATTATTATGACAGCACAGTGTGGTTTGTGGAAGGAGTACAGAACAGGGTCCCAGTTTTTATACCTTAATTTGTGCATCAAGATGTACAAAATGAACCTCATGACAGACATCATAGTAATAGTAGTAGTAGTAGTAGTAGTAGGAAGTATTGGATAGCTTGTTTTAAAGAACAATGCTAACCTGCCACAAAGTCCATATCATATGACGACTCATATCCCAGTCACACCAACGATACAGACACGATACCGATATCTGGGCCCCGTCCTCTAAAGAGTTGCGATTGGTTAATATTGTGAATGATATCAAGCTGCGACTGATTTCAATCAATTGCAACTCTTTATAAGACCGGGACCAGACCGAACAAACAATTACATTAGCCTGGATGGAGAAGAATAGGTCAGTTTAGAGTCGGTGTGGAGTCGGTTTTGCGATGTGACTAAAGTTTCAGTAGGACTACGTAGACTGCATTAACAGTTCTAACTTTTATTTATTTTATTCCGGGATGACAAATCCTCCGCCTCCAGCTCATAAACACACGCAATCACGCACACGAATACAACGTTTTAATTTAAGCTCCTTCTTTTAAGTTTCTTTAAGTCTTAGAGTCGGATCACAGCGATCCTAACCTTTATAGCCCATGCGCTCTCTACCTCCAAAATTGCTTCCACATTGTATTCTACAGGAAACTTCATATTGACATTTAAAGTTTTTGAAAATTTATTTAAGTCTTCTTCACATCGTTTTAAAGTGGGAAATAGAAATCGCGAATTAAGGAATGCATACTGGAGAACAGACAGTCCGCAGGTCCCCTAAAAGCGCGCTATTTTATTTCCAGTTCTGCCTGACTATGAATACATAACGAGCATGAACAGCCAGGAACATCGCATATGCAAACTATTGAATAGACTACTTATCATTCACCAATTGTCATGAGTTATACATCAAATAAAAGAAGAGGAATCAGAGATTTGTGACATGCTTTTATTGTGTTCAAAATAAAATAATTGGTAAAAAATGGTGTTCCTTTTATGACAAAAAATGGAAATGAAATGAAATATAAATCTGGCCAAAACTAACATAGTTTTATTGTGAGCCAGGGCAAATTTGACATGAGCGTAAAGGGCATTTTCTGTACTTTCCAAAGATTGAAATAACATTAATGTGCACTTTATGACAGGGTCAGGATCCAGCAATATGTAACCAATGTACACATTTTGTCTTTAAAAAAGTAAATTCCAGCATTCCGATTGGTTACCACCACGCAAGATGTTTTCTCACAGCTAGGCAACAGCTATGCGCATGTTTGCGCAAGGATGAAGCAACAGGTTGCGCATTGTTTCATTCAACGCGCACTTGGTTACAGATGGCTCGCTTGCCAATCACAGGGCTAAGATTCTATGGTCTTGACCATGGTCTTGACAACGGATAATCTGCGGCTGAATATTGCTGGATCCTGACTCTGTCATAAATTTATGGATGTTTTGAATGTAACGATGAAAAAGATGAGATTCCAGCGCTTCCATACATATGTGTCTTGATGGCGGCTCATATACTTTTTATATGTCTTTTAACAACTTGAAATCTTGTGAAAAAAGGGCTTTTGTATGACTATTTCATCAGTTATTTTAAACAACTTAATTTCTAAAATTCTGACTGAAACAAAAATCCATGTGTTGGTAAACTATTCATTTATTTTTTCAGAAAGTCTAATGCGCACACCATTAATATTGATTGAAGAACATAACTTTAAAGATGACCATGCGATACAGCCGACTGGGTGCAGGGAGAGAGTCCATTTCGGGCACTGGAAATGAAATGCGCAATTTTTGCTCATTTGCCTACGACCTGCGGTCTGACTGAGAAATTTGGAGCCTAGTTAGAATATTGAAAAATTGTATTTTTATTATTTCATTACTATTAGTTATTTTTTTATCTACTTACATTGGAGTTGTGCCATCAATCCATTTGAACGTTCCATCTTCGTCCATATCCTCCAAACCAATATAGTAATTGCCCTCACCAGCTAATAGTCTGCTGGCTATGAAATCCTGTTTATGTCCATATGATGGTCGATGATAAAAGGATAAATTCCAAATTATTCAGCTCCTAGAAACACATTCTATCAACAACCATGCAAAGTTAGAATAGAACAGACATCCCATAGTCGAGTTATCTTGTTTTGCATTCAGACATTCAATCACAAAACTGATTCCCAGAAAAACAAAGAAAAACATAAGCTCATATTTGGCATTTTGTTGCAAATGTTGCGTAGATTCAGATGTATGTGGAATTGCTGAAAAATAGTAAAGTGATATATATATATTCCTATGGCCTGTAGATGGCGCTAGACTGTCAATTTGGTCAGAGCCATCCATACATTATGGATGGCTCTGAATTTGGTCTATCGGCCACATAGGCAGTGATGTACCCTACAGCATGCAAACATTTTCTAAAAAATAACATATATCTCTTAACAAACAACATAAAAATATAATGTTAGTGATGAAGTGTATCAATTTCAAGCTACCCGTTCGATTAAAATCAAAGTCTCAATTGTCAAAGGGCATGGTTACGCTAAAAAATGGCCGTTGCTATGGTAACGCCTAAAAATTTCTAGAAAAAAGCAGTTCTGTAATGAAAAATCATAAACATAATAAAAGTGTATAAATATATATTTCATGCCAAAACTTTGATTTCCATCAAAGTCTTGGTCATATTTATGCCACAACATGGTCGTTGCTATGGCAAAGACATGGTAGAAATTGGTATTTTAAGAAAAAATATAGCTTTTTTTGTATCAGCACAAAAATCAAAACATAATAAAAATGACTAAGTACACATACTTTCCACTTTCAAATTCTTTGGTCTAGATGTAGATTTTGAGGTAGGTCATGCCTGATTGGACAGTTGCTATAGCAACAAAATGATGCAAAAGTTAAAGTAGGTATGAATGGCTTATGCAATCAATAACAAAAAAATGTATAGGCTAATATACCCAAAACGTACCCCATCCTCTTAGACACAGTTTCATCCATTCTGTTATTTTTTGTTACCCAGAGGAATCAGTTATCATTATGTGCCTATTTGCCATCAAATTGGTGGTGGATGTAAGTGCTAGAGACGTTGCCATGGTAACAAATTACTTCTCAGAAAATAACATATTTTTTATAAATATAAATACATACAACGTAAATACATGTCGTTAATGTCTCAGAATATCTCTTTCAAGCTGCACATTACTTTGCAGTTAACATCTGACTTATCCAACGTCATGGTTATGCTCCAATTGGCCGTTGCCATGGTAATACCTGAATTTCTGGAAAATGCCGTATATTTCTGATGCAACAACGTATAAACATAACAAGTGTCTCCGTTTGTCCGTTTCACGCTCCAAATTTGATTGCCATCACAATCTTGGTCATACAAAGTCTTACAGCAATGTGTTTATACCATAATATGGTTGTTACTATGGCAACGACCAAGTTGAGACTGATATTTTGAGGGGAAAAATAGGGTATTTCTCTATCTTAACACTTACTCAGAAACATTGTCTAAGTAAGTAGTAAAAATGTCTAAGTACACAAATTTCCAACTCTCCAATTATTTTCAATAAAGATGTATTTTAGATATATTTTTAAGGTAACGGTCATGTCTGATAGAATAGTTGCTATGACAACACATTGATGTGAAAAAAAATAAAGAAAGTATGCTCGACTTATGAAATCAATAATAAAAGTGCATGGGCTAATATGTAGAAAGTGTACTCTCGCCCGTGACACAGTTTTGTCTAATGGGATCTACCAACAGACTCTCTATCATAATGGTGGTGAGTGATAAATCCAAACATTCCAGAGACATTGCCATGGTAATCGATCAGTTAAATTTTGAAATTATAAAAGAAAAAAAATGTAACATAGCCTTTACATATATCTAAATATAACATACAAAAGCATAATACAAGTGTCCAAGAATATATAAAATGTAGTTCAACGTACCTCTTTGATATTCATTAAATTGTTAGTTATTCATAGGCAGCTTTATGGCAAAACATGGCCGTTGCTATGGCAACGTCCTGATATGACATTATTATCCTACCGCTGCAACCATGACATCACTGAACGACTACCAGTCACAATCATGTCTACCAACCGTTTATTTGATCATACTTACACTAACAAGATACTGGCCAAAAATGGGCAAAGGTCCTGCTCCAACGGATAAACACAATCCTCCCTCAAATGGACATCAAACTCGCTGGCGATAGTAAAAAAAAAATACACTGAAAACAAGCGGAGTAAATCTACTTCAATACGTACCTGTCGTATTAGACACTTTTTTCCTTTATCTTCTTCTACTAGCCTATTAGCCTTTTGTAGCTCTCAATGTTATGAAAATATTTATGACCTGAACAGCCTGCCTAGATAGTGTGGGCTTCAAAGGTGTCTCTTTTGATATGGTTAATGTGATATAATTTTATTATTACCCACGCCGATGAAATCGGCAGGGTTATGTAAAGGGCTCCGTATGTTTGTTTGTTTGTTGTTTTTTTTTTGTTTGTTTGTTTGTTTGTTTGTTTGTTTGTGTACAAGATAACAAGAGAACGGGTGAACGGATTTGCACCAAATTTTCAGGGAATGTTCAGAAAGTGACAGGAAAGAATCGATTAGATTTTGGTGATGATTGGTTGACCCCTGCACATTCTGTGTGACCTTGAAGTTTTGACCCTGTAGTAAAGTATAGGAACTTCAGTTCAGATAGTGACAGGAAAGAAACTAGAAAGATTGATGACCCCAAACTTCGCCTGCAGATGCAGAAATATTTTGGCCAATCAAAACACTCATTACTTCGTCTCACCAAAAGTCTATTTCAGGTTTATGAATTTTAGAAGACTTTTAGACCCATTATTTGCCATTTCACTTCAAATCCGTACGAGCCTGCAATGAATATTCAAAGCCAACGTATCCCAGCAACAAGGGATTGCGCGCGATACCTTTTTTAACTACAAATTCATTTAGATTCAGGCTACCCTACCCCTACGGCTTCTCCTCTATTTCTTATCTTCTGTGCATTTCTGTTTATTTTCCCCGGTTCTTTCCACTTTGTTGTGGAAGTTTTTGTGATTTATTTTATCCTGGTGGACGTGTAGTACGTGATTTTAATTGTTTTCGGTGAAAATCTGGTGAGTTTGTTCGACGTGAGTGAGTCTATCGCACTCGCGAGCGTTCGCGTGTGTTGATCTGAGTGTCTGAGTGAGTGGGCTGTGTAGCTAGCTGTACGTACATAACTATACACAGCGCTGTCGCGAAGTGACGGCGATCTGGTCGGGCTAGGGAGTACATAACCCCAGGGAGTACAGTGCCTGTGCCTTACTGACTGTAGTAGGATTGAACTTTTTTCTTTGGGTTATAACGGTCCTGTCATTTGAGATTTGAGTTAGTTTATAACTCATTTATGTCTGTTTGAGTGGATTTCGTAGTTGTAAAATATATACAAACACTGTATTTCTTTTTAATTTGTGTGGATTTGCAAAATTTGGTGGCTGATCGAGGTTCGCCGAATACATGCACGCCAGTATCCACTTTGACTTTGTTGATGGGTGGTGACTGAGCTGAGTGAGTAAGCTCTGTGCCTCACATGCATTTTGAAGTCGAGATCCAACTTATTTTGTCGTCATATTTATTTTATCCAAGCCCGATGAAAAAAAAAACAACAACCCCAATTGCAATGTAATTTAAAGATAGAACATGAATACATTTACTAACACTTATATGACTGAACACTGAATACAAATTGCTAACATTTTTTTTCTCACCACGCCACGCTCTCTGACATGTCTAATCAATTACTTTTAGGGGAGGGATGTTTCAATAATAAAATATCTTTTTCAGAAGAATTTTTTCAAGGGTGGGGACACACAAAGCTATGACCTGGATATGGCAAAATTTATTGGGGGGGGGGGGGGGGAATGTGCCTCTTGTTATCCCCTTTGAATGGCTACTGCTTACAAAAATAATCGCAACAAAACAAAACCTATTGGGTTAAGGCGTGGGTCTGCCGCCTTTGACGGCCTTTCTAGTTACTTACTAATAACAAGAGGCAATACATTTCAATATTTACAATATTTATAGCAATTTGAAAACATTAAATACATAGATCGTGGTTAAAAACAACAAAAAAGAATGGTAAAATTAAACCAGTTTCCGATGGCAGTTTTGAAAATGAATGGGGAATGCCTTCTTCCAGTCAGACCCAACTCCGTAATACCGAGCACAGGTATATACTCCGAAAACGGCGTATAGAACAAGATGAATATAGAGCCCTCATCGTTCAGTGCGAGGCAGTGTGTACAAAAGGCATGGGGGAAATCGTGCAGTGTCGAACTGCTGTTGATAATATATTTTTCAAAAATAATGCTGCGGATATATTTATTTCAAATGTTTGTCATTTGAAATTCACTTCACATGACGAATCATTCAAGGATTTTGAAGATAATTGACACGCAGCATTATTTTTAAGAATATGTATATCGTTGGCAGGTTGACTTTGCAAGATTTTCCACATGCCTTTTGTACACACTGTCTCATACTGAACGATGAGGGCTCTATATTCATCTTGTTCTATACGCCGTTTTCGGAGTATATACCTGTGCTCGGTATTACGGAGTTGGGTCTGACTGTCCTCATGTTCCTACTTTATCAACTATATTTTCTTCACTGCACCACTGCAGTAAGCCTTAGTGCCGAAGAGGAAGAGGAAGATGACAAATGACTACTCTGAAGATCCCAGAGGATGTGCAGTCAGAGAACACCTAAGAGCTGCTATGGGCGAGTTCCGTGCTGATCCTTCGGAGAGAAGAAGAAGTGTGTTGAGGATAGGAAGGAAGAACGTGCCAACTACACTAAAGCTAGGGAGGAGTCCTTGCTGATTGAGAAGATCAGGGGAGTTGACAGAGCAGCAGACAGGTGTAAGAGCATAGAGAGTTGGACTATCATCAACGAGATCACGGGGAGGAAGAGAAGGAGTTCGAGTCAGATCCAAGGAACAGGCCCTGAGGATAGGAAGGGGAAGTGGCTGGACCATTTTAAGACCTTACTAGGACAACCCCCTCCCACAGATCAGAACACCAGGGTGATCAGGGAGCTATTCAAAGAAATGGATATCAAGACGACCCTTTACCAGTGAGGAGCTAAAGAGAGCCAGCGTGGGGGAATTAAGGAGGGTAAGGGGTATGGAGATGACGGAGTCTCACGGGAGGTGATGAAGAGATGTGATTTTAGTGATATCAGCCTTGAGTTTTGTAATCAGGCACTGGAGAAGAGTGTTGTCCCAGATCAATGGAGCATAAGTAACACTGTCCCAGTACCAAAGAAAGGTGACCTCACTGACACCAACAACTACAGGGGTATCTCACTAACGTTACTTGCTGCAAAGATCCTCAACAGGGTGATTATGAACCGAATCCAGCCAGAGATTGAGAAGCAGCTCAGAGACAGCCAAAATGGCTTTAGAGAGGGAAGATCCACCACTAGTCAGGAGGATTCTTGAGGGTGCCAGAGCAAAGAGCCTCCCTGCTGTCATGGTGTTCAATGACTTCAGAAAAGCCTTTGATTCTGTAGACCGAAACTGCCTGATGAACATCGTACGGGCTTATGGAATCCCCAAGAAGATGGACCTGATATCCCTGCTGTACACAAACACCAATGCCCAGGTCATCACACCCGATGGGCTGACAGATTTCACCCTGAATTGGTGGATGACTTCCTGTACTTGGGAGCAAAGATCAGGAACACAGGGTGACGTTGTGGATAGGGTGAGGAAAGGCCTGGGCAGCATGCCACAGCCTGAATTCAGTATGGGAATCAGACCTCCGTAAAGACCTAAAGATAAGTCTCTTCACAGCTACGGTGGAGTCTGTTTTGTTGTATGGGTCAGAGACCTGCACTCTTACAAAGAGACTTACTCAGATGGTTGATAGGTACTACACTAGAATGTTAAAGGGTGGATCTGAGCGTCAACCAATACGCAACGAGATTGAGGAACTCGGAGCTGTAGGGAAACCTTCCAAAGTTCAGCTCAAATGTAACCCAGAGGAGATTGAAGTTTTCAAGTCATGATCAAAGGCATCCAGAGCTCACACTAAACTGAGTGGTCCTGTGGGGAACCCCTTTATGGAGATGTAAGAAGAGGGAGACCTAGGAGGACATGTCGATTCATTAAGGATGGACACTGGTCTCCAGGAGACGCGAGACATCGCTGAACTCATGAATGACAAAGGTTGCTGGAAAGAACTTATCCATTCATCTCGGAAGTTCTACCTGACTTGATTGATTGTTCCATTACAAATACATACTGTTCTGAATATTCAGACATTACCATAGCAACGGTCAGTTTAGAGCATAACCATGAACTAGGATAATTCAGATGTTAATTGCAGCCTAACTTGTTGCTGGAAGAGATGTTCTTAGATATTAACTTCATGCCTTTACGTTGTTTACTCAAAGATATTTTACTTTATATGGAATTAATTTGCTACCGTGGCAACGTCTCTGGCACGTTCATCCACCATCCTTTTTTATGGCAAAGAGGCAGATAATGATATTGATGGCCCAGACATCTGGGTAACAAGAAAGAACAGAGTGAGGAAAAAAATATGTCCAAGGGGAGGGGGTAGATTGTAGGTATATTAACAAATGCACTGGAATGAATTTCATAAGCCACGCACACCTACTTTAACTTTTGCATCATTTGTTGCCATAGCAACTGTCCTATCAGGCATGACAATTACCTCAAATCTACATCTAGACTGAAAAGAATCATAAGTGGTTGGTATGTGTACTTAGGCATTTCCTATTATGTTGTGTGTTTTGTTTTGATTCAGAAATGCTATATTTTTTCTTAACATACCAATTTCTACTATATCATTGCCATAGCAACCACCATGTTGTGGCACATATATGACTTTGCAAGACCAATATTTTGATGGAAATCAAAGTTTTGGCATGAAATAAATATATTTAAACACTTTTGTTTTTAAGTGTTTATTGCAGAAATATGCTATTTTCTGCGTTACCATAGCAACGGCCCTTTTTGAGCATAACATGACCTTTGCCAACTGTGATTTTGATTTTAATTGAACGGGTTGCTTGAAATTGATACACATCATCACTGACATTATATTTTTTGTTGTTTGTTAAAAGATATGTTATTTTATTAAAATATTTCTTTACCATGGCAACGGCCGAAGACGTCATTTAGAAAAATGGCAACATGTAAATTTTAAGTATCCCTTAAAATTGTGACGAGGAGCCGTGTACTAGAATGTGCAGATTTTAAAGTTTAGTTTCCCTTTATTTGTTCATGCTGATTTTTTTAGGACATGAAAAGCAAAATACACAGTTTCAGAATATGAAAGGAACAGAAATTTGTTATATTAGTTGAATTTTCATCATATTTGGGTGACCCCCCCCCCCTTATTCTATCCTCTTTGCTTTCATTATGTATTACTTTGTGTTTCTTATTTTACATAATTTTCTCTTTCTTTATGTTTTTCTTAGTATTTTCTTTAATATTTCCTCTTCTCTTTCATTATGTATTTCTTTGTTTTTCCTTTAATTTATCCTCTTATTTTTCCTGTTGTATTTCTTTCTCTCCTTTAATCTATTCTCTTCTTTCTCCTTAAGTTTTTCTTTGTTGTTCCTCTTATCTATCATCTTCTCTCTCAATATGTATTTTTTTTTTTGTTTTTCCCTGATTATATCCTCTTCTCTTTCCTAATGTATTTCTTTCTTTTTCCTTTAAACTACCCTCTTATTTTTCCTTATGTATTTCTTTGTTTTCCTTCTAATTTTTCCACTTCTCTTTCCCAATGTATTTCTTTCTTTTTCCTTTAAACTACCCTCTTATTTTTCCTTATGTATTTCTTTCTCTCATTTAATCTATTCTCTTCTCTTTCCCTATGCATTTCTTTGTTTTTCCTCTAATCTATCCTCTTTTCTCTCCTTATGTATTTCTTCGTTTTTCATCTAATCTAGCCTCTTCTCTCTCATCATGTATTTCTTTTTCTTTTTTTTTCCTTTAAGCTATCAACTTATCTTTCCTAAAGTATTTCTCTGTGTTTTCTTTTCTATATTCTGTAAAACTAGAAGATTCCATTCCCACATGTGCAGTAGAAGCGTTCGAGCGGACTTGCGTTGTGCTCCGAGCTACCGCCCTATTTCGAAAGCTCGCTAATGTATTTGCTATCACATGACGTTCTTTTGAGGGATGGGGAGGAAAAGGAAAGTTGAATTCAAAAGGTATGGTGAGGGTAAAACGAAGGAAAAGAAGATAGGACAAGAATCATATGATGCATATAAAATGTGATTGAACCCCTTACACTAACATTATGAGGACAGAGTAATCTCATAATATGTTCAGTTACACGATTGTTTATGTATTGCTTCTAGTATATTTTGGACAGTGAACGCCCCCCCCCCCCCCCCTTTATAAAATCCTGGATCCACCCTTGATGGTAAACGTACGTTTTGTTCGGCTGATGTGATCACAGGCATATCACCTCCCAGGCTCTGACAGTGGGCTCGAGTTGCAGAGAACGTCCTGGACTCCAAATCATACCTATGGTAGAATATGTAGCGATGGCCATTAAACTCATCCAAATCTGCTGTAGAACACACCTGGCTTTCAACTAAAAATTAAACATAAAGACGATTGAGTTAATGAGCTCTGCATTTAAACTGTCTGCCCAGGTATGGTCCATATCTGAGGGCAGCTATAGCTTCATTCACCTTTTCACATCCGGTCAATTTGTGCCTTATGTGTTATTTTACGAGGACAGAACAAAGACTGATTCAACTTAAAGAGGCATAAGTTGTTACACGTATTCTAAAAAATGGACTTGTTCGCTATTCGAGCAACTCTTCAGCCTCTGATGAGTGGTGCGAAAAGTCTAAAGAAGATCCCAAGAGACTTGTGAGCGCCATTTAATACCAAACCAACGACAACAGCAGCCATGTTTTAACCCCAGCCTTCTTCTCCTCTACAAAAAGATTAATCAGTTAACTAGTATTCAACTCATAATTATCAAAATCTGTCCAGAGTACACATTAATACCATTATAGTGAAAAGCTTACAATCACAATAGAAAATTTCCCAAATAATTTGTTATACAATCATAATTATGCAAATACAAGTGCATGTATCTCTCACAAACTACAGCACATGAACCCCCCCCCCCCCCCCTGTAGAGCCCACAAATGTAAAAATCAACCACAAATGTAAAAATAACCACAAATGTAAAAACATTGCACCCGCAAATGTCAAAATAACCACAAATGTCATAACATGTCAACCACAAGTGTAAAAATAACCACAAATGTAATAAAAATCGCCCGCAAATGTAAAAATCGGTTTAACCACAAATGTAAAAACATTTCGACTACAAATGTAAAAATTTCCATTTTTACCACAAATGTCATAACATGTCGACCGCAAATGTAAAAACTGATTGCTTGCATAGAATGCACAGATATAAGTTATCATGGTAAATTGCCACTTGGTCTAATGCCAATTGGTCTAATAACCAAAAGGTCTAACATCATTTGGTCTATTCGCCCATCACCAATTCGTCTAAGCAACATTTCGTCTAATAACCATTTGGTCAAAACACCACTTGGTCTAATAATCAGTTCGTCTAATGTTCACTTGGTCCAATATCTATTTCGGCTAAAACCAGTTGGTCTAATAACCAAATGGTCTAATCATCATTTCGTCTAATAGCCATTTTGTCTAAACCCAGTTGGTCTAACACTCACATCGTCTAATCATCACTTCGTCTAATTTTTTTCTAATCATGTAGAAATTAATTAAGAATTAAACATAAATGCTTTTACATGATTTTTAAAAGAATCAGATGTTATGCACTTTTTGATGTCTTCAGGAAGGCTATTCCATAATTTAGGACACGCATGGGCAAATGATCTTTCCCCCAAGATCTTGCGACTTTAGGGATCACAAGAGAACTGGAAGTGGATGAGCGCAAAGATCTCGCGGGGGTGTAATTTTGAATTAAAGAGGTATTGTATTGGGGAGCAGAACCGTGAACGGAGTGAAAAGTGAGCAACAACATTTTGAAAATAATGCGATGTTTGACAGGGAGCCTTAGCGACTGCAAATCAGGGGAGATATGAGTACGCTTGGTGGGCAGAGTAACAATGCGAGCCGCAGCATGGAAACGCTCAAGGAGTCGTTGGCGGTGACGGTATGTTACCCATGACCAAG
Organism: Heliocidaris erythrogramma; assembly: GCA_025617745.1. NCBI lineage: Eukaryota > Metazoa > Echinodermata > Echinoidea > Camarodonta > Echinometridae > Heliocidaris > Heliocidaris erythrogramma. Next base: position 18,995,871 of record CM046863.1, on the reverse strand, counting down.
GCCTTACGCAGAAATTTTTTCCTGGAGGGGGGGGGGGGGGGGGGGGCAAGATGATCGCTTTCAAAGGAACCCATAACTTGAAGTCTAAAACCCAATTTAAAAAAGTATGACTTGGTGCCCTTCTTCTGGTGCTTGTTGTTCCAGACTCTGTTGTAGAGTCTGCCATAAGCGCTGTTTGCCTTGGCCAGTCTGTTGTCTACTTCCCTGTCGATCTTGGCATCTGATGTGATGGTGCACCCCAGTTAGGTAAACTGGTGAACTGCTTTTAACTCATTATCGCTAATGGTGATGTGAGGGCGGTACTCCTCCCGGGGTGCAGGCTGGTGGAGGACTTCCGTCTTCTACAAGCTGACCTCGAGTCCAAAGAGCTGCGCAGCCGCTGCAAAGCAGAATGTTAGGCGCTGCAGGGCTCTTTCAGTGTGGGCAACGAGGGCAACGTCGTCGGCAAAGAGAAGGTTACGGATCAGCTGCCTTTGACAGACTGGCATCAAGGCGGTAGCGGATATACACGTCATCGTCATCGTCGAGGTCTTCTGTGGCCTGCTTGAGCATCATGCTGAAGAAGATACTGAACAGGGTCGGTGCCAGGACACAACCCTGTTTTACGACGTTGACGATGGGGAATGGAGGTAGCTGTTTAACCTGACTTGGCCGCGTTCATCTTCATGAAGTATTATGCTTTTAAATGATATCTTGATGGCATCCATCCATACATGCTTTACAGAGCAGCAGCATTTTGAAAATGACATGTACAATCTCAGTTGTGTCGGATTTGGGTAAAACCGTGAAAACGTTAGGATCAAATGCGAACATGAACCAAATGTAGCATTACTTTTTAGTAGACTGTGTTCATATGTTTCTTTTAATAATTTAGGGTAAGGATAATACCCTCATCATAAAATAAAGCATGGTCAATGTTTTGTCGATGTTGGGGTAAAGAAAAGGCATGTTTTGTATTGAAATTGTACTTGCGATCGAAGACAATTTTTGAATTTTCTGAACTGAAGTTTCTTTTAAGAACAAAGCCGACAGAAAGGTGATATTTTTCATAAAAGTAAAGTAAGTGGCACTTTCCATTGCCAGGTGGAAACACAAAGTAGAAAGGACATATAAGGCAGAAAAAATATCAAAATTATGGCAATTTCCCACCTCACATGGGGCACTTTTTCATCGTTTGAGGGATATTTATTGATTTTGGTAATTTTTGGGGCGTATGCCCATGCCACCACTGGAAAATTAGTATTGACCCGTGTTGTATGAATTTCTAATTGAATGCATGCCATCACGCAAGGGAATTTCACGTACCATATCTCTTAAAACTGGTATTTCTATTTATTCATTTTCGCATGTAATACTAACGTCTTCACGGTTTTACCCAAATCCGGCACAACTGAGTTTTTACATGTCATTTTCAAAATGCTGCTGCTCGGTAAAGCATGTACGAATGGATGCCATCAGGGTATCATTTAGAAGCATAATACTTCTCGTTTATGGATAGTAAAAAAAATATTGTCATAGAGCACATGATGTGGTCACAATAGCCTTTTGTTTTAGTGTTTCCGTTTTGGGGGGGACGCACTGTACATTGATACTACAGAGAGACTGAGTGCTGGTAGAGAGAAAAAATCAACAACAACGAAAGAAAGAAGCCACAGAGAGAGAGAGAAAGAGGGGGGAAGGGGTGAGAGCTGAGGGAAAAGATCAGACTCAGTCCAAGAAACAATTGTATGAGGAGGAATCCCATAGACTTACTGTAATTCTATACACAGGATGAATAATTCTCCACAGGTCCTGTGAAATTTGAAACACAATAATTTTAACATTTATCAGTGTTTTATGAGGAAAAGGCATGTACTTTCGCATAACTATACATTACGCTACTCTTTTGTCACAACATGACTGTGATATTTCTTCATATAAAGTGCAGCCCTATATTTCACAAGCGATCAGATAAAGAACTTAGATGGTATGAATAGCATATAAAATAAAAATAAGTTTTAAAAAATAATGGACAATGATGTTAAAATAATGAGTAGATTTATGAGGAAATGTCACGTACATGTACTTTCACAAACTAAACATTATATGCCCTACTCTTTTGTCATAACCTCAGCGTGATATTTCCTCAAACAAAGTGCAGCCCTATAAATTACACAAACGATGAGATGAGGAACTTAGAAGGGAAAAGTATATACAAAGTATATCTTAATTTGTAAACAATTTTTTAGGCATTTTACTCCCAGTGTTAAAGATCGTATGCTCGATCTGTAATGAAAAACACAAGTCAGAAAAAAATGAAACCAGCGGGATTCGAACCTGTCATCTACTGCTTGCCGGGCAGCGACTTAACCACCAGGCTATTCTGGTTCACGGCCAAGTCACGATGAACTGGAATCAAATACCCAAGATCCTCTTCTTTCTGACTCATTAATATTCAATCGGTCCGCCGTAGACAATGGTTAGTAAACGAAGAAGCTTGATGGGAGGAATTTTTAATTTGTAAACAAATTTTTTAATTTTTTTAGGCATTTTACTCCCAGTGATAAAGATCGTATGCTCGATCTGTAATGGAAAAAATGTCTAAAAATTTCTTTACAAAATAAACATTCCTCCCATCATGCTTCTTAGTTTACTAAATTATATCTTTTTAGAAAAGAATGGACAATGATTTTAATATCATGAGTAATTCTATGAATAAAAGGACGTACCTTCTCTCTATACATGATGCTATACGGTACTCTTTTGTCACAATCTCAGTGATATATCCTCAAACCAAGCACCGGAATTTTCATACACAAACAATTTTATAAAGAACTCTGAATAGGAAAAAGTACATTCAAAAAGCAAGATACAGAATTAAGAAGATTACTAAAATGTTTTTGTTATTTCAAACATATTACAAAAGAATGGATAGAATCTTCGTACCAAGCCGGAGAGGAGATGAAAAGGACAGCTGGACATTATTTCATAGCAGTTTTGTACAAATTCATTTACGTTTGCATGTCGTTATCTCTCCTTTGCATTAAAAATCTTAACACCTTACATCAGTGATAATATCAACAAAATTCAGTTTTCATTTTGCTCGTGACTTTTATGCTGTTATTATCTTTTTAAAAACACAGATACAAACAAGGACCAAAGCAGTGGCGTAACTAGACCTTGGCTTGTGTATGTGTGTGTGTGTGTGTGTGAGTGTATTGGGGGGGGGACATCTGAGCCATTGGTGATCAAGACAAAATCCTTTTCCAGGACATAATTTGAGTCGGAAGGGTGCGGGGGGGAGGTTAGGATCGGATGTTCCTTTAAAGGGTAGAACGCACATTGTTTTAGGTCCTCCAAAAAGAAAAAAAGATCCTACGAAGTTATTTTTGAAAAATTGACATTTTAGTCATTGTGTGTTGGAGCTAAAAGGAAAGTTGACCGCCGCTACATCACAGTGACCTACCGATTCGGCCAATTTGAAATTCCCATAGTTATTGTGATTACAACTTTTAAAAAATTACAACTTTCTTATCGTTTGCCCGATTTTGTTCAAACTTTCACTATTAAATCTGCTTCTCTAATTTTTCTGCTTTCACACAAATTATTACATAAAGGTTGGATTTCCCTTTAACCGATCTATTCATAATTCGCAATTTGCTTTTGAATGCCTTTTCATTGTAGTGTCATTAGCAAAAGCACAATGTGTCGTAGATATTTGGGAGCGAAAGAATATGAGTGAGCAAAAATTTTGGCCTCATGAAGTTTTGATTGAAGTTTTTGGACAGGTTTAATTCTTTATCATGAATAAGCTATAGATTTATATGTTTGTATGTTATTACTTCGAAACAATTGCTCCATAAATGATTGAAAGAATCTGTCATTATTTGTCCATGGTTGAAAATCTGTCGGGGGGGAGGGGCAAGAGGGCAATTTGCCTTCAGATACGCTAGTGGACTTACATATTTTGTAGATCCTCACCGACTTCATGTCACACACATGGTGCTCAAGACAAGACGTGATCAGACCATAGTACAGAGTCTAGTTATAGTTCTACTCGTAAACTCTATGGATCAGACTAACTGAATATTATGTCCAAAATTTTATTTATTTATTTTCCATATTTTACTTAATTTTCACTTTTCAGTATTTCCTTAAATTTTCTTTGATTTTCCTGGATATTTCTTCAAATTTTCCTTAAATTTCCTTGAACTTGGAAGCCCTGTGGCATGTAACATAAAGAGATACAATCAATCTTACGATTGATATCAATCGTAAGTCTATGGCAAATCATGTACTGAAGAGTTACAATTGAACGTAAGATGCTCAGCTTATGAATAATTCATGAAATTTGCGTTAAAGTTTATGATCAGCTCCTCGATCCCCACCCCCCCCCCCCCCGTCTCTTTAAACTGATCATAAAAAGGGAAACCACGAGTAAACCACTTTTTTTTTGGTGTGTTTTTTTTTTACATTCGCGGTTGACATGTTTTGACATTTGTGGTTAAGGGTGTTTAAATATTTTAGGGATTTTAATGGTCAGGAAAACCTCACACCTACGCATACACACATACTCACGCAGGTATACTTGTGTGTCTATCCCTTTGTTCTCTCTATTGTTCAAAATTAATAGCCACACAAGCCTGACGGAATAAAGGCATCTATTGTGTTTGACAGTCCAATTAGTCACAAAAGTATACCTCTGTTGGTACACGCGCACAAACACATACATCTCATAATAACTTATCTCACATGGGTGCATTATGCAAGCAATGAATTTTTACATTTGCGGTCGACATGTTATGACATTTGTGGTTAAACCGATTTTTACATTTGTGGGCGATTTTTTTTACATTTGTGGTTATTTTTACACTTGTGGTTGACATGTTATGACATTTGTGGTTATTTTGACATTTGCGGGTGCAATGTTTTTACATTTGTGGTTATTTTTACATTTGTGGTTGATTTTTACATTTGTGGGCTCTACACCCCCCCCCCCCCCCCCCCCCCCCCCCCCCCATCTTTTTGGGGTTCACTTGATATTGACCCTTAAAATATTTCGATAAAAAAACACAGCACAAGGATTACGATTTAAAAAAATAATGATAAGCTTACAGCTGATGATATGAATAAGTGAAAATCTACTTAATTCTTAATTTAATACAAACCTTTTGCTGATGAAAATAACCATATCAGCGCTAGAGACCACAGCAACGGTTTGCCACAAAACTTATTGACATGCATTTCACTGATTGTATGTCACAAAGTTTTATCGCTTAGATTTGCTCTTGAAGACGATGCAAGCCGGTTCTTTCACGTGCAAAGCAAGTCCTCTCCTCAGTAATTCACGTTCGTATTATCCGAGTCAGAATTAAACCTTGAAGCTACGTGATTTGATCTAAACTTTACATATTGATATCAAGAGCTGAAACTGGTTAATGATTGTACTCTGTATTAAACATTGTATGCTGTATTTCCTCATTATTCTACACTGCACTTCCCTATGTATTATTTGTAGTGACACATTGTATGTACACGTATGACGATCTGCTGTAGTATGGATCCACATATTCATTTTGATATTGTTCGTTTTGGTGATGCATGTCAGTATCCTTTTCACTGGTTTCCTTCCTTTGTGACCTAGTCACGTGTCATGCGAACAACCGGAATCCAGATTAATGTTTTGCATTTGATAAACAAATAAAAATAAAACACTCAAAGAAGGTCACATCAGCTCTGTGAAAGGCATTGGGGTTACACACTATGAACACGGCGACAAAGAGAGCGGACAATTTATGCAGCTCCTCATTGTACCCTCCACAATAGCTCTAGTAAACAAAAGGACATCCCTTCACTGCTATTATGTGACACCTGTTCTACACATTTTTACAGGATAGCAATGAATGGATGTCCATTTGTTAACCAGTGCAATTGTGAAGGGTACAATGAGGAGCAGCATAAATTGTCCGCGTCTTTGTTCGTCATGTTCATAGTGACAGGGAGCGACAAGTCGCTATCTATGGGCGCTTTTACAGTTGGCTGCTCCTTTCTCTGGATCAAAGTTCAAAGCGACTTCAATTTATCGTGCGCAGCTAATAAAAGTTCGCACATTGACCCAAATTTGAGTAAACAAGATCGCGTGTTCTTTATTCCAGTATTTGAATCTCATTGGTCGGTTGCGTATGGAGGGATTCGAGTTAACGATCGCGCGAGGAATCCGGCAATAACATTCCTTCGGTAGCGCACGATTGGACCTGATTGTATCCGAATTTCCCCGAGTCAGGCCAACTGGTCAGGCCCATGGATTACGACTTGCCACTCCCTTATGTTCAAACCCACGCATCGAGGAAATAAGGTCAATAAATAAACACATTCTGTACATTTCCTGTACTCAGAGAATAGCACAAATTACCTATACCAGTCATAATGCATTTCCGATTAGTCGAAATCCTGAAATGAATATTTCATCAAAGAATGTTATTACTGTAGATGTGTCGTGGTCTAACCGATGCGGCACCAGACTGTAGATCTCATGGTTCGCGGTTCGAGTCCAACGAAAACCATCGGCTCTCTCTTTCGGAAAAGTGCAGTGGGTTCTATACATGACTCTCCTACAAACTGGACCTCCATTTTAAGTCCAGTCAAAATTTCAATAGGTGATTGATTGATTGATGAAAAATTTATTTCATCTCATTTTTTCATATAAAACAATATGATAACAATGTACAGAATCATGAAATGCAAAAGGAACCTTCTGGAAAGCATAGTTTGTTTGTGTAGGTTCCCAAGAATAAATATAACATTAACATAATTATCTTTATAACATGGGATATTGGAAGTGAAATGCATATTTGAGAAAAAAAAAAATATACATATACATGTACATATACATATACATGTACATATGTATACACATACATTCACATATCTCTCAAAATTACATAATTAAAGGAGAATTAACCTCAAACAATAAAGACGATAGTGTTCAAATGTGTTATTTATTCCTACTTGTTAGACTATATGGCTTCGCGTCAAAATATACGAGATCGATACGAATCAAGATTTTCTGAGCAAAATTTATCATCTGCTAGCAATATGTATCGTCTGCTAGCAATACATGGGGGCTGCCATTTTTTTATGTGTACAAGAAGATTTTCTTAATCCAAATGCCCAATTGCCTTTTTCAAAATTAAAAACCCATTTGAGATTAAAAATATAGAATAGATATGTCAATTTATTTTTAAACTGAAGATTTCCTTATATATTTCTGTTGAAAATCGATATTCGCTTAATATAAATCTATTTTCTACATACTGTGACGCAATGGACGGAGCAAATTAATTCAAATTTTATGGATGCTTCTTCCCTGAGCATCTATAGCGGCAAACTATGCATTCACCTGCTTTCGGATAATGGGACTTGAAAAGTCAGAATGCATGCTGCATATATTATGTTCTGCTCTGTTTGGCAAACCCAAGAAAACAGATTTTTGTTAAGCAAAACCAGACAATTTAAAAGTATCATTATAAAGATTTAATTTTTATAAATCATGTAAACACCCACTTTATATTTTTCGTCACATATGGGATTTTAGGTAATGAAGAAAATCAGTTTAGGTCTTGGATTCAAAATATCTTCCTGACCGGAACATTTCTCAATGGTTCATGTACAAATCCAAATCAGCAAGAAAATGGCAGCCCCCATGTAAATGAGTAGGAGACGATACCGGGTGTTGGAATATCTTTATTTATACCCTTTTCTAATATCTTATTAGAAAATGATTTAGGCCAATAAGTAGGAATATATTACACCTTTCAATATAAGTAAATTTGTACTCAGGGGTTAATTCTCCTTTAATCAAGTAGTCATGAATCCTGTATATATAATGAAATTTTCATAACAAGACGCTTTACACCGAAGAACAAATGATAAGACAGGACTCAGAGGACATGACAATACAAGACAAAACGGGACAAAACAAGACAGAAAAAGAAAGAAAGAAAAGGGGGAAAGCAGACAAACGTCAAGAAAAAAAAGAAACTGACAGGATAATACAAGACAGACAACACAGGACAAAATAAGACAGAAAAAGAAAGAAAGAAAAGGGAAAACGGGGAAAGCAAGAAAAACAAGACAGAACAAAGACAAAACTGAACTAGAAGAGGGGGGGAGTAACTTTAACTCATAGATGAATTGTACTTTTGAAGTAAAAGTTTGTTAAACCCTCTACTGAAACTAAAGTGTGTGACCTTATTCTAATTGGAACCGGAAGAGAGTTCCACAGTTTTGACCCAGTAAATATAAACATTTTATTTGAAATCAATGTTCTTGTTCTTGGTAGATGAAAAAGCCCGGCAGACCTAGTAGGGTAATCATGAATATTGAGATTCTTTGCAAATATTGAATAAAATATATTGGGCAATTCGTTTCTATTCAGATTATACATAAATATTTCAAGATTATAACTATATAAATTGCTTATCTTTAGTATCTTATGTTTAAGAAAGAGTGCATCGGTGTGCGCTCGGTAGGCCGAATGAGATATAACACGCAGCGCTTTTTTCTGTAAAAGTAAAACTCTGTTTAATTGATAGTCAGCACAACTGCCCCATGCTACTATACCATAGTTTAAATGTGAAAGGATCAGTGTGGAATACAGATTTAAGAGTATACGGGTTGTGAAGTAAAATTTAACCTTGTTTGTTATACCAATATTTCTAGAAACGACTTTACAAATGTTATCTATGTGATCTTTCCATGATAACTTATCGTCAATGGTGATTCCCAGAAATTTAGTGTTTGAAACCCTTTTTATATTTGTGTGATCAAAAACTACATTACCTGGAAGCTCATTTATGATATTACTAAAAACCATGTAGTAGGTCTTTTTTTGAGTGATAATTTGTTGGCTTTGATCCATTCAGAAACTCGTTCTAATTCTTGGTTAATTGTGGCAATCAAAACGTGTGGGTCTTTGTGGGAAAAGAAAATATTTGAGTCGTCTGCAAAAGAAGAAATGATAAAACATCTGAGGATTTACAAAATCATTTATATAGACAAGAAAAAGAAGCGGACCCAAGATAGAACCTTGTGGGACACCACATGTTACATTTTTTATGTTAGAGTCGATATTAGCAATTGAAACATACTGTTGCCTATTAAGGAGGTAGTTCCTGAACCACTCCAAGGCTATTCATCTGATTCCATAATAACTGAGTTTATACAGTAGTATATCATGATTAATTGTGTCGAAAGCCTTGGAGAAGTCCAGGAACACCCCAACAGTATCTTCATACCTGTCAATCCCACTAGTAATCTTATTAAGCATTGTCAATAATGCATGTGTTGTACAATGTTTTTCACGAAACCCAAATTGCAAGTGGTATAATAATTCATGCGTATTCAAAAACTTTTTTAAAAAATTTTTCCAGTACTTTAGATAGACATGTTAACAACGATATTGGTCGGTAATTTCCTAACATCATATTGTCTCCCTTTTTAAAAATAGGAATAACTCGAGCTAATTTCATTGCTGTAGGGACAACTCCAGTAGAGATGGACAAATTGCTAAAGTAAGTCAGGGGGTTAACAATTTCATTTAAAGTTTTTTAATTAAAACATTACTAATGGTATCATGCCCTGAACTATGTTTATTCTTTAACTCATGAATTATACCTGCAACCTTTGTCTCATCTGTAGGTGAAAAGTACATTGAGTTAGGGTTCGGATCCTTAAGAAAATCTGTGAAATGATTAGAAGAGTCAGGAATGATACTGGCAAGATTTGGGCCAATACCAGCAAAAAAAATCGTTAAATGCATTTGCCAATCTTTGTGAGTTCAATAATTTCCCCATCTAAACTTATTTTTGAAACCGAACAGTTTTTAGGTTACCTTGTAAAACATTCTTAATAATTTTCCAAGTATTTTGTGCGTCTGTTTGGTACAGGTCAAACTGGTTACAAAAGTACATCGGTTTGATGACTTACACAGAGATCTTGATGTATAATATGCAATGCATATTTGTATCAGATTTGTATCCTTATATTACTATATTTCAAACATAGCATATTGGCATCCAGTTTGTATCATTATATTTATGTACTTTTCTTCTGACAAATCATCTGTCACCTACAAATGATTTTAATTTTTCTTATCTTTACAAATGTTATCCAGGTCAATGAACATTTACTGCTTTTTTGATTGGAACGTTATTTTTAAATGTAAATTTTATATTTAATACTTTGCATACATTTTTTTTTTTTTGCTGTTTTGTTTAAGTGTGTGTGTGTTTTGTGTGTAATTTTATCTGTTTGCAGTCTGTGAATGATTATGTCAACTTGCGATTTTTCCCTTCTTGGTAATGTAAATGAAGATTTTCCTGATGTGCAATATAATGCATCCAGAAATGGTTGTCATGTTAATCATTCTACTTGTAGTGAACCTTTTCAAGACAATGAGTGTGATGAAATTGATGATTTAGACCCAGATGAAAATTTTTATAATACATTTGCAAATCCTACTAGATATTGGTTACATGAGGAATTCAATAAAGATCCCAATCTTTCTAGAGGTAGTAAAGATAAGTTTAGTTTACTCCACTTTAACTCTAGAAGTTTGTATAAAAATTTTGATGCCATTAATTATTTTATCACTCAACTTGATTTTAATTTCTCTGTCTATGGTTTTAGTGAAACATGGATAGATGATAAAACACCATTATTATTTAATATAGATGAATATTCCTTTTGTCATAAAGATAGACAGGATAGAAGAGGTGGAGGTGTTGCCTTGCTTGTTCATAATTCATTCAATTTCATGGTTAGAACAGATATATGTCTGTCAAATGATCTTTGTGAATTTTTGTTTGTAGAAATTGTGTTTTCAAATAAAAAGAATGTAACTGTTGGTATTATTTATAGGGACCCAAATAAGTCCATTAAGGATTTCAATGCTAATATAAATGAATGTTTGGAGAAGGTTTCATGCGAAAATAAAAATGTTTATATTATGGGGGATTTTAACATAAATTTTCTCCATTGTAACACGTTAAATCAGATAAATGATTTCGTTAATATTGTATATAATAATTCATTTCGTCCCTTAATAGATAAACCCACACGAATAACCACCAATTCAGCAACTCTTATTGATAATATTCTAACTAATATAAATTGTACTCAAATTCAGACTGGTATATTCTACAGTGATATTACTGACCATTTACCAGTATTTCAAATAACAAACATGTCTCCCGAACAATCAACCCCCCAAATACCCTTATGTCCTTTAATCTATCACACTGATTCCTCCTCAATTAATTCTTTAAAAAATGATTTATCCTTTATTGCCTGGGATGAAGTTTTAGCTTCTGATGATATTGATAGTGCTTATGATAAATTCCTAAGTACTTTTAAGAATGTTTATGAAAATAACTGTATCTCCAAAAAAACAAAAAATAAACGAATAATCCGTAAACCTTGGATAACAAACTATTTATTGAAATGTATCAATAAAAAAGATAAGTTGTATAAAAGATTCTGTAAAAAAAGAAATGAGTCCACAGAAACTAAGTTTAAAAGATATCGCAATAAATTAAACACAATTTTAAAAAAGGCTAAAAAACAATATTTTTGTAACCTCCTGCAGAAACACAGAAATAACCTTTCAAAATTATGGAATATTATTAATAACATAATTGGAAAAAATAGGAAACAAAATATTTCAACATCTTACTTCATGAAGGATGATACTAAAATAACAGATAGTCAAACCATTGTTGAAGAATTCAATTCGTTTTTCTCTAATATTGCAACGAGAATTAAACCTAACCATGTTCAAACTTCTAATCAAAATTTTTCTTCCTTTCTGTCACAAAATTGTCAAAATTCTATATTTCTCAACCCTACAAATGAAAATGAAATAATAGAGACTGTTAAACATTTCAAAGGAACTAAAAGCATAGGATTTGATGGTATAAGTCAGTCAGTCATTAAGAAAGTCATACATTTTATTACTAAGCCCATTGTTCACATCATAAATCTTTCATTTTCTTCAGGTAGGGTTCCTAAAAATATGAAAATTGGCAAAATAATTCCTTTATTAAAAAAGGAGATCCTCACTTATTCTCAAACTATAGACCCATAACTTTACTCCCCTGTTTTTCTAAGATTTTAGAAAAGCTAATGTACAAGAGACTTATATATCACATTAATAAGAACAATCTTTTAAATAATTCACAATATGGTTTTAGAATTAATTCTTCATGTGATCTTGCCTTGGTTGATCTCCATGATTATATTCTTAATAACATGAATGCTAATTTACACTCATTTGGTATATTTCTTGATTTATCAAAAGCCTTTGATGTTATTAATCATAAGATATTATTTGCTAAGTTGTCTAATTTTGGTATACGTGGCATTGCTCTTAAATGGTTTTATGATTATTTATCGGATCGTTTTCATTATACTGTGTATGATAATTCTGTTTCTCATCATGAGAGGGTCCGGTGTGGAGTCCCACAGGGCTCCACACTGGGGCCTCTGCTGTTTCTGATTTATATCAATGACTTATGTAATGTTTCATCATTTTTTCATTTTGTCCTCTTTGCGGATGACACAAATTTAATTGCTTCTCATAATGATTTTGATCTCCTTTTAAAAAGGACAAATGAAGAATTGGTTAAGGTCTTTAATTGGTTTAATGCAAATGAATTGGTAATAAACTTTGGAAAAACAAATGTCATGTACTTTAGTAAAGAACATATAAAACGTGACATTTCTGCTGTGAATATACATATTAACAATACATCTTTACATTTCTCTAAGACAGTCATGTTTCTTGGTGTAATTTTAGATGATACGTTATCTTTTAACCAACATCGTTCTACCGTTGTAAATAAGGTTTCCAAAACTGTCGGAATTCTGTGTAAACTTCGTTTGATTTTACCAGAAAAGGAGTTATTTATGTTGTATAATTGCCTCACCTTGCCATATCTGCAATATTGTAATATTATTTGGGCGAATGTAGGTATAACCAAATTGGAACCCTTACATAAATTACAAAAGAAATTATTAAGAATTAAATTCCTCATATAGAGCTCATTCGCGTCCGTTATTTTTTCGTCTAAAAACCTTGAATATTTATGATATACACACATTTCAAATAGCAGCTTTAATGTTTCGCACAGTTCATAATATTATTCCTAGCAACATTTCCAAAATGTTCGTTACCAATAAATTCATTCACTATCACAACACTCGCTCAAGTAATAAATTTCATTATTCTAAAGTCCAAACTCAGTCATTACTTAATTCTGTCAGACACTGTGGTCCACGACTATGGAACAATCTTCCAGACGATGTAAGAAGTTCTACTACTATTAATTCATTTAAAGCAAAGTTGAAGAAATTATATATTGGATCGTATTCAGGATAACCCCTAATCTAACGATAATGTACATTTACCATTACCTCCCCCCCCCCCCCCCCCCGTATGTTTGCTGGTGTTTGCTGATGTTTTTGTCTGCTTTCTGGTTTGTTTTGCTTTCTTTGTATGATATATTCGCTTTGTTATGTTATGTCATGTTTATATAGGGAGCTACGCCTTACAAGTTTTTTACAAAACTTTTTTTGTAGTTTCCTTTTTTTTTCTCTCTGTAATCGTATATGTATATATATTTTATACTTTGAATGATTTTGCCATTGTTGGTTTTTATGATTGAGAAAAAAGAATAAATTGAACTGAACTGAACTGAACATCTTCTAAGTATACCAGTAAGTAGGTTCTTGTAATCAGTATACTTCTTTTTGTTCTTATCACATGGGTTTGAAATTGTTTTTAGATATAGATTATTCTTCCTGTTAATTGAGCGCAAGATGCCTGGAGTAATCCAAGGGCATCTTGGAATCTTTTTATAGTTAGAACGCTTCTTTTGTATTACTGGAAAACAGCTATTCATTTTAGATTCATAAAAGAATCAAAGGCTTCACTAGCATTATGTATACTGTAAATTAGAGACCAATCAGCATTTCCAAGCTCTACTTTGAAAAGATTCATATTATTTTGAGAAAAATCACGTTGGCTATTAATAGTTTCTGTGTTTAATGCGGGGTTGTTTTTAATTTCAAAATGCGAGAAAATCGGATAGAATTTTACCGGAAGAAATGGTACAACGAGCATTTGTAAATATGTTATCAAAGAGAGTTGCCGAATTACCAGAGATCCTAGTTGGCTTAGTAATTAATTAATACGTGTTATACTGAAATTTTATTTCTTTCAGTTGTTTTGTTTCGGTTTTTTTTTTTTTTTTTTTAGACCGTTCTCATAAAATCGGCATAAAATCGGCAAGGCAAAAGAGAAAGTAAAATTTAGGATCTTGTAATTTGCCGAAAAGAATTATCTATGAAAGTCCAAGCATTAAATAATGTACTCCTGGTTTTCTTTTGCAGATTGGGTATACCACCCCCCCCCCCCCCCCCCCCTCGCGCGATGCCCCTCGGGTCATCTAGTTTCGCAGAGGAGACTGATTTCTTTCGAAGCTAACAAAACGATGTCGAGATCAAGAAAATTTCAAATAGGCCTATGCCAAGAGAAATATTTCATTTAGAACTTTCAATATGAAAACACCATATAATGTATTAAAGGCTTATTTCATAGTAAGAGATTTAGCCTTGCACCATCAAAATGGATATCACTGATATTTGCCAACACTGCAAATATTGTTTTTATGTCAACTAACTTTATAGTGGAATAATACACTTCGCCACGTGAATTCACTGCAATGCAGAATTTGTAGGCTTACAGTCTATTAGATCTCCCTTAATGAAATGTGTGATTGAAATAATACTTTTATCTGTTATTTCGGAGATCTTTCCACAGTAAACTACCGAATTTAGTACTTCATTCCAAGTAAAAAATGATTTCGTGTTTGCTTTCATATTTATAAAATGTAGAATATTTATTAGTTTAATACGAATCGACAATATGATGTTTTCGGTATCTACAATTATGAATAGTGTGGAAGATGTTAATCATCGTGGTAATACAATAAGAGTATAAGTTGATCTGTTGTCACACGATGGAGCAAACGAGGGTTGCGACGTTTCGACCGCTAACTGCTAGTCTTCGTCAGGCAATGTGGACAATATGTTGTTGTTGTTGTTTTAAAATAGGCAAACTAGTCAATTTTGACTATTGTTGCCTTACTAAATTGCTCTTTTCACTTATACTTTATTTGTTGATCCGTGGGTCTAACTTTTAGTTAGAAAGGTACAGATTCCAGGATACCATGCAGGACCGCCACTCCTGCCCTGATTTTACAACGTTATCCTGACAAGCCCGCTCGAGGTGCATTTCGAGGGCGTCTTAGGAATACAAGTATTCCCTATGTCTCACGTGAGCAGGGGGCCCTCTTTCTGATTCCTCATAGAACCTGATTAGAAAATCCGAACATATAAAAGCAAAATAAAAGCAAATAAATACGTACACAGATTTTCTTCTTTTTTTTTGAGTAGAGTATATACTGACATTAAAGGGCCTTTCAATTAAGTGAAATGACAAGAAAAATGCACCTATACCTATAGTTAGTATATAACTAAGTGTTTCATCTTTAAGAAGCGTATAAAAAACAAATTATACAATATGATTGTACACATTAACATTCAATGGTCACAACATAAATCCTATCCGATTTACTTCGATTCCGTTCTCTTTATTTGGTTACACCTTACTATCACGGTTGCCCTCTTGGCAACCAATTACAAATCGACGAGTCCTTTTGAAATATCTGACGAGTGCACCTTGTGCCAACTCTTGACACTGTGATTCTCCACTTTGCGTTCCGCCTCAGAGACATTGCTCACATTTAATTGCGCAAGTAACAGGGCGCGTTGAATGATAAACCTAGGGCAAACATATAAAAAATGGTATACCGTTTCTCTCTCGTTACAAAAATCACACTTTGCAGTTGTGTGTCCTCCTGTCTTAAACAGGAAATCATTCAAACCCAAACCTGCCAAGCGTAATCTGTGAATCATTTTTTTCACCACTTTTGTCGGTGCAGAGATACTGAAATGATGGTTTTTCTGAGACCACTTTTTGGTATTTTCTTAGTTTTGAGTTTGACCTGTCCCATCTCTTCTGCCATTCATTTTGTATGAGAATTCTTAAAATGTGTTTGGTTTCTTGGATATTCAATCCACGACAACTCTCTCCAACAACTCGCTGCAAGCGCCTTTTATAGCGTAAGCTACGTTCCAAGGGAGCCGGAACCACCGCGCTGCTATTGGTCTGTGAAACCGACCAATCAGAAGCCGCGGACTGAGCGATCGGTGAGCGGGATGCGGACGTCGGGGAAAATCCCGTCGGTGCAACGGTAGGGGGCGCATGTCGGCGGATGGTGGGGAGCCATTCCTCCGGGATGTCAATGCCGTTATCTCTATTGATATTATTGGGGTGTAAACGGATTTGGATAGCTTCTTTAACACGCCGTGTGTACCAGTGCTTATCCCGCGCTACGCAACTTACCTCATCCCAATTGGGAGGGTGCTGTGCGCTCCAAGCATCCTCAGCGACTGCCGAACTATCTACGCGACGGTGCTTGACATCTCTGCGGTGTTCTAGCATTCTTTCGTTTACGGGTCTACCTGTTTCGCCGATGTAGACTTTGTCGCAAGTCCCGCATGGGATCTTGTAGACAACGCCGTCGAGTCTGCCGGGTAGTGTGGGGTCCTTAGGGTGGACTAGCTGGTTGCGAATAGTGGTGTGGGTATGCTATGATGTCGCGTATGCTATGCTTCTCTAGGTGTCGGCGGAGCTGGCGAGAAATAGAATCGACAAACCAACAACGGTAGACTTGTAATTCACAACTTTATCGATGGCTTTCTTCTTCTTAGCGACGCGGTTAAGGAAGGAACGCGGGTATCCATTCCAAACAAGAGCGGAAGCGATGTGTTGTTTCTCAGCGGCTGTGCACAGGGGTTTCGAAACAATGCGCGATGCTCTGTCATAAAGACACTTAAAGGGTCACTAAAATAAAAAAATAATTGGCCATTTTTCGTAGGAAGGTGTCATCAGGAGCCAAAAAATATCTATCACACAATTTTTTATGCATTCAGTCATATTTTATAATCATTTGAAAAGTACATTTTTGCTGATTTACACAGTCATAAGCCCCGCCCCTAAAAAAACCAATCGAAGCGACATCGTGATCACGTGATCTGTGACGCATGAAAAGTAAGGGAAAATATTCCACTAACCTATACCGTGCGCACCCGGAGGCCCCCGGCAGGCCCAGCCCGGTGCCGAGCATGATATTCACCGCATCGACCATTTGCATTGCGTATTTTCGTGTGTTTAATTCCTCACAATAAATTTGATTTTGGGACGCAGTTTCATCAATAATGCCTAATCGGTGTATAGTTGCGGGCTGTAGCAAGACCCCTAAAGATGGTGTAAGCCTACATCATTTTCCTAAAGATGAAAATCTACGGAAATTGTGGGTCACAAAAGCAAAGCTCACGCGGGCAGAGTGGAAAGGGCCGGCCAAGTGAGTGGAGTGCAATCTGCAGCGATCATTTTGCCGAAGATGATTTTGAGGATCCTGGCCTGTATTCCGAATATGGCATGAAGAGAAGGATAAGCTAGCTAAAATAAAAGATTCAGCTATTCCAAAGATCAGACTTGGAGTCAAGTCTTCCAATCTGTTTTTCAACGACAGCCGCTGCAGCAGCTTC
The DNA here is from genome assembly GCA_025617745.1 of Heliocidaris erythrogramma. Taxonomy (NCBI): domain Eukaryota; kingdom Metazoa; phylum Echinodermata; class Echinoidea; order Camarodonta; family Echinometridae; genus Heliocidaris; species Heliocidaris erythrogramma. The sequence continues at coordinate 18,978,156 of CM046863.1, read as the reverse complement.
ACCCGTAGACCGAAAATTCTGTCTCTCGTTCGTTAGCTAATAAGACGACCTAACGATCGAGAGACTGCATTTGCGGTCTACTTCACCCGTAACTCCAGGGAGCTCCAACGCGTTGGAGCTCCCTGGAGTTACTTCACCCACGGCCCTTCACCGTATTCTACGAGGGGTTCAAACATATTATGGTCGAATTTCCCCTTGCCACTCGAGCTTCTTTGCCTTCGGGGTCTGATAAATCATCTGATAAATCAGAGTTCGTATCTGCATGGCTCAGAAAAGTCCTCCAACTCGGAATCGCGGGCACTTTTCCTCTCTCTATATAAGTTACTCGAATTCAGCCAAAATTTAAGTCAGTCACGTACTAACGTATTATGTAAAGCGAAGTAAAAAAAAAAAGCCGTAAGTGAATTACCGGTAAGCAAAACAAAAGCGTTCACCAGTCGCTATGTACGAGGGGAACATAGTCACTGCCGTACTTTGTGTAGGACATAGTACATAAAGACGCATAAAACGGCTGTGCACGCGTTTATGATCAATGCAAAATTTTCGTTCGGCAAGCTCAGATGGATGAGAACATTGTTCAAAAGAAAAGCTAAAAAACAAAACAAGAGCTGTATATTTGGGCAAAAGCGTTTTCTGATCTTGTAGAAAATATATTGCTAATGATTATTCACTCCTAAGATTATATTGATTAATTTCCTTTTTTCATAAATTGTCCGTTGAACAGACGGGTCAAATACCGCATTCTGTGTACAATATTATATGCTGCAGCCTGCAGATCTTGTGCCTCTTACTTTTCATACGTCACATGGGGTTAGCCAATCAGCTCACGAGTTTTAAGGAACGGTCCCAAAACCTCTACTTTTCCCCCTTTTTCGCCGAAACGAGACATAATTTGGACAATCGATTGGCAGATTCGTGATTAGAAGGCCAAACTACATGGAAAGAGCACCCATTTTCTCTCTAATTTAGTCAACCTTTAACTACCCCGCGCGTGACGGATTGGGGATGATGCGAGTCATAGGCCAAATACTGATCGGTGTGTGTGGGCTTTCTATACACTGTGGTAGTGAGGCGGCCATCACTATCCCGGTGCACTAGTGTGTCAAGAAAGGCGATGCGGCTATTGTCTTCCGTCTCCATAGTGAAACGAATAGACGGTTGCTGCGCGTTCATGTGACTTAAAAGACCACCGGTGGACCTATTAAGTTACAATGAAGGTATCATCGACATAGCGTTTCCAAATTCTCGGGCTGAATTCGGGCGGGCAAGTTCTGAGCGCATCTTCCTCAAAGGATTCCATGTACAAGTTACATGTAGCAATAACTGCGGAAACGGGACTCCCCATGGCCGCTCCTTCTTGTTGTTCATAAAAGTCACCGTTGTACATGAAGTACGTGGATTCTAGTACAAACTTAAGAAGGTCTGTGACCTGGGCAGGAGAGAGCTTGGTGCGATCGGGCAGAGTATCGTCGGCTTCCAGTCGCTGGAGAGCGACGACGCAAGCGGCTTCTACGGCAGTACGGGTACATTGGTAAACAGGGATACCACATCAAAAGAGACCATGATCTCGTGATCAAGTATGGTCTCGCTGCGCAAGAAATCAACAAACGCGGCAGAGTTATACGGACTGCATGCTGATTGTTACCAATCAAGGGTGAGAGAATACCGGCTAAAAACTTAGAAGTGTTGTAAGCAAATGAACTCACACAAGATACTATCGGGCGCAACGGGATCTCAGTTTTGTGGATTTTCGGCAATCCATAGATTCTAGGCGGTTGCTTCTGCGAGGGTATAAGCATACGGTATGTCGAATCATCGATATCACCATTCTTGTGAATACCGCGGAGAATGGTCGAGAGACACTCGGTGGGGTCTTTCCGTAGAGCGCGGTAAGGACCTGAACTGATCAAATCTGACATCTTATCACGGTAAGCAGAGGTGTCTAATACCACGCTAGCGCGGCCTTTATCAGCTGGCAAAATTATAATCGAGCTGTCTTCCTTGAGCGACTTCAAGGGTTTGCGCATGCCAGGAGTGACGTTGGACTAGCCCGCCAGCAGCACCGACGGGATTTTCCCCGACGTCCGCATCCCGCTCACCGGTCCGCGGCTTCTGATTGGTCGATTTCACGGACCAATAGCAGTGCGGCGGTTCCAGCTCCCTCGGAACGTAGCTTACGCTATAAAAGGCGCTTGCAGCGGCGATTTAACTGGGCGTTGTGGCTGGCGCCTGTAATCCAGCTACCAGTGGAAGTTATAAACTGATTCAGCGGACCCAGGTTCGAGACTGAGTCACGTCTTTCGGATGGTGACGTTAAAGGTCGGTCCCAGACGTAAATAATCATATCTGATTGATACACGTCTGTAAAAACCCAATTACACACACATACACACACACGATTGTCCACATTGCCTGACGAAGACCGCGATCGAAACGTCGCAACCCTCGTTTGCTCCATCGTGTGACAACAGATCAACTTATACTCTTACAGTTATGAAGTTGTAACGCTTAAAAAAATTGAACAGACATGTATATTGCAATAATGACACCTCTCCAAATTCAATTACCGACTAACAACTGCACTCAGCCCTTATTTATGGTATTTAATCACCTAAAGTCTGAAGGATATAATGATACATAATATTTGTTCGAATATTCTTGAAAGGTTAAATGACATTACCAACAAACGTTTCAAAAAATTAGCGAAACGCTATTTCAATGAACATAAAATAACTTAAGTTATTAAACGTTTCAAAAACTTAGCGAAACGCTATTTCAATGAACTTAAACTAACTTCCTTTATAATGTTTCAATATATCACACTTAAGGTTCGTTCAAAATATAAAGCCGCCCCTTAAAAAAGAATTTAAAAAAAAAACCTCGGGGTGTGTGAGGTGAAGCTTACTGATCTTCACAATTCTTTTATATTATAACACACAGCTAAGTGAGTACACATGGGATCTTTGTTGCCTCTCATGCATCCCTATTTGCCGTTCATAATATACACCAAAAAAAATGGCGGCGATTTACCGCGGCATATGTGAACGAGCCTGAAAGGGGGGGGGGTACATATATTCCCTATTTCATTTCCTTACTAAAATGGTAAGTAAAATGGTTGATTTTGGATAAAGCAAAAATCAGTCATACGAAGAGCAACAATTCATATGAAATTACATAATATGTTTTCAAAATTATACTCATTGAAATCGTCAAAAGTGAAGCTCAAAAAAGGGGGAAATATAGCGTTTACATAAATGTATATTTTTTAAAACGTACTATGGATCTCCGCCATGACAAGACCTATCAACGCAAAATATTGCACGGACCTTGAAAATAGCGTAAAGAACACAAATCCATCGTTATTTTTAATGTAAATCTTTATTTATTTCAGTTAATATTATAATTTATGCAAATTTATGCATAAATATACATTTCCACCGATAATCAAGTAAAGAAGGGGCTTGGAGATAAATTTTAATGCAAAAGTTCTTTCTAAACATTAAAAGCATTTTTACGTATTAGAAAAACAATTACAGTGCTTTAAATTCTTATGTAGGCATATTCTATTGTTTTAAGAATTTCTTATGTATTACTTTGTTTTTTAACCTTAACTTTTTTATTGTTGTTTTAAATTTGCTGTTTCAGAGTGTTATCTGAACCAATATTAGGTTAGAATAAATGATAATTACAGCTTAACGAAGGAATTATAGGTGATAAAGTAGAAACATGAGGAAATGCATTTTCCCATTCGTTTTGTACTGACACGGGCTGACATGAGGTCACAAAAGTTCACGTGACTCAGTAACGATATGACCGCTTTTTGAAACCTTGGTGTCAAAGATGAGTGGTGAAATTTGTCCGTGGGCTTACAGTAAGGGCTAAATACTTCATTTTGCTTGCAATATGTGATAATGTATCTGCACTCAATTTCGTTGTCAATTATTTTTACATTGTTAACTGCACACTTTCTAATTTGAAAAAAAAATGAAAATTAAATTGAATAGAATTTTCAAATCAAAATCATATCAAAATTGTATGTGAACTGACCGTTATTTTTCTCTTATTTTAAAAAAGTCAAGTTCAATGATTCATTGAAGTACATATTCTTAGGATTAACAAAAACTGAGTTTATGAAAAAAACTAAATTTGTCTTTATAATGTGCGTAACGTATATCAGGAACTGGTCAAAATTAAAAGTATAAGCTTGGTACGATATACAGTGTTTCGAAGGGAAAAAATATCAACAGAGCGATGTGGGAAATACATTTCTCTGCTTTCGGCATATAGACCACATCCTATTGACGGTCGAGTATGAAGGATTATACGGCACGAAGATGTTGACAAAGTCACAAGTTCACAGCCACCATCAGTTCTAATGAGAAAGACAAAATAATAAGAAATGGAGATGATGTAATTTGGTAACATTCTCAAAACTATATTTTTTCATACATGTGCATAATGCATTATCAAAAGTGAAACGGAGAGCATGGGAACGTTTCATCAAGTGTTTTGTCAGTGATTTTTACCGACAACTGTTATAAGCTACTGGAATTCTTGCATCTGATTGGCGGAGAGCAAATTTGTCTTTAACAATCACTGACAAGACACTTGATGAAACGCTCCCCTGGTCGTTATGGTCTTTCGTTTCTTTTACCCTGATATAAGGAGACTCCTGGGGAGCGTTTCATCAAGTGTTCTGACAGTGATTTTTACCGACAACTGTTATAATCTACTAAAATCTTTGCATCTGACTGGCTGAGAGCAAATTTGTTGGTAAATATCACTGACGAAGCACTTGATGAAGCGCTCCCCACCATTGCTATGATCGGAAGTTCAAAAGGCACTCACAGAAACAAAGGGTAGGAGTGCAAAAGAATCTTAGTGGGGAAGTAGCTAAAGTCTATGAAAGGCTATGTGAAAATATCTATGAAACTGGTAACTGGCCTGAAGACTTTCTTAGGACAGCTGTGATTCCCATAACAAAAACCATTAATGCTACCAAACGCTCTGGTTTTCGTACAAAAATGTTGAATTTTAGAAAAATATATGGAGACGGAAGAGAAACTGGATGGAAAACATTATAAAATGGGGCAACATGCTTAGAGACATACTGGAAGTGAGGGTGGATGGTAAACGGGGAAGAGGTAGACCAAGAACTAGGAAAGTGTCATACTTCTCAGGTGACAAAAATATATGACATAATGAAGAAGAAGAATCAAAATATGGATGGAGAAATGTCTGACTAGATGGCTCTGGTATGTGGACCTACACCTGGCAGAACACTTGGGAGATACATAAATTGCATAGATATTACCACCTGTTTCTTGGTATTAGTATTTTGGAAAAATAGAAATTCCGAATAATCAAGTGATACAGGGGCTTCTAAGTATTCAAAAACGTAACACAAGTCCAACTCTTACTGAGCCTCGGGGCTCGCCCGATTCAAGTATTTTACTGAAACGTTAATGCCGCTTAATGTTCGAATATTTGCACCTTTTTTCCACCAATTGCAACAACATTATGGAAAAGGGATGTAGCAGGATATCAATTATCCTTTTTAATGATACCACACACATTTATTGTATTCAATTTTTACTTTTAAAAATGATCTTGTTCATTGGAAATATTGTATTCATGGTCATTTACATTGTTGTTAAATGTAAAAATGAACATTTCACATAATTTGTGTTAGTGAAATATATTTCATATCACATATTTAAAATGTTAAGAATGTTTCATTCATGCATAAAAGCTGAAGAGAAAAAAGGGCAACTATAGAAATTATATATAAGGCTTACTTACCTCAATGTCAGATCTATTTCTCTGTCCACACACGTCCTTTCTTTGCACGTTTGATAACAAAATTTCAATTTCAAATTTGCTTGACGATGTATTTACGGTTGGATTTGCCTTCCATGTAGCAAGCAGGCAGGGCGTCTTCATAATCATGACTAGACCTGAATTTGTACACCGATACTCTCACTCCTCCTATGGCTGTGTGAAATGGCATATGATCTTTCGCATCTATAGAATATTGACTGCAACCTTGTACATTATCCTGAGATAGTTTACCGTCATTAGGAAATGATTCCACTTTAACAAAGATGACAACCGATGTATGACATATGTCATGTGCTCCGAAAACCTCTTGTCAAAAATATCTACAATCGAAAAGAGTGTTGACAAACCCCCTCTCACTGGTTTTATTGTCCCCGTAAAAATGTCAACTGTTTTTGCAGCCATTTCAAAATGTTCACCCTATGACTATTGAGAGTAAGTACTGGTTATTCGATATTATGTCCGCCCGATCGAATAATATGATGTTCTTTTTGCCACTCCTTTTAAATTTATAGCGATAGCATGAGTAAATTGATTAATAATTGATTAAATGCAGACTGGGGAAATATGAACTTAGGAATGGCGCACAGATAGCATCTAGTCACATGACAAAATTCATCCAATCCAATATATCATAAAGCACCTTTCCCTGGAAAGTAAATAGGTGTCTTTGCTCTATGCGTTTTCGACCAGTGAAAACTATAGTTTACTTGAAGACCCATTGAGCTAAAAAAAATAGATTCAACTTGAAATTATTCTACAAAAGTTCCTAAAATGGAGCTTACTTCAGGTTTGTGGATAGCTGGTTCCACATTTGCAGTCAGCAGGTCATACGAACCATGATAAAAGATGTTAATGATTGCAGTAAAAGTGGAACGGGTTGTTCGATCTATCTAACTCCTTAAATAATACTTTTGAGGTAAATTGGGCTGCAGTGTATGGGAAATGCATGTTTAATCAAAGGTTTTAAGGACCTTTCGTTTTAAATACCCGGTTATCAAATATGAAATATAAATTTCTTATTGAAACGTTTGACATGACTGTATAACTTTATTGATATGTTTAAGATTTCACAACCTACGTTTCATTCTAGAAGGATCAAAACCATTCTAGTTTGTTGACCCAGTTTGGTCCTTCTTCTATTTTTTTTTTGTTATTGTTTTGTTTTTGCTTGCTTTCTTATCTGTTGCTTTTAGGGGAATGCCACAGGTCCTGTCCCCAGTAATAGTGATCTTTTTTTCGTCATTTATGCTGACTGAAAACAGTTTAATGGATAGCAAAGTATGAATACAGGCAAACAACCACAAACACAAGCACTCTTGTTTGAAACCCCTTGAAAGCAACAACATATATACCTGACCGTTCACGATTTGGTATTACCTCCTATTATTAATTATCATATTTATCTTTTTCTTCTTTTTAATCTTCTTTATTTTTCTTTAAAAAGTGTATCCCATACATAGAAATCATGTTACGGATTACATAAAACGTCATTATAATGTTCGCACATTTCATGAGATGATGGACAATCATGAAAAGGGGATTGAATTTGCCTTAGGTTAACGTTTTTAACGTGTATAAAGATTATCCATTTATACTACAAAACTTTTTTTCAATACTGTAAGGTTTTGGAATCACCAAAATGAGGAAGTATTGACTCAGTCGCATGCGCCGCACACAAAGAAATGTTTATGACTACACACACACACATGTGGCAAGAAAGTTCGACCCAAGCATTTTTGCTGATTTTTGTCATATTTCGAATATGAGGGCATTTTGGAGAGCAATCATTTTCAGGGAACATAAATACTATGATGGTCTTCTGAACTGGCATAAAAGGAATTAAAAACTCACTATTTACTGTCCTACAAATGTCTTACCTTAAATTTCTTCTTTCAAAATGGGCTGATTTAAACTTTTCTAATTAAAGAATATGATCAGTAAGGAAATGATATTGAGGAGTGGTTATCATTTTTCTTCAGAACCTCTCAGATAACTAGGTGACCGGTGAGAATCGAGAAATACGTGCAGGATTGCCAAAATGCAAACAAGAGATAACTAATTATCTGTTGAATACAAGTCTTGGAAGGGTTTGTAAATATCTTGTTATCACCATATTTGAAGAAATATGCTTGCATCAGTGCATCACGGTAAAATTGCATAGCATAAAAAGAGACTGATCAAACCATGAATATGCCTAGTTCTTAGAAAGAAAATGGAACCAACAATTTCATAATCAATCAACTTTTGATTTTTACTTACCAGTGGAAGAATACTGTGGAGGATTGTTTATGGAGCTGTATTGTAAATTAAAGTGTATAAACCTCATTCTGAAAGGTTGATTACGTAACAAATACATATGATTTATTGAAATGCTAAAAGTTGACTAGATATAAGAGAAAGTCATTATCGTTGAGCGGCATAGCTGCACATTTTGTGATAATAGCACCAAATTTTGCACACAGGTAGATATATGTATTATAAGCAAATTAAGATTTGGCGACATCTCGATTTTCCCCCTGGGGGTCGTGGCGGCCATGTTTTAAAATGACAGCCACCATGGCACTCTTTATACAGACACATTACAAATCAGATTTAATAAGAGAATCTGGGTTGAATTGAATTCAAATATGATTTTCCCAGGGCTTAAATATTTCAGGAAAACTATTTTAGGTGTCCAATTTAAGAAAACGGGGCCATATTTATTAATTTAAAAAAAAAGACCTCAAACTATATGCATTTATGATAAAAGCACCAAATGTGGCACACAGTTAGATATATGTATTATGGAGACATCTCGATTTCCGCCCCTGAGGGCCGTGGTACTGGTGGCCATTTTGAAAGATGTCCACCAATACCTATGCACTTTTTTATATAAACACAGTCAAATATTTCGGAAAAGTGGTTTAGGTACCCATTTTAAGAAAAAAGGGGTCGGTTTTTATTAATTTAAAAAATAGCCCGCAAACAGATTTTTTTTGTGACGGAAACACCAAATTTGGCATGTTTGTATTAATATGTATCATGTATAAATTTAGATGTGGAGACATGTCAGAATAGGCCCCAATGGTCGTGGAGGCCAACTTGCAAAATGAGCCCATCAAAGCACCTTTGCATACAAGGATAGCCTAAAATCAATAACAATATGCGATTTGGGGGAACATTTGGTCCGTAAAATTCAGATTTGGATGTTTCGGGGGTTAATTATTTCATAAGTTATTCAAGTGCCCATTGTATGAAAAGGGGACCATTTTCTTTACTTTGCATAAATAGTCCCTAACCTAGATCAATGTTTTTTGTGATAAAAGCAAAAAAGAAATATCAGACTTATTGATATAATTATGTATCATGAATGAATTTGGATATAGAAACACCTGGGGAGCGTTTCATCAAGTGTTTTGTCAGTGATTTTTACCGACAAATTTGCTCTCAGGCAATCAGATGCAAGGATTTCTGTAGCTTATAACAGTTGTCGGTAAAAATCACTGACAAAACACTTGATGAAACGCTCCCCTGAAATTTTCCCTTCCTCCTGATTGCCTTTGCTGCCCTATCTTTAAAAGTGGCTCCGTTCTGGATAGTTTGCACTTTTCATTTAAATGCATCACATTTAAAGAGTAATTATTACCAGGTTGGGATGCTGAGACATCTGAGCGCCGTGGTGACCACCATTCAAAATGGCCGCAATGCAGTACAAGGTCACAACTATTGAATAGTTGCTGAATAATTTCGCTAAAAGTGCCCCAGATTCCATTTTTTTAAAGTCCACTTACATTACCGTGTATGTAAAATTTCCAAAGTCATTTTTTATGTTTCCAAAATTATTCAGACATAATTGTTCAAATATCAATAACATTAAATGATATTTATCACATACATGTACTTTCAAGAAAATGAAAACGTTCCCACTAACTTCTGCTCTCCTGTACAACATATCTGATATTCAGATCAATGTGGAATATATTTGTGAGAAAGCTGCAATGCTTTTTGGTGTTTTTTTTTTGGAAAGATGGCTGGCCCTGTATTTCATCAGTATGTAAAATATGTCAATATTCCCGTCTAATCTAGTGCATCTATAGTGTAAAAGTTGACAGTCACAAAATGCACAAGGTTTGCAATATTTCTTTTATGAATTACTTCAAAAGAATTTTCTAAAATTTTGACAAAAGATTTTAGAATTATAAATTCTATGTTTATCCCATTCCGTCTGATTCATTTGAAATTTTATCATGATAGGCGTAGTCCTATTGTATTGTGGACTATTATTTAAACTTAAAATTACCATTTTCATGAAACGGACACCCAATCTACTTTCCAGTAAATAGTAAAGCCTGACTTCTAGAAATCAAACTGCTGCGAAATCAACAATTTTACAAGATTTTAAAATATTTTTGCATAAGTACCCAACGGCGGCTCCTTTGAAATGTGGCCAGTATGGCTTTGAAAGGTAGAACCTGAAATGTCTCAATATGCAATGTGGTTATCATACATATACATGTTTCTAAATATGTGCCAATTTCAGTGTTTTCAATAACAAAATGCAAAAAAGTTTTGTGGCTAATTTGGGACATTAAAGGGTTACTAAAATAAAAAATTAATTGCCCATTTTTCGTAGGAAGGAGTCATCAGGAGCCAAAAAATATCTATCACACACTTTTTTATGCATTCAGTCGTATTTCATAATCATTTGAAAAGTACATTTTTGCTGATTTACAGAGTCATAAGCCCCGCCCCTAAAAAAACATCGAAGCGACATCGTGATCTGTGACGTACGAAAAGTAAAGGAAAATATTCCACCCACCTGTATACCGTGTATGCCCGCAGGCCTGGCAGGCCCAGCCCGGTACGGTACCGAGTGCGAGCATGATATTCACCGCATCGACCATTTGCATTGCATATTTTCGTGTTTAATTGCTCACAATAACGTTGATTTGAGGACACAGTTTCATCAATTATGCCGAATCGGTGTATAGTTGCGGGCTGTAGCAAGACCCCTAAAGATGATGTAAGGGGGTGTAAGCCTACATCTTTTTCCTAAAGATGAAATCTACGGAAATTGTGGGTCGCAAAGGTAAAGCTCACGCGGGCAGAGTGGCAAGGGCCGGCCAAGTGAGTGGAGTACAATCTGCAGCGATCACTTTGCCAAAGATGATTTTAAGGATCCTGGCCTGTATTCCGAATTTGGCATGAAGAGAAGAATAAGCTAGCTAAAGGATTCAGCTATTCCAACAATCAGACTTGGAGTCAAGTCTTCCAAGCAGCTGCAGCAGCTTCACCCGTAGACCGAAAATTCTGTCTCTCGTTCGTTAGCTAACGAGCTAACGAACGAGAGACGGAATTTTCGGTCTACTTCACCCGTAACTCAAGGGAGCTCCAACGCGTTGGAGCTCCCTGGAGTTACTTCACCCACGGCCCTTCGCCGTATTCTGCGAGGGGTTCAAACATATAATATGGTCGAATTTCCCCTTGCCACTCGAGCTTCTTTGCCTTCGGGGTCTGATAAATCATCTGATAAATCATCTGATAAATCAGAGTTCGTATCTGCATGGCTCAGAAAAGTCCTCCAACTCGGAATCGCGGGCACTTTTCCTCTCTCTATATAAGTTACTCGAATTCAGCCAAAATCTAAGTCAGTAAATTACTATGTAAAGCGAATTAAAAAAAAAAGCCGTAAGTGAAATAAACAAAACAAAAGCGTTCACCAGTCGCTATGTACGAGGGGAACATAGTCACTGCCGTACTAAAGATGTGTAGGACATTGTACATACAGACGCATAAAACGGCTGTGCACGCGTTTAAGACCAATGCAAAACTTTCGTTCGGCAAGCTCAGATGGATGAGAACATTGTTCAAAAGAAAAATCAAAAAAAAAAAACAAGAGCTGCATATTTGGGCAAAAGCGTTTTCTGATCTTGTAGAAAATATATTGCTAATGATTATTCACTCCTAAGATTATATTGATTAATTTCCTTTTTTCATAAATTGTCCGTTGAACAGAGGGGTCAAATACCGCATTGTGTGTACAATATTATATGCTGCAGCCTGCAGATCTTGTGCCTCTTACTCTTCATACGTCACTTGGGGGTTAGCCAATCAGCTCACGAGTTTTAAGGAACGGTCCCAAAACCTCTACTTTCCCCCTTTTTCGCCAAAACGAGACATAATTTGGACAATCGATTGGCAGATTCGTGATTAGAAGGCAAAAATACATGGAAAGAGCACCCATTTTCTCTTTAATTTAGTCAACCTTTAAATGACTTAATCTAAATAACCCTTTTCAGTAAAATGGTCATGTATATAACTTTTCTTAAAATATTTCAGCCCCAAAACATCCAAATCGGAATTCTACTTACCAAATGACAGTAAAAATATTACCTTTTACTTGTCATTTAGGACTGCGTTCAAATGAACAATCTGAACTATCTCTATAATTGTGTGTATATATATATATATATGTATATTTTTACGATACATTATTATGGGGATATTTAATACATAAAATTCATATTTTGATGTTCCGGGCTGAAATAATTCAGGAAACTTAAGGTGTTAAGCTGCCCATTTTATGAAAAAGGGGGTCATCCAAGATAGAAAAAATAGTTTCATTTTGTGCTAAAAGCATGAAATAGGGCACAGGTACATGTTTAACTGATTTCAGGTTGTGCGTGTATGCAAAGGGGCTTTGATGGCGGCCATTTTGAAGGACGGCTGACGGGACTCCCATTGGCGGAATCCGAGATGTCTCCACATCTACATTTTGATTTTGATATATATTTGTACATGCATGTATCGGTGTTTTTATCACAAAATGCTTCGATTTCGGGGACTAAATACGTACGTCTACATGTGTGCGAAATTTGGTACTGTTATCACAAAATCCATTAATTGGGGTGTATTTTGTCACTATACTAGTACATGTATATGCAGCTCCATTACTACAATTGAAGCACTGCATACTCTACATGGGCTTCAAAGGAAATGCTTCAGTCGGACATTCATATTTATATTAGTTCATGAGGGGATAGATAAAATGAGAAAGCTCATAATTTATTTCTCGCCATTACCCGAAATTAACCGTTTCTTTAATGTCTTTGGTACAATATAAAGTCCTAAAGTCCAATGTGTCAAAGGAGTACATGTTTGCTTCAGACACTGCCACACACATGTGACTGTTGGATGGTGGGGATCATCGTTTTGTCTAATCGAAGTTTTTGTCTATCATGATATAAAAAATGAACGGAAATGCTTAGAAATAAACTGTGAATGTGAAAAGATATTTTTTTGTAGCTGAAGAGTATAATTAGAGTGGTTGGGTTACCAATAATGAAACAAGCGTGAGTCCAGCCATTGTGTTTGTGTTTGTGTGTGTGTGGGGGGGGGGGGGGGGGGGGGGTGTAATGCGAGGTAGATGACGAAAGACGAATAAATAAGGACAATAATTAGGGAGAGGTTTGGAAAGGATCCTTTAATCCTCCTTCCCGTCTTTCTTTCCGTTTGTCTCTTTCTCCTTTCTTCGTTTTTCCTCCTTTCGATGAAGGCACAGCAGCCCTGTCTCGTGTACTTGATTTAACATATTTCTTTCCTTCTCATAATCAATAAGTACAACAATCAATAAAAAAATTATGTTGACAAAAGTGTGCAGGAAGGAAGTGAGGTTCCCTGGAAGCTCATGTTGGGGTCACCGTAACAATACATATTTTACATAATTATGTAATATTATAACAAAACAAGATTATCTACGCTATCTACGCTATCTACGCCTTCGGACATCCGATATCTATAAGTAAAATGTGTGTGTGTATAGTGTGTGTATTTTGAACATTTAACACTCACGTGATAAAACAAATAATGGACTCTAGTCAACAACGACAGCATGACCAAAACAAGTTTAACGTCTTATCATCTAATCAAACATTATATATCAACTACAGATATAATGACGACGTACTAATTTGCTCTTGGTAAAGTAATTAAATATTTCCTTATTTAACCGGTTATTTTGATAGCTGTTTAACATTATCATAATTTCCAAGTATGAATCACTCTTAAACCAGATTAAACAAACATCTTTATCTAGAACTGAACTTTAAATAAACTATGGATGCATTTTACATGTTGACCCTGTGATTCTTGAAGCATCAGGATAATCTCATTATCATAATTATACTGAACAAGGTGCGGTATAAGAGGACCCTTAAAAATATGATTTTACCTTTGAAAGACAATTGATGATAAGACACTGATAAGCACAAGGTCCAGTTTCTTTTTGCTATTTCAAGAATTGGCAACATATTATACAGAATTCAAAATAACTATTGGCCTGCTGTGAAGATTTAAGAAAGAATATATATATTACTTCAGTCAGCCTCTTCCGGCAGTTAAGGATCATAAACTGAAAAGCAAAGATTTTGTTAAATTTAGCATTCCTTTGAAATAAACTACACATTTGAGCGTTAGAAACTAAATAATAATAAGTGATCTCGTCAACAATTGTACGAGTGCTCATTAAAAATTATATTTATTTTATTAAGAGTTCATCGACAATATTAATCTCTGAAATACCTTTATCCCTTTCAACTAAAAAATCTAAGGATCGGTTTTTGACTTTGGCTCCATATTTAAAAACTCTGATGAGTAGTTTCAGTCCTTGCAAATATGAAAAAAATAGTACCATCTTTTATCTTTGTCGGGAGGTTTCGCATATTGTTTTAATTAGCTGAGGGTCAATTTCCTTTGGGCCTTGTATTTCTACGTAGTTAGCCTCCTTGATACCAATTGACCTTACCAATGTCAAGTGTGTGTATGGAGCCTTCAAAAGCAGGATTATCGTACCAGAGTAATCGGACTTTGAAGTTACTTTCGGCGAAGAAGTTGCTTGACCTCTCTGAAGTCTGAAATTGTGATAGTTATTCATAGGTCTTTGGACACTCTGCAATAACATTGCTATTGCAATGTATTTCCTCCTCTTCCAAATCTTTCCAATATTCATTTTTTGGTTCAATTTTTTTCTCCTTGTCTCTCTCTTTCTCTCTCTCTATCTCTCCTTCACTCACTCTTTTCCTATTATCCGTATGGAGACATGGGCTTCATGAGATTTCCTCAAGCTCCAAAGAAGAATGTGCAGGATGTACCATGGCTGCGCGGTCACGTGCGTTCATCAGAACACGTAGCCACATCCATCTTGATCACAGAATCAATGTGTTTGATATTTCATGAAGTCATGAGTTAAGAGTGTTCATTTGACCGCCTGAAATGCGACTATGAATGCTTCTGATATGAATCTGAATGCACAGATCATGAATTTGAACTGCCGAATAGCACGACATGGCGAAATTAGGTGTGAAAGCCTAAAATATAGGGCGTAATATGAACAATTCATGCGAATGCGCTCATTATACGATCTATTCGATCTCGATCGTAGAAAGTCGTCAACCTGATTACGATAGATATAAAGTTGACCTTTTTCAGAAGAAAGTAAGCTGGTGTTAGTTGATGTCTCGCATCAACAGTAAATATGCACCAAATACGTATCCTAATACTCGTAACGAAGAATTGATAGTCTTCGTATACTACACATAGTGACGCATATGCTATCTCTGTGCAAAGCCCCATATTTGTTGTGCGGGGAGCCATCGGGGTGGAAAGTCCTATTATAGCGTATGGCAGTGATCTAGTTTGTTTTGTTTCTTTTTATTTGCTTTTTTTTAGATATATACACTGAAATTCACCAGAAATCATAGATGGCGTACCAAATAATCTCTTACATACATGTTCTAATACAATAAGAACAACATGAGAATATACACGCATTTAACACGTTTCTGTAATTTTTTTTTTGCTACCAATACTATACATAAGCATTACAGACATAAATTCACTTTTTAAATGTAATTTTTTATTACGCATGTTAATATACATTGTACCCTTGCACCAGCTGGTTTTTTAACACAAAAAATTGAAGTTCATCAGTTTCTATATCTTGTCAAAGTATGCCAGATCATTTCAAGATTTAAATTTTAAAAAGAATTATCAAGAAACTAAATGAATGCGCCTGCATCTCCTCCAGTTATGTAAAATTTATCACTTCTCATGTGACCTCTAAAATCTGCTACAGCAAACGAACCCGACAGCCAGCAAGACCGACAATAATAATATTATTTATATAGCGCTCATATCCGTCATGAATGGTGCTCAAGGCGCTGCAATATTACCCCGGCTCTAGCTAGGCTACCGATTTTGGTGCTCACAGCATTCAAGGGATTAACACCTGGGAGGAGAGTGGCAAATGTAGATTAATGTCTTGCCAAAGAACAGTAGTGCCGCGCCGGGGTTCGAACCCACGACCTTCCCATCTCCAGTTCAGTGTTTAAACCACTCAACTACGATAGACCGACAGTCCATGAGAACTCACTTGATCCACCCACTCCACCCCCCCCCCCCCTCCCCCATCACCCCAAATTCTCGATAACACTTTTCTGAATGGGGTATATCATATCCCAAATA
Organism: Heliocidaris erythrogramma; assembly: GCA_025617745.1. Taxonomy (NCBI): domain Eukaryota; kingdom Metazoa; phylum Echinodermata; class Echinoidea; order Camarodonta; family Echinometridae; genus Heliocidaris; species Heliocidaris erythrogramma. The sequence goes on along the minus strand of CM046863.1, from coordinate 18,961,815 downwards.
TCCAAGCGATGCCCTTCTGTGTGTTTACTTTAGCTGATTATTAACATGTGCGATCACATCATATTAAGTCTGCTATCCTACGTGCAAAAGAATGAACCTCAATTCCATGAATCAGATAACTTCTGTGAAATTTCTAGGAGAAAGACATTCTGATATAACAAGACTCAATTAACCCATAGACCTAGAAGATAAAATTCAGTAATCTCTTTAAAAAATGCTCAATTTTTCTTCTTTTATCGTTAAATCTTTCTTTTCTCAGATAAAACATAAGTTCTTTGACATTTCTAGGAGCCAATCGTAATATTAACAGATTATTTATTAAGCCATAGACCATGTAGACCGCTAAGATAAGATTCAGTAATCTTGGTCAAATATGCCAAATTGTTCTTCTTTTTTTTTTCTTCTTCTTTTTGTTATTTTTCTTCCTTTTTATGTCATTCTTTGTAGAAATGAACTAAAAGTCATACTCTTTACCATGTATTTATGTCATAGAATCGCAGTACCATTCATTTCCTATCATTATAACTTGATAAAGTATCTCCTTCCTTTAAAAGAAAGAAAAATATTGTTTTGGAAACTTGATTATTGCCATGGTCATACACGAGCCTAGACCACTCTTCACAATGAGATACATAAATGTGTGCTAAGAAATGCTCTCTATCTATGAAGAATAATGTCATAATTAATAGATTTTTTAACAAATAGATTTTTTAACTTGCATTTTAAAGTAAGTACTACAAATAGAGACAATCATGGAAATAAGTCTCCCTTTCCCCTGAGGCCAAACACATGACCGACCTACATGTGGTCTTTGACAGAAATAATGTACGCTCATTGTGCACGATTATCACTGTATTAAACATGACATCGTCATTTAAAAATGAAATACAATTTGAATAATGTACTTGAATATATGACATTTAGGTTAACCTTAACAACCCCATTTTCGTTTATATAATTTCCTGTTTATGATTACACTTGTATACTTTTAAACGTTTATATACGTTTAAACAGGTAAATGTTTCAATCATGTAGGCATGAATTTGCAAACTATATGCATAAAACATGCTCCAGTGAAAAGTATATGCTTTGAATTATATTTGCAATATTAACCCATTGCTTACTTAATAGTTTTAATCCTTATAGATTTAACACAGAGACCATCCGCTCCCAGTAGGCAACGAGCTAAGAAATGTGTTTTTAACTCTAGAAGGCTAAGGAAGAAATAAATTTCTATTCTCTCGTCATATGCCGCCGCCAGTGAGGTTGAATTTCATGTGTAGACGTCACCAGCATCATCACTCCTGAAGGGGACAAAAATACAGTAGAAGATAGAGACGTTTTGTTCGACTTTTGTTCGACTGGTCACAAAATGCATTTTTTTCCGTCTTCATGTATGTCAAACGGACAAGTATCCACTTAACGATTGGGGCAGCATTCTAACTTGGTAAGCGCTGTCATTGTATTAAATGACCAAGAGAACATAAAAATGATAGTACACTGTACTTCGAATTGATTCACAACCTATTCCTTAATGAATGATATTAAGATGCACATTACATATATATATTGTTAAATTCAGATGTCTTATATTTAAGGAATTTTTAGGGGGACGCTGCTGGTTCATTACATGGCCGCATATAACTTACCTTTAGCGTTTGATCTTTTTCTCTGTCCACACACGTCCTTTCTTTGCACGTTTAATAACAAAGTCTCCGTTTGAAATTTGCTGGACAATATAATTACGGTTGGATTTGCCTTCCATGTAGGTGTCGGGCACGGCGTCTTTATAATCACGATCAGACCTGTATTTGTACACCGATACCCTCACTCTCCCCATGACTGTCGAAAAAGGGATATGATCTTTCGCCCCTATAGAAGATTCGCTGCAAGATTGTATATTATCCTTAGATCTTTTACGATCTTTAGGAAATGATTCCACTTTAACATAGACTATAACCGATGAAGCATTAGCAACGTATGTCATGTGCTCGGAATATCTTTTGTCAAAAATATCAACAATAGAGAGAACTTCTGTCAAACCCTGTCTAACTGGTTTAACTGCCCCCGTAAACACGGCAACTGCTTTTGAAGCCATTTCAGAATGTTCATCGTATGACTATCAAGAGTAAGCACTGAATAATCGGATGTTCTTTCTGCCACTCCGTTTAGATTAATGACGATGGCACGGGCAAATTAATTTACAATTCATTGAATGCAGAATGGGAAGTATGAACTTAGGAATGAAGGACAGATAACAACTAGTCACATGACAAAATGCATTTTAATCAAGCCAATCATTAGCGTATTTCAAACTTCACCTTTCCTTGAAATTACAAATACTATAGTGGCCTTTGCTCTACATGATTCTGTACCAATAAAAACTATAGATTACTTCAAAGGCCCATTGGGCTCAACAAAATAAACAACCCAGTCCCGTCGGAAGGAATTTTAAAGTGGTACGGTTTCAGTGGGGGTGTGGAGGTGAAACCCCCAGCAGGGTTCGAAGGGGTGCCCTCAGAAAATAGAAATCACAGATGTAGAGATCGTGGTCATACAGGCCCATTTTTGCAGGGAGGAGGCTGACGCCTTTTGCCCGAATATCAACTTTTAAATTTCTAGAAGTGGCGCCTTTAATTTGCTTGAATATAAACTTTCAATCCCTAAATAGAGAAGTTACATAAATATCTCGAAACCTTGCTGCCCAAATACAGCCCTGGGAAAAATTATTAGACCAAGCTTCTGTAATATGCAAACAAAATTATGAAAATTATTTGTTTTTGTATTGCACTGAATGAATACCAAATTCCAGCGATTATACCTTGCTTATATGATATTTATTTCCTTCTTACCACAATAATAATTAACACTATCAGTAACCATTCTTGGTCTAATATTGTTTTTTCCATGGCTGTATGTGAATATTCTTTCTCCTCGCTACCCGATATGAAGTGGTGGTTGTTGTTGTTGTTGTTTTAAAATAGGCAAACTAGTCAATTTTGACCCGATATGAAGTGGTGGTTGTCCGAATATCGGAACTTTGAACATCCTCGGGGGAGGGGGGGGGGGCTGTAGCCCATTGCCGAAGGGGGCGCCTTTTGATTGTTCGTATTGAAAATGTACAGAAGTTACTTACAGAAGTTTCATAAGTATCTGGGAACCTCAAATATGTGGATATTCTTGCACCTCAGTTTGCCGCCCGAGTATGAAGTGGTGGTTCCCCAAATATTGGAACTTTGCCGAAGGGGGACGCCTTTTGCCCGAATATCAACTTTTCACATTTTGGGGGGAACTTTTCGTAGGGAAAATGTACAGAATTTACATACAGGAGTAACATAATTATCCGAATATCCGAATATGGGAACTTTGAAAATCCTCCCGGGTGGGGGGGGGGGGGGGGGGGCTGCAGCCTACTGCCTAAGGGGAACGCCTCTTGCCTGAATATTAACTTTCCAGTAATTTTTTTTCTTTTGTTTTCCTTTCCATTTTCCTTTTTCTTTGTTTTCCTTTCCATTTTCTTTTTCTTTTCATTTTTCTTCTTTCTCTTTTCTCCTTTTCCCTCTCCTCTTCCCTCTCCCTTTTTCTCCCTCCTTTTCTTCCTTTTTTTACCGACTCCAAAAACAAAAAAAAAGGAGCAGTTGTTGTTGTTTTTTGGGTATCACTTCTTCCCCCTCCCCCTGAGGTTTCACAGTCGGCGGCGAGCTTAATTTATCACATTTATAATAAATAATAAATAAAAGCAAACAAACAAACATTTCTTGAGGATATTAATTTTAAGATTTACGATGGGATGAAAAAGTTTTGTGGCATGTGAGCTGTTCTTCGGTTTATGTGATAATGCGTTTCATAATCATGGGGGAAAGCAGTTACTTCCATGTTCGTGTTCTTCCATTAAGCTGGTGATAAGCCTACGATCAGCCTATGATCATGACTTTTATCACCCTCCCACCTTCTGTTTTCTTTTCTTTTCTCTTTTCTTCTCTTTTCTTCTCCCTCTCCATCAGTCCATCGCTGTTCTTTTTTTTTCTTTTTATGCTGAAAAGTGGTACGGTCGATACCGTACCTACCGTAGCGGCTCCGACGGGCCTGAAACAACCCATGTTCTCTACCAAAATAGATGGAACTTACAAAGATTCTTCAAATGCTGCACAGATGGAAGCTTGTGGGTAGCTGGTTCCACAACTGCAGTCAGCAGGGCCCGTAATCATTTCAATACGTAAGAATGAAATATGAGTAGTTTACTTAGTTTCGGCTGAGACTAAATACTTGAGCAATTTTGGTATTCAGCTGAAGTCTAAAGACCACCGCACACCTTATGTTCGGTCTGTGATCCGATTGCAGACAAAAATGTAATATCATTTGATAAATCATTTAAAAACGAAAAATATTTTTCATTGAGGGTCCGAATAGTCATACAGATAGTAGAATCGATAATACGGCCTTTGCCGAGTTTTCTAGTCGGTGAAATGGCCAAAAGAGTCGTGGTGACGTCACAAAAATTGTACGACTCACATGTGGCAAGAAAGTTTGACCCGAAAATTTAAGCTGACGCTTGTCATATTTCGTATATGATGGCAATTTGCAGAGCAAATCCTTTTCAGGGCACATTTATCCTGTGATGTTCTTCCAAACGGACGTAAAAAGGACTGAGATAGCTCACAAATTATTGTTTACCTTTCCCAAAAATCACATGTCTAACCTATAAGTTATTTTTTTTTCAAAGTGAGCTGGTTTAAAATGTTCTCATTAAAGAATACGGCCAGTAAAGAAATTATATTGAAGAGTGGGTTATCATTGTTCATAACCTCTCAGGTAAATAAGGATTGCCAAAAATGCAAACAAGAGATAACTAATTACCTCTGGCATATATACTTATCGTTGAAGAGTATGTAAATATCTTGTTATTTGAAGAACTGCTTGTATCGTGGAATATTTTCATAGCACAAAAATAGGCTGATAAAACTGTGAATAGGTCTATGCCTAGTTCTTAGAAAGGTAATGTAACAAAAAAAATCACAATCCATCAGCTTTTGATTGTTACTTACTGGTGTAAGAATACTCTTGACTATTGTTTATACAACTGTACTACTATGGTAAAATGTCTAAAGTGTCTAACCTATATTCTGACAGTTTGATTACGAAACAAATATATAAGGTATTGAAATTATCAAAGTTGTGAAAACTGACTAAATATGAAAGAAAGTCACTAAAATTGAAGCAGTGCATACACTGCATGGGTCTGCGGAAACCTGTAGCATCAAAACTTTGTCCAAAGATTTTAGTCATTAGAGGTCACATTTGGACATATGATAGGACTTCAAGGGCAATGTTCCAATCGGACATTCTTATATTCGTTCATTAGGGGGGTAGACAGCATGAGAAAGCTCACATCATATTTTTCGCCATTACCCGAGATCAACCATTTCTTTATTATCTGTGATACAATAAAGTTCTAAAGTCCAATATGTCAAGGACTGCATCCTTGGTTCAGACAGTCAGACGCTCGTGACTGTCGGATGATGTGCATCATCGTTTTTTTCTAATCAAAGTTTTTGTCTATCAAGATAATAAAAGAAGAAATTAATGAAACTAGTGAGCTCTCTTATGCTTAGAATTAAATTGAGATTGTGAAAAGCAAAGTTTTCGTAGCTAAAGAGTATACTTACAGTGGTCGGGTTACCAGTAATGACACATGCAGAAACATGAGTTTGGCCAATGTGGGGTGGAGAGGCATGCATGTGGGGGTGTCATTTGAGGTGAATGACGAAATACAAAAAAAAAATAATATGGACAACAATTAAGGAGCGGATTAGAAATGATCCTTTAATCCTCCTTCCCGTCTTTCTTCTCTTGGTCTCTTTCTCCTCCTTCGTTTTTCGTCCTTTCGAGGAGGGCACATCAGCCCTGTAACGTGTACTTGATTTGAACATACTTTTTCCTTCTCATAATCAAATAAGTACAAAAATTAATGAAATTTATATTGACAAAAACTGCTGGAAGGAGGCAATGTTCACTGGAAGCACATGGTTTGTGTTGGGGTCGCAGTAACAATACATATTTTACATATACATGCATAATACATGCATTATATAACAAATATCTTCGCCATCTGACACCCGGTATTGATTTTTTAGAAGTAAAAGCTTAATCACTTTTTTTTTTACTCTGTTGTACATTTAGCACTAAAGTAATAAGGAATAATGGAATGTATCCAACAGTGACAAGACCTTTGCAAGAAAAAAGTCTTATCTTCAAAGCAAACATTACAATCTAATGTAACAACTATATGTATATATTGATGACCTACTAATCTGCTAATTTGCTCTTGGTAAAGGAATGAAATGTATATCCTAATTTGACCACTTATTTTGACAGCAGCTTACCATTATCGTAATAACGAACGATTTTTTAACCAAATTTAAAAAACATCTTTATCTAATACTAAAGTTAAAAGAAAATATACTATGGTTGCCTTTATATATGCTTATGTTTAAAAATCCATAAATTAGGCAAATTTTATTAAGAGTTTTTATGTTAAAATCTCAGGACCACTTCTTATCTCTTTCAGCCGGCTGATAAATCTGAGGAGCATTTGCTGACCTTGTCTTCAGATTTTAAATTATGATGAGTAGAGATAATCCTTGTAAGCAAATCTGGAAAAATGAGTTCTAGTTTTTGTCCGTGTGAGGAGAATTCGAATATATTTTTAATGAAATTGAGGACAAATTCATTATTCAAAAGAAAATTATCTAGCATAGGGTCTGGGTAATGGCGTATTCTGCTTTTGTGGGCCTTGTATTTTTTGCTTAATTAGCCTACTTTGACCTTACCCAGTATTTGTATACATGCAGCCTTTGCCACTTCAAAGGCAGGATTATCGTATCAGGATAGTGGGTCATAGATGCTGCTTTTGGCGTAGAGGTCGCTCATCTTCTCTGTTGACTGAAAGCATAATAGTTTCCATCATGATGGTTCTTTTTGAGATGAATTTGTTTCTATTCCCAGTCTTCCCAATCTTCATTTTCTAATTCCCTGACGATCCCAGGCCTGGCGTCTTCTTTAGCAGAGCGATATATTTTTATTTTTAGGCATTACTCCAGTATTAAAGATCGGATACTCGATCTGTAATGAAAATCACAAGTCAGAAAATATTGGAACCAGCGGGATTCGAACCTGTAATCTACTGCTTGCCGGACAGCGACTTAACCACCAGGCTATTCTGGTTCATGCACGGTCACGTCACGATGAACTGGTATCAAATACCCAAGATCCTCTTCTTCTTTCTGATTCATTAATCCAACGGTCCGCCGTGGACAATAGTTAGTAAATGAAAAAGCTTAATGGGAGGATTTTAGTTCGTAAATAATTTGTAGGCATTAACGAGCAAATACAAGGAAATTTCATTGTTATCAAGGTTATGCTACAGTTGAAAGTTAAAGGATAGCTTCACAAACTGTTTCCTCTTGCTTGAACTTCTATCCATAGATAGACAGAAATGAATAAATCAATAAAGAAAGATGATGCTAAGCCAACATTGCTTTCTTTATTTTCCTTCTGAAGGGTCTTTCTTTCATTTTCCCGATTGTTACTATAGTACATATTATTGAGCAAGTTTGCTATTGGAATGACATTCTAACAAAACGCGAACTAAACATTAAAACAGGCAAAACAACGATCATAAATACGTAATGTAACTTGATTTTTTAAAATATAAATTTTTCTTAAGGATTATATCAGTAATAGAATATCACAGAGATCAATCATTTCAGGTTTTACTTATGTGGGTGGTGAAGTTGGGGGAGAAAATATAACTCTTAACTTGTAGGGTTATATGCAAGATTATTGGAAACAAGCTAGATTGAAGGAAAATCCAACCTTAATGGCAAGTTGCTCTGAAATGAAGCAGAAGAATCAGAGAAGCAGACGGGCGAAAGCTTGTAAGAAATCGGACCAGCAATATGAAAGTTATGAAATTTTGAAAGTTGTAATCCCTATACACGAGAATGTCTAAATCGCCGAATCGGTAATGTTAGTGTGTTGTAGGGGCGGACAACACTTCCAATTTGATCATACACAAAAATGACAAAAAATCACTAAAATTGAAATGAAAAATGATTGAATTGAAAAACCTTGTAGAAATATATTTGAGAAATTTATCAAGGCAATTTCAAGGCAATTTTATGATTTATTACGGATGATCTATACATGCTGTACTTTGAAAGTGCTTTTTATGGGCTTGCTATGAACCATCATGTGATCACTTCGTCACGTTACACGACCTTCCGTTTGGACGTGCAGTGATGATGTATAAAGCAATGCATGGCGTGGCACCAGAATACTTAAAAAAAGATTTACAACATGTCAGCTCTCTACATGATCACAGCACAAGACATGCTGTAAGAGATACATTGCGTGTACCTAAATTTAGGACGGACACATACAAACATAGTCCCCTAATATCTGGAATTGCAGTATGGAACCAACTTGAAACTTCTATCAAAATGTTGCCTACTTTAAGCAGTTTCAAATACACTCTAAAAGCACTGTTATCTGCAGAGGAGATGTAAGCTGTGAACTATATGGGGATATTATGCATACCAACTTCTTTGGTATATGTGTTGTTAATTAATTATTTTCCCCTCATTTTGATGTGTGGTTATCATCCATATTTTAATTTGATTATTTCACAGTTTACAATGCTAATAATCCTTAATTTTAAAGTCGATTCGAAAATTCTTGTAAATAGTCAATGAATATTACTGAATGATTATTTAACTAATGAGGATACCGATTAATGTGTATTATACGTGTTTATGCTTGTGTATTTATATATATTGATTATTGTTGATGTTATTTGTTTTATTGTTACCAAACAGGGCCTCATGGAAGACCACCAAATTGGTGATATGAGCCACCCTGTATAAATATCAGAAATAAATAAATAAATAAATAAATATTAAGCCCTAAATTCACGAAGGGTAGGGTGCAACGTTTGTGAAATACCCCCTCTTATTTACAGTGTCGGGTTCAAGACGTGAGTATTCGTAGATTTGATTTTTTTTTTTATAAAGTGTCGGGTAAACTGGACTTCGACACTTCGCCAATAAGAAGGGGAGGGTTCACAAATGTTACACCCTACCCTTTGTGAGATTAGGGCTAGTATTCACAATATGTCGTGTAACGTGACGACGTAACGTGAACATGATCGTTGCAAGCCCTTTTTATGCAGATATATCCCATCTAGGGGCGCAACAACTAAAGTCAATTAATGGTTAAATTAATTTCATTAATTAAACAACCCACAAAGACCATATTGGGGGGTATTATCCCACTCATTTCTTTCTGTCTTTTTGCGTTTTTGTGCCCCTTTCATGTACCGACCGGGACACATGCCCCTCTGCCCCCTGTAGATACGCCACTGTAGGAGGACCTAAGACAGTACTTTCTATACACTATATTTGATCACTGCCCCGAGGGAAAAGCGTTTAGCAGAGAATTATATATAAATCGGAAAGTTAACCGTGCATAAGTCATAATATGAGGTTGGCTTATATTTAGTGATTTCATTTTGATTTAACATTCAAAACATTAATATTATTTGTCAGATATCTTTCAAACTTCTAGCATCCTGTTTTTGTTTTGTTTCTTGCTTTCATACAATTCAACTTAATTACTGCGAAGGTTGGACTACCCTTTCACTTGTGAGCCACTTGGTGTGAAGCTCATTTAGGAAGCGAAGATTGGCACAGGATGCTGTTGGAATGGGCGAAATGGGGAGGAAATTTTAATTTAAAAAAGGTTTCTTGCCATTTCTTAAGATAAAGTAGCATCCTTCTTGTGTCTATTAGCCCCTTCTTTGTCAATCCCTCTCTCTTTCTCTCACTCATTTACTCTATTTGCCTCACATTTTTTCCCTTTTCTTCACTTTTTCTTCAAATATTTGTTTCCCCTATTTTCTCTCATTTTCTTCATCTTTCCCCCTATTTCCTTATTTCTTTTAATGGGGGAGATATGGAGGAGCTTGAGTATATTTTCACTCCCTGGATCCGCCTGTAAATGATTCAGTCAAGAGGTCCTTTCTCCATTTAAACGATATATTTTAAGATTATCCTGTTTCCTTTTATCCATTAATCCGCTGCCTGTATTTTTATTTTCGAAATAAAAAAAAACTATTTCATTTTCGGAACGATGATCGCCATTTCATTTTCATTTCCCTTTATAGAGTTACTAACTGTATTTTATCCTCAAAATTATGAACCCTATTTCATTTGCGAAATAGCGAACCCTTTTCTGATTTTCTGAATTATGAACTATCGGAAATAGGAACTTTCGGGGGGAGAAGCATTTCGAATCCCTCGCAGTCAACGAGTTAAGCAGACTGAAAAAAAAAATAATAATAACCCCCCTTAAATTCCTCCTACTTATATCACCTTTGAAGTTTGTTTGTTTTTTCTCATGGCTCGACTAAAGCTGCCGATTGCACTAACATTCCATTTTGATAGAGAACAAGGATTGTTTATTTTGCTCATTTGGCCTTATGAAATGATATAAAATTTTATTATCTTTTCATAGTATTGCCCAGCGTCATAAGTATGGAGCCAAAGGTGAAAACTTATTTTCTCTGGAATATCATTGGACTGGAAGGCATTTTGTCATGTGACTATTTTTTTTTCTGTGTGTCTATTTGAAGTTCATAGTTTACCAATCTGAATTTGATCAATTGATAATAAGGAGTGAAAAGAGAACGTTTGGTTATCAGTTCAGTTCAACACCTTTGCTACAAACAGTGCCTACTCTCCATAGTCATAGGGTGAACATTCTACCAAAGAAATGGCTTCAAAAGCAGTTGCCCTTTTTACTGGGGCAATAACACCAGTTAGAGTGGGTCTGACAGAAATCCTTTCGATTGTGGATATTTTTGACAAGAGGAGGTCCGAGCACATGACATATGTTGCTAATGATTCATCGGTTATAGTCTATGTTAAAGTGGAATCATTTCCTAAAGATCGTAAAAGATCTAAGGATAATATACAATCTTGCAGCGAATCTTCTATAGGGGCGAAAGATCATATCCCTTTTTCGACAGTCATGGGGAGAGTGAGAGTATCGGTGTACAAATGCAGGTCTGATCGTGATTATAAAGACGCCCTGCCTGACACCTACATGGAAGGCAAATCCAACCGTAATTATATTGTCCAGCAAATTTCAAGTGGAGACTTTGTTATCAAACGTGCAAAGAAAGGACATGTGTGGACAGAGAAAAAGATCAAACGTTAAAGGTAAGTTACGTGCGGCCATGTAATGAACCAGCAGCGTTCCCTCCAAAGTCCTTTAATATAAGAAATTAAAATTTAACAATACACTTTTATTATGCATGTAAATTTCGTTGATTAATCAAGTATAAATGAAGGACCTTGTGAATTCAATTTGAAGTTCTGTTACTTTATGCCCTCTTGGTAATTAAATAACAGTTTACCGAATTAAAATGCTTTTTGTTTCTTCAAAAAGCGTAAAGTGGATACTCAAGAATGAAAAAAAACTACGAAAACTAATAACAATATTGGATATTCAGGAGCGCTAAAAAACGAAAGTCCCCTAGCGCTTACAAAATTACAGATTTGATATGTTTGAGATACATAAAAATATGAATAAATGTATATATTGTTAAATCGGACAAAGCGTCTCTATCTTCTACTGTATATTCCTTTTCTATTCAGGCCTAATGGTGGCAGTCAATACTTCATGAAGATGGACGTCAATCATGCTGGTCTCGTCTACATATGAAATTCAACCTCACTAGCGCAGGATTATGACGAGAGATTGAAAGCAAATTCATTCCTTCATTGTAGACCTTATATCGTTCAAAACATGTTTCTAAATATTGTATATTATTCTAAGCATTTAATGGTTTACAGCACAGTTTGCAAATTCACTCTTATGTGATTGAAACATAAAACAAATTAAAAGTATACATATATGGCTTTAACTTAGCCCCGAGAGTTTTAAAAACACAGTTCGTGAAATACATAAACTAAAGTATAAAATTGGCCAAGGTTAATTGTCATATTCAAATACGATTAAACGCAAAGTGAAAGTTTCCATTTTTAAATTTCTAACCAGAGCTAATCATGTATAATAAGCGTACATTACTTTATGATAAAGGAAAGGGAGTCTTGCGTTAAAGGGATACACAACCGCAGATTGTGGACGTTTTTATTCAGCGAGAGGGCACCGTGATCGTTACCTGATCATGCCGTTGCCTCGCGGGGCTCTAACTCCGGACCAAAGAGTTACATACATGTGTATACAACTCTATGCTCGGGACAGAATGGTCGCCGCGCAACATGTACGCTCTGCCTGAGCCCGAGCTCTCGTGCGAGATTCGATCGGCTTCGTGCAGTCCAAAATATAATCCCAACAGTCCGACGCACAAACATTGTGTACGAATGAATGAGGCTTACGCAATCCCAACTTTCCCCATGGCCGCCAGGTGGCGTATCCCTTTAAGGTATTTGAACTCCATTTCTTAACACATTGCTTATTAGAACTGGGTGGAAGCTGTAATAAGTCTATTGGGAAAAGGGAATGCAGCAGTCACCGGGTTAATTTCTGTAAAATAAATGGAATATAGAAGTAAAGTAAAAGAAAGAGTATACAAGAAACGAAAAGAAGAAGAAGAAGGGAAACAAATCAATAACCGTTTTCGACAGAGATCTTATATCGTTGTGGTCTATGGCTTAATTGCTAGTCTATAATCCCATTAGATACAATGTTTGGCAATGAGAAATTTCCAAGAAGCTATGAAGTTTATTTGTTGTACATGGGACTGATAAGGAACTGAATATAACGTGATCGCTCTTTTTAGTCTTAGCTAAACTAAACCCCCCGATAAGCATCGCTTGGGGCATTGGGTATGTGATATACCCCAAATTAAAAAAAGAAATCTTAGCAAATATTCAGCTGTAATCGAGACATTTATCAGCTCATAAAAATTTGGGTTTTTCAATGACATTCTTCTTTTTTGTGGTTGATAATATCTCTTTTTTGATTGTTTTGTTTTACTATTTTTGTTTGTTTCAGGAAGGCTAAACAGCTAATTCGTATGGCACCTTGGACCTCATCTATAACGATTTTCATTTCAGTCGTCTAAAAAAATGTCATGTCTTTGCTTATTCTTATTTTTTCTTGTATTTTTGTAAGTACATCTGAATGAAACGCTACAAAATGTTTTTATTCAAACTCGAATTATCATTGACAACAATGATCGAAGTATAAAACAGACAGTCAGAACCAACGTCGGAAACCGAGCACAGGTTTATACGCCGAAAACGGCGTATAGAGCAAGATGAATATAGAGCCCTCATCGTTTAGTGCGAGACAGTGTGTACAAAAGGCATGGGGAAAATCCTGCTATGTCGACCTGCTGTTGATAATATAATTTTCAAAAATAATGCTGCGGATATATTTATTTCAAATGTTTGTCATTTGAAATTCACTTCATATGGCGAATCATTCACAGATTTCGAAGGTAATTGACACGCAGCATTTTTTAAAGAATATGTATATCTGTAAACAAATTTTTAGGCTTTTACTCCCAGTGTTATAGATCGTATGCTCGATCTGTAATGAAAATCACAAGTCAGAAAAAATTGGAACCAGCGGGATTCGAACCTGTCATCTACTGCTTGCCGGGCAGCGACTTAACCTAAAATTTGTTTACAAATTAAAATTCCTCCCATTAAGCTTCTTTATTTACTAATATGTATATCGTTGGCAGGTTGACTTTACAAGATCTTCCCCATGCCTTTTGTACACACTGCCTGGCACTGCACGATGAGAGCTCTATATTCATACGCCGTTTTCGGAGTATATACCTGTGCTCGGTTTGCCGTAGTTGGGTCTGACTGACAGAGAGGGAGTGGAGAGATCGGAAACAATTATCTACTCCTTTTTCTGTTTAGCATATAGCCGACTTTTGTGTACCCAGATTTGATTTTACCATGATGTATATTGAAACTCATTTATCTTGTCCTCATTTTTCCAAAATGTTTTGTAATAAATAACAATATCATGAGTTATTATGCAATTACAAGTTTAGATTATTTTCGTTTCATGTAGCCTACATCTATAACTGACCGTTATTGCAAATTTAGGAGATGTTAATGACAACGAGCAAATGGTTTTTATTCCTTAATGCCAGTAGCTGTTATTGTCATAGCCTCACACAGATAGTTCTTATAGCTTATCAGCAGGGGCGACGATTTCCTCCTCCAAATAAGACAATAATGGCATATAGTGAGAAAAAAAAATTCCCAGCACTCCAAAACCCACGGTGGAGTGGAGTGGGGGAGGGGGTTACAAGATTTTATGGTGTCCAATTCTCTGACAAGCAAAAAAAAAGGTTCTAAAAGAAAGGGGAATCTATACTTGGGGGGGGGGTAAAAAGTTGTCAGGGGGCAGTCTGCCCCTCCCCCCCCCCCCCCCCCCCACCCATTGGGTACGCTAGTGAAATTCCTCTTAAGTAGTATCTACGATATACAAATTTTTACAAATGAAATGAGTGCTTTGGGGGTTTTTTGGTAGCAACAAGAAAGTTGCATTCAAAGAACTTTAAAGAACATCATTTGTATCCCTTTCTTATTATCTAATGTCTCATTTTTCTTTCATTTAAAAAAAAAATCAGGGTGGAGATCCACCCTGCAAAATTCCAAGGGACGTGAAACCTCCCACCCCCACCCCCTCCCCCCTCCCCCCTTCCCCCGGATCACAAGCCCATGCTTATCAATGTCTTACTATCATCATCGGTTATTGTTCGAAAGTCCTATGAATAAAACACTCACTGATGGGTCATTTAGCCCCAGCAGACTTGGAGCCTTTCCCCCGAAAACAAGCCAATTAGATTTGACCCAGACCCAGTAAAGTTACTTAGACCATCAAAGTAGCCTTGAGAAAAAAAAAGAGCTCTTAGCAGAACTCACGCGCCTTTTCAGGGCTTTTCATTATTTTGAAAGTGTACAAGTCATGATGTAATTTACAAACTAAAACTAACTAAATCATTAACAAAAATGGAAAGATTATGAAGGTACGTTACAAAATAAATAAGCACCCACACACACACACACACACGACAAAAGTTTCAGGAGGGATGAGTTTAATTACCGCACGCCTCTTAAAATGTGAATAGTTTTTTTTTCCTTAAGCAAATATAATAAATTTTGGAAGAAGGAACTTTACACTAAATGTATCATTAGATAGATAAAAGTTTATTCAATACGCATTAAATCGAAATCAAATATTCCAAACTCCAAAGGCTTTACAAACAGTGTCTCCCTGACGAAATAAGATAGGAAGATTCTTCTTCGAAAAGCTAATAAAATATCTTAATACCAACTGAAATTCCAATAGCCTTCTTAACTTTTTGACTTGGCCGACATCAAATAAAATAAAAGTGTACATATTTCCACAACACAGTGCCCCTAGTTCATGACTGATGGCCCGTCACCCTTTTAAAGTGGTATTGGCACGTAGCGACATCATCAATATATATCGCTTTTTGTATTTTTTCAGTGTTTTCCATTAACATTCCCCTAATATATCCTCGATCATGACTGTAACGTTTCAATATAATAAGCGGTGTAAGAAAAAAGAAAAGAAAAAGAAAAATCATGGACAGCAATCTATTTTTCCAGAGATTATGATGAATTAATATCAATTTTCTGCTGCCTAAACGCAATAAAATGCACATACTCTGAGTAGAAAGCCCCTTTAAAAAAATAATGTGAATTTATGACTTTAAATATCGGATTTTGCAGCCATCTTTCGACAATGAGCTCAAAGATGCAATTTCCCCTCTTTCCCAGGCATGATATACAGCATGCCTCCTTTAATACATTTTAACTATATGTTTAGGATAAATTCTTTAATCTAATATCTTTTAAAATTACCCCCTCCCTCTTCCTACTCCACTTCATCATTTTATTGTCCAGAGAAAACGGCACAGGTAAAGTAAACAATCATATATTGCAAAGACGACTAACTTATGGACAGAAAAACGGAATCTTAAAAGGGGCATATTACTGACAAGTTCTCATGTACTACCAACAATGTCGCATGTGCCATCATATGCAACTCCTGCACCGTGATCTATGTCGGGGAAACGAAGAGGAGGATGGCGGACCGGGCTATTGAGCATCTGATGTCAATTAAACTGAAGACGCCAGGACTACCAGTGGCGTAACGTTTTAACATGCCGGGTCACAACACCAGCAATTTCAAGATCTACTGAGTGCTTAGATGCCACGGGAATACAGACTAATACCGCAAGATACGAGAGGAATCTACCAGCTAGGCTGCCTACAGCCACAAGGACTTAATGTTTCTTTTTGTTCCTTTCCCCGTTCTTAGATGTTTTGTCCTTTTCTCTCGCTCTCTCTATCTCTCTCTTCCTCTCTTCTCCGTGTTTCATTTCAAAATATAACCATACTTGATAAAGAACTTAGGGCGAAATTTTGTACTTCTACATTGTTCACGGAGTGTCTTTATTTATTGTTTATTATTTACTTTTCGTCTCCGAGCAGAACTCAATTTTTGATATATATTGAAAGAAATTGTCACTATGAAACGGTTTTTATTCTTCTCCTTTATTTGTCAAGCTTTCAATCTGAGTGATCTTTATCAGGAATGTATAAAACAAAATGATGGCTGACATTTACATCGGAATATATCTTTAACTTTCTTACAATTGTTAAGCACATATCATTATAAATGTAATAATATTTTTAAGTAGTATTAATAGTATAACGATGATAATCATCATCCTTATTATTAGTACAAGTAACAGCAGTGGTAGCAGTAGTAGTAGTAGTAGTAGTAGTATAATGATGATTATTATTATCATTACTATCATTATTATTATCATTATTATTGTTATCTTTATTATTTGTATAATTACTATTATTATTATGATGATGATGATGATGATTATAAGTAGTATTAGTAGTAATAGTTGTAGTAGTAGTAGTAGCAGCAGTAGTGGTATTATTAACATCATCATCATTATTATACATGTGCATATCTTTTACAAAATAAATCATAAATGTGTGAAACGATACTTGCTATGTCTATATATAAAAATATTTTTCTGAATAATATACTCGTATATGTCTATAAATCAATTCATATGAATATTTGCAAACTACAGTGCGAGTCAGAAAATATGTTACACTTTTTAAAATGCTTATATTACAAGTATGATAGAAATATCATAATTCTTGCACCACAGTTATAGAAAATAACTCCTCCAGTTCTATTTGATACCACATTTGTGGGGAGTCAGTAATTAATTTACTGGACAGGAATCAATTAATGTGTCTGGGTGAAAACACATTTGCGCCAACTTCAACAATGCCTTGCCTCATTTGGATTCCACACGTTGTAAGGCCATGGCAGCGATGCTCCATCGAGCTCAGAAATGCATCAAGAGAAATGGACGCCATGTGGAAGATTGAAAGCTATGTCCAAGTGCCCAAAATGACTATGAAACGGGACTTTTCAGTGAAGATCACTGACTGTTATGATTTCTGGCTTTATTTATTTATTCATTTATTTATTGGTTCTCATGCTTATTTGTCTTGATTAAACATATGCATGAACTTTACGCCCATTGTTTGTGTGAATGTTGTTGTCTCTGTTTCAGCAGGTAATCATACGACTTAGCGCAAATGAGTTTTGACTATCTTTCAAACAATGCATTTTGTGCTCTCAACCGTAACAGCAATTTTGTTTGTAACAGCAGTGTTACCAAACAACAAAGGAATATATATGCTATTAATATCTCCTAAAAATACTCTGTTAATTCAACATTTTTAAAAACAATATTCAATTCAAAATCTGTATACAGATAATGAGTGCAAATGATTACCATGTGGGCAAGTTTGTCGTTTTAACTAGGCTGTGTTGCTTTTTAAGGTGACATGGGCTTCTTTGGGGATCTATATGAAAAGTGCACAACATGTTAGCTTTTGAGTAAATACTCAGGAGTCAAGTAAAAACACCGCAGGATCCAACATTTTTGACTGACATTTCGGTCAAAGACCTTTATGAAAGTGAGGCTGAAAATAAACAGATGCAAAAAAATTAGAAGAGACACATAAGTTGCCAACTGAAGATACAAATAATAAAAATAATAAAAGTAAGCTCGACGCATGATGTAAGCGCTAGGTAGTGACGCCATAAAGGAAGGAAAAGTTGGTGCGTAATTTCAAACAGTAAGATGCATAGAAGATCTTTGGTGTGAGTCCTATTATGACTGCATACAGGAGATATCGCAATCTGAAAAACCATCTGGTCCACTCCACACTGCCAGCCAATTGAGATGTCGCTGCTCCCGGCACTACTAGATGCATGCGACCCAGGTGAAAGACCTGCGCCCTTGTCTATTCGGATGATGTCGTGGGTCCCAAAGGCATATTCGCGTGGCAGTATATAAAGTATGTGCTACTAAACTGGCTCCCACACGCTCCCATTAGCTACACTGTACATACGCTTGTGTGTCATGGCAAGTCTGTGGTGTGTGTATTCATATCACGCGCGCGGGGTTAATTCGCATGCATGCGCTCCGCATGAATGAAAACTGAATTCCCTGGGGTGGATTGGAACCGGATTGGAAGCAACCTGGCTGGAATGAAAATTGTTTCCAACTTTTCACCAAAAATGATATTTTTCGAAAAGGGCCGGTGCAGGCAAAGGAATGAAAAAGGCGGTGCTTTGAAACGGTTTTCTCTCTTCTTTTTCTCAACAAGAAATAAATGGTATGCTTTGAAACAACAATTAAAGTCTAAAAATGGGGGTCTTCTCTGCAGCACATACCCACCGCACACTATATGCTGAGTGCCCTTCCCCCCCCCCCCCCCGGGCTTATTTCCCATCACCTCAACTCCGTCACTTATTGAAAGTAAAGGCAGGAGAGATGTTTTATAGCAAATTAGCAATGTAATCCAATGAATATATATATATATATATATATTTCGCTTTTCTCCACTGTTTCGATCGAGGTATTCATGTCCATGTAGGTAGACTTTCTGAAAATATAATCACTGGTTCTCTACACATTTCTACTTTAATGCCAGGAACAATTTTGAATTTTGTTGGTGTTTATTATCATCGGCGTCCATTTACTTCCATTAAGAATATTTATACATTTTCGTCTAGTTTAAATCAATATTTAAATGCACTGTGCTTAATAATGTTATTCATACATTTTATATTTTCCTCTCTTTAGTGCTCGTATATAAAATACATATATTTTTATTACATCATATGGAGTCAATCAACGGTCCAGTGAATCGTGGCAACATTGACATGAACAATAAACAGGGCAGTCTTTTATGATTAGAAAAACCATGTCTTAAAAATTACTGAGCAACAAATTAATTATGCACAAATTAATGGCCTTTCAGGTATGATCCGTCATACGTCCATAAACTGCAAAGATGTTCAAAATATTAAGTATTTTAGAAAATATGAATAATTTGTTTATCAATCACACAATAGTCTATTAATGAATTTATTTTGCTCGAATAATTTTGCAAGATTATTCTAATCTATGTGATTAATACCCATATAAGATAATGTACTTATAGCCTATTATGCATCTGTAATTGATCTGTAAATTTTTATCCAAAATTTAATGAAATATGGACGCTTTTCTCATTATTAAGGTGAGACTTAACATTGTTTCATTAGCTTCATCTTCAGTTCCATATCAATGGGCAAACTAGTCGAAATATCCGCGCATTTTTTTCTTCAAAATTTCCGCGCGCATGAATAGAAAGCCCATTCACCGTGTAGTCAGCAATCGTATGTGGCTTATCACAATCTCCTTGATGTATAAGATTATATAGACAAATAGGTATAACACACAGTACCATACTATGAACGCAATGGACAGAAGTGTTGCGATACAAGCCAACACGCATCCAGCTATGTAGAATGGTAGAGTGTAGCAGGTGACAGCCACTACTACAAAGAGGATCACGAGATGTTCGGGGCTGAAGAAAGACGTAAAGACTTTCTTGTTGAATTTGCTCCGCTTCAAATCCATAGCACGTTTCACCGCCTTATCGTGAGACATGGTAGGTCTGGGTCTGAATCTAATTGTTACGGCTTTGCAGAGTCCTTCATCAAAAAGGAAATAGGCCAAGATCATTGACATGAAAGAGAAAACACGATAAAAACTACTTTAGAAAAATAAACTCAAGACAACTTCAATAGCTCTGCACATCACCTTTAGAAAATTAATGTGCGAACATTACAATGGTGTATTACATAATCCGAACCTGATTTCTATGGCCAGTACAAAGGTCTTTGACATTGCCGTTGAGTTTATTTTTCGAAAGTAGTTCTTATCGTGTCAGAAGTAAAATGTTACTTTTGATGTTTGTTTGAGGAATATAGACTACATAAAAAAATTACAACATGTATACCTTGTGAACACGTCTAGACCCTATCTTGAAAAGTGTAAATCCCTACTGTTTGGCGGTTTGCAAATATCTCAGTACAAACATTTTATGATAATTTCATTATATCGTATCGGGAATTTACTTTGAGAATTCGTTTATGGCAGTAATAATGAGTTTAAAGATGTTAGAAATGTTGTATCTCATTTTAATGATTTTTATCATGTTTTTCCAATAAAGGTCTTCACTTTAATATATAATTCTAGTTAAATGAAAGTAAGAAGAAAGTGGAAAATACAAAGCCCACCGGATTTCCCAAGCTCGCTGTTACTGTGCCGTTCCCACATGCGGGCACTGTCGAAAGTGCGGTGTCCGTAACCATGTGCAGGAAAATCTGAAGCATTTTATAAACGGTAGAGATCAGTAATTTTACTGAGAACGTTATCTAAAATCTTAACGCGAATCTATTTATTGGAAAGGACTCTATCAATCACGCCATCTTTTTGACTAAGTTTTGTGATAGTTTATAGTGTCAGCTTTTACCATAGAATTAAAATATTCTGTAGATTTAATGGAGATTAAACAAAGAAATAAAACAGAAAAGGAGGATGAAAAGGAGGCAAACGAAGAAATGTGAGAAGGGGAAAGAAGAGAAAGGATAGTCCCGCAACCCCCTCCTTATCTGTGGATTTGTAGATAATCATTTCATTTTCTGAGTAACACCGTTGCCCCGCCCTTCCAATAATGCCAGCTGGGCTTGTGCTACACCACTGGGGGAATAGATTCAAATTCAAATTTGAAAATTCAGTTTGTTTAATGAAATGAAATCTTGGCATAATAATAATAATAATAATAATAATAATAATAATACCTGCATTTGTATGGCGTCTTTCCAGTCACCCTGATAGCAGAAAGTGTTAAAAAATGAAGTGATATTTACGTCGTGGTTTTCGTCTTTTTTACGTCCTGTAATTACGTCAAGAAGACGACAACTTGCACCAACGCTAGACGTCAAGAGGACGTCTTATTTTGACGTCATCTCTACGTCTTCATTCCTCTTCCCTGATAGCAGAAAGTGTTAAAAATGACGTGATATTTACGTCGCGGTTTTCGTCTTTTTTACGTCCTGTAATTACGTCAATAAGACGACAACTTGCACCAACGCAAGACGTCAAGAGGACGTCTTATTTTGACGTCATCTCTACGTCTTGTACACTGTAAAAACTAAAGTGCTACTTTTTGGGGCATGTATAGTGACTGCACCTGAAATGTTGTTTATAGCACTTGTAGTGTGCTAATTTACCAGCAACAAAAAAAAAATGTGACCGTGGCGAGCCTCGAACCAGGTTCCGCTGTCAGATTGAGAGGCGCTGACGTTACCGATGGACTAACGAATGCTTCTTGCAATCCAGTTTAGTCATGGGAGTCAAGTAGATAACATGAACTATGTGGTGTCGTAAATTCACTATGTAACAATATGATCTGCTCTAAATCGTACAATGTGAGTTAGTCTAGCGGTAATGCCAGCAATTCTCGATCAGCGGACCCTGGTTCGAAGCTCGCCCAAATCATTTTTTTAATGAATGTTTAGCAGTTTAAGGAGCCGGTCCAGCTCCCGCGAAAGTGCTGAAATAGCACGCTGTGTGCATTCAATAGCACTCTGAGTGCAGTCCCTATGCATGCCCTCAAAAAGTGCTATATACAGCACTTCAGTTTTGACAGTGTACAGATGACGTCAAAATAAGACGTCCTCTTGACGTCTTGCGTTGGTGCAAGTTGTCGTCTTATTGACGTAATTACAGGACGTAAAAAAGACGAAAACCACGACGTAAATATCACGTAATTTTTACCACTTTCTGCTATCAGGGCAGTTACTGATCAAAGCGCTTTACATAGTATTATTACCCCAGTCATTGGATCCAGTTACGATTCTGCAGGTAAAGTGCACATTCTCCACTCCTCTTTAGCATAATTAAGGAGAATTCGAGTCTGGCGGCAATTTTACAGGCGCACATAATTATACTATTGCATTCACAACCACATTCGCATCCTATCGGGTACCCATTTAACACCTGGGTGGAGAGTGGCAAAATGTAGATTAATGTCTTGCCAAAGGACATGATAGATTTAGCCACTTAGGTCTGTCATTATTGATTAAAAATAAAACGGAACGAAAAAGAAGCACGTAGAATCAAAACAAACCGTAAAAAATCATACAGGTTATCATGTCAGGTAAAGAATATCAAACGAAATTATATCAGACATTGATCTGCGCATTGAGAACTCCATGCAGTTTTCACCGAAGTTTCATAATTCAAAAAATTCAAAATTACGAATAGGATGCACGACCACAAAATGGAATAGTGCTTGTAATTCCGAAAATTAAATGGGGTTTATATTTTCAAAGTTCATAAATGTCGAAAATGAAATGAAACTCTCTATTATTTTCCGAATTACCAACCTTGAGAATCACAAACACTCAGTTCATTTTTGCAGATTCGAACCCTATTTCATTTTCGAAATTATTAACCTTCCGGTAAACCAAACTTTAGAATATAACTCACCTTTGGAATAATGAATCTTCGGAGTTATGCAACAAATTGTCCCGAATTATACACCTTGTTTTATTTTCGGAATTTTAAAACGATTGCTATATATGGAAAATATGTGTTTCGGAATTATGAGCCTTCGGAATAACCAACCTTGGGGAAAACAAGTAAAATCCTTAAAGAGCTTTTCTCGTCGGTTAGCCGCATTTCTATCAAGAGGGGGTGGGGTGGGACATGTCCCAAATTTTAGATCGCTCGCTGGTAATCATCCATGAACTTTGTTTAATACCCTTTGATTAATGACAATAATGACAATTAATGACAATAAATATACACTAAAGCGACATAGATAAATATGTAATAAGTTGACGGCACTAAAAAGTATCATGCGAGGGAAATTTGTTATCGGGTAGTTAGTTGTATTTTCGTCGAAAGAGGGTCAGGTCTCAAGCAGTTATCATCTCCTAAATCAGTATTTAGCTTTTTGGTATTCTTGATTAAACATGGAAAAACCTGCCTTGATGGAATAACGCGCAAAGGAACAGATATATAGAGATACAAAAAGAGTACATATGTTTTATCATGAATTGGAATAGACCAAGGGATCATAAGACAACAAGGGACTATTTTACCACGTATGACGGGCATCGTTCCATGACCCATGCATTTTTGAGGAGGGATGTCGGAGCTAATTGTATTTGCTTACTAAATCAAACATCTTTTGGGGGATGAAGTTAATTTTGCGCTTTAATGATTATTTATCTGACTTTGTAATTACCTTGGAATATTCTGTGAAATATCATTGGTTTTGTATTGTTTAATGTTAATCTTTCCAGTGATGTTCAGTTTTGTCAGCAGTAATAAGAAGAAACCATAAGACGAATATACATGTATTATTTGTATATATAAGAAATAAATCAGTTAAGAAGAAACTGAAGGAAAGAATTTAAAGAATTTAAAGAAGAAACGGAATGGAAACATAAAAAATATATTCATCTTGTTAAAATAATTCGCCATATATGATGCTCTTACATTATGCTATTACATGTAACCGCAATGTCATTGCTGTAATTTTGTTTATTGTTTTATTTTCTGTCAGAATGACAATGTCAGAATGACAATGGATTCAGTGTCAATTTAAATTGTCAATTTGTAGCGTAACTTGTGTAGCTGTAAAACATGGATTTCCCTCCATCTCCGAAAAATTTACAGCCTGATTTATTCACCCTTAATTTCAAACCAGGTCGCCACTCCGCATCTGGGTCAGGCCGCTGAGGTATTTTCTCTTAAAGTAGAACTTTAATGATTTTAAATATTGGCTTAATACTTATTATTGCATAGATGGCATAAATTAAACAAGGTTATCCAAATTCAACGCTTGGAAACATTTGAAGTAATGATTATTATCAATTATAAAACGGTAAAATACAGCCCCCGATATAGCAGCTGAAGAGCTCCTCGAACGCTGCTGAGATATTTGACGACACACCCTGGACCAGTCCTGTCTAAGCAGACGATGTCCCATAACATCTTACACATTTTTCAGAGCCTATTTTGTCATCTCCTCTTCACTTATTTCTCTTCCTTCACTAGCGTCAGTCTTAATGTTAGTCTGTTGCCTCACTCTTAACTTCGTGTATGGTATTATTTTGATGAAAAATGCAGCGTTAAAAAAATAAAGGAATCAGTCACTTGTAAACAAAATAAGACGCCATTGTATTTTCAGCTGCTTGCACCGGGCATGTTCGGCGTTTCAAGAGGGAACGAATACCATCCTGCTATTATTCGGAGGGCTTTTCAATTTGAAAGTGGGGTTTATTTCATTGATCATTGACCTTCTCCTGTGTATTTACAATCAAACGGTTTTAGCTATCAGAATCAGTTTCACTTTCCCTTTCCCTTTATACTGGTGTGAAATAAGGTCATGTTTAAATACACCAAACTCTTTATAATTTGATAAATAATTGCATTGCAATTACGTTCATTCATTATAGGACGTCGTCTGCTTAAGGATCGATCCCGAGTGTGACGACATCAAAACATTGCTATATTTCTGGCGAATCCGCGGATATTCCAGATGCTGAGAAGAGCTTTTATTTGTGTTGTTTTTATAATCATCAGATACGCAGTTGATATAAAACTTATACGATTGCCATCTGTAAGCTTCCCAGTTTCTAGTGATACATTAATTGCCATATTTGTGATTTTCTTTGAATACCTACTTTAAATTGGTCGTTTTTGTCGTCTAATCATGCATGCCTCCACCCATTATCAGTGGTTATTATGTTCTTTCCCCTTCATCATGGCATTGTTTTGTCTACATAGCCGCCCCCCCCCCCCCCCCCGCCCCCTCGTCATATATTACAACCCTCCTCCATCGCTTCTGTATACAACGTTATGTTTTACTGCCCCTACCGGACGTTCTGTTAATATCTTCATTATCTTGTTCCATCCATGCCTACCAGCTGAAAGTTTTCTGCAGTCTATTTCAAGTAATGTATGAATCTATTTTCGTGCAAGTATTATTTTCTTGTATTTACAATTTACTTGTATGTGAGTATTTTCCAGTATTTCATATCCCCCCTTTATGTATAATTGTTACATCATTTTTGATAGCAAATTATTTGTTCCTCTTGCATCTCTAGAGAATGTGATAGTGACCTTCCTCCAGCCCTCATGATGATTATATTTATGGACATCTTTGAATGTCTGATAACTCGGTGCGCTTCTCACGGGTCGGTACTGAGAGGGTTAACATTGCACAGTCCCCTTTGCACAGACCTGGCCATATTTACATTGTAATTGCGTGTTTTGGGAATACATCGCTAAGACATTTCAGTTAGAACTGTATATATTGTAATGAAATCGACGCTGCTTCCTCCAGCTGCGGTTTCGGTCAGGATAGCCCGAGCTGAGGACGTCGTACGTTTGGCGGAAATATACCACCTTGTCGAACCTGCTTTCTCTGCAAACCGTCACTACTGTGCTATTTCTGCTAGTTTACTCTTCAGAAGTACGCAGTACCGCACGACCATGTCCAGAAGACAAGTATGCAGTACCGCACGACCATGTCCAGAGGACTTCAGTACCGCAAGACCGTGTCCAGACCTCGTTTTTCAGTAGATTTTCATCCACCAGCTTCCCTGCGATGAGGTGCTAAGACAGCCAGGCAAATCCAGGAAATCAATCACCGGCGTAGCGATTGAACAAGTTACCTCGAAATCTTCCAAATCAGTATATTTGGAAAGACTGTGCAAAACCATCATTTTGAATCATTTGGTATGCACACCAAGCCAGTCTGAAGTGTCAACCACCACACTATCAGGCGCTAGCTCGGTGAGCGCTGACTTAGCATACAGTGAATGACTCGGCCACAGACATTTCTTTGGCAAATACACCATTACGTATGTAATTACATGTACAAGAAAAAGTGGTTAATTAAATACACAAGCAATAATCAACTCATATTTTCCCAACTTTCCTTGCTTTGACCTAGGTAAATGACCTATCGAATTAATTGGCATAAAATGCTAAACAACAAGGTAACAATCATAAAAAAGAAATATCACAACAACAAAAGTTACAGGCTAAAGTGTAACTAAAGCATCATCTGAAACATGATCGATCTCACATTTTGATAAAATGTTATTTCAACGCGGTAATCGGCCAAAACATCAATTCTATACTAAAACTTAAGCTTTTCTTCGAAATGAAAACCAATTTCGTTACAATGTTATGTATGAGGGAAGACGGCAACAGTGGTTATTGATCAATCGGTATTTACTGCAGGCGTCTGAATTAAAGTTAACACACTAACCGGCTGGCCTGGGCATTAGGGTGCGCATTAGTGAACGTCATTAAGGCTTAAGGAGGCATATGTATAAATGATTACATTGATGGAGGATATTAACCTCCATCAATGTGACACTACCTACTGTCTGAATGAAAATCCATTCAGGGTCAATTTATATTGCCAATTTGTAGCCTAATTTCTATGTCAAATTATTATATAGTCAATAAAAAATATGGATTGCCATCCACCTCCCCCCCCCCCCCCCCCAGAAATATATATGGCCTGATATTTTTCACCCCTAATTTCAAACCAGGTCGGCACTCCACATCTGGGTCAGGCCGCTGAGGTATTTTCTCTTAAATTGGTCGTTTTTGTCGTCTAATCATGTATGCCTCCACCCATTATCAGTGTTTATTATGCTTCCTTCCCCTTCATCATGGCATTGTTTTGTCTACATAGCCCCCCCCCCCCCCCCCCCCCCCCCCCCTCGTCATATATTACAACCCTCCTCCATCGCTTCTGTATACAATGTTATGTTTTACTGCTACTTCCTGTATGAAAATAAGTATCAGCGAACAAAATATATCGATTGTAAATTCCACAATTTTTTTAGGAGTAAAAATTGACAACAAACTGACTTGGAAACAACATGTAAATTATGTATCATGTCAAATATCTAAAGCTATTGGTGCAATAAATAGAATAAAGAAAATTGTACCTTTTAATATTCTTCTTAATCTGTATAATACCATGATCTTGCCATATCTTAGTTACTGTAATATAGTATGGGGAGATTGTGCTAAAACTCATTTAAATCGAATTTTAATTCTCCAGAAACGTGCAATACGAATCATTTTTAACTTACACCCTTTCTCCCACACTGCTCCTGTATTTAAAAAACATAACGTATTAACAATTTATGATATACATAAGCAACAGATCGGTATTTTTATGTTTTCTTATTCTAATAATATACTTCCAAAGTTTCTAGACGATTGTTTTATATATAATAGAAATGTGTCTAATTATGTAACTCGTCAATCTAATTTTTTCCACCTCCCAATGTTAACTTATGATTTCTCTAGAACAACAATTATTTATGCCGGGCCAAAATTATGGAACAAATTGCCTCAAGATATTCAAATATGCCCAACACTGTCAATGTTTAAAAGAAAGCTTAAGAAATATCTTGTCAATGATTATGTTTAACTAGGTTTAATTTTACATAATTGCCCTTTCTGTGTTTGTTTTTTGTAATGGATTTGTCTGGTTTAATTCTATATGTTGATGTTTTGTGTCATTGTATTTCTATCTCATTTTTTAGTATATTTAAGAAACATTTTATGTAAATTTAATTATCTTTGGGAATAACCTTGATAGGCCTATGGCCTTTGTTTTTCCCCCCACATTATGATTTCAATTGAAGATGTTTCATTTTAAAGTTTTATTATTGTATATATGCATATAAATTGTACTTGTGTTTTTTAATCAGATGTGGAAATAAACTTGAACTTGCTCTTACTGGACGTTCTATTAATATCTTCATTATCTTGTTCCACCCATGCCTACCAGCTGAAAGTTTTCTGCAGTCTATTTCAAGTAATGTATGAATCTATTTTCTTGTAAGTATTATTTTCTTTTATTTACAATTTACTTGTATGTGAGTATTTTCCAGTACTTCATATCCCCCCTTATGTATAATTGTTACATCATTTTTGATAGCAAATTATTTGTTCCTCTTGCATCTCTAGAGAATGTGATAGTGACCTTCCTCCAGCCCTCATGATGATTATATTTATGGACATCTTTGAATGTCTGATAACTCGGTGCGCTTCTCACGGGTCGGTACTGAGAGGGTTCACAGTCCCCTTTGCACAGACCTGGCCATATTTACATTGTAATTGCGTGTTTTGGGAATACATCGCTAAGACATTTCAGTTAGAACTGTATATATTGTAATGAAATCGACGCTGCTTCCTCCAGCTGCGGTTTCGGTCAGGATAGCCCGAGCTGAGGACGTCGTACGTTTGGCGGAAATATACCACCTTGTCGAACCTGCTTTCTCTGCAAACCGTCACTACTGTGCTATTTCTGCTAGTTTACTCTTCAGAAGTACGCAGTACCGCACGACCATGTGCAGAAGTCAAGTACGCAGTACCGCACGACCATGTCCAGAGGACTTCAGTACCGCAAGACCGTGTCCAGACCTCGTTTTTCAGTAGATTTTCATCCACCAGCTTCCCTGCGATGAGGTGCTAAGACAGCCAGGCAAATCCAGGAAATCAATCACCGGCGTAGCGATTGAACAAGTTACCTCGAAATCTTCCAAATCAGTATATTTGGAAAGACTGTGCAAAACCATCATTTTGAATCATGTCTGAAGTGTCAACAACCACACTATCAGGCGCTAGCTCGGTGAGCGCTGACTTAGCATACAGTGAATGACTCGGCCACAGACATTTCTTTGGCAAATACACCATTACGTATGTAATTACATGTACAAGAAAAAGTGGTTAATTAAATACACAAGCAATAATCAACTCATATTTTCCCAACTTTCCTTGCTTTGACCTAGGTAAATGACCTATCGAATTAATTGGCATAAAATGCTAAACAACCAGGTAACAATCATAAAAAAGAAATATCACAACAACAAAAGTTACAGGCTAAAGTGTAACTAAAGCATCATCTGAAACATGATCGATCTCACATTTTGATAAAATGTTATTTCAACGCGGTAATCGGCCAAAACATCAATTCTATACTAAAACTTAAGCTTTTCTTCGAAATGAAAACCAATTTCGTTACAATGTTATGTATGAGGGAAGACGGCAACAGTGGTTATTGATCAATCGGTATTTACTGCAGGCGTCTGAATTAAAGTTAACACACTAACCGGCTGGCCTGGGCATTAGGGTGCGCATTAGTGAACGTCATTAAGGCTTAAGGAGGCATATGTATAAATGATTACATTGATGGAGGATATTAACCTCCATCAATGTGACACTACGTACTTATCTGTCTGAATGAAAATCCATTCAGGGTCAATTTATATTGCCAATTTGTAGCCTAATTTCTATGTTAAATTATTATATAGTCAATAAAAAATATGGATTGCCATCCACCCCCCCCCCCCCCCCCCCCCCAGAAATATATATGGCCTGATATTTTTCACCCCTAATTTCAAACCAGGTCGGCACTCCACATCTGGGTCAGGCCGCTGAGGTATTTTCTCTTAAATTGGTCGTTTTTGTCGTCTAATCATGTATGCCTCCACCCATTATCAGTGTTTATTATGCTTCCTTCCCCTTCATCATGGCATTGTTTTGTCTACATAGCCCCCCCCCCCCCCCCCGACATATATTAAAACTCACCTCCATCGCTTTTGTATAAAATATTATGTTTTTACAGCTCTTACCGGAAGTTCTATTAATATCTTTATTATCTTGTTCCACCCGTGCCTACCGAATGACAGTTTTCTGTAATTTATTTCAAATCATGTATTAATTTATTTTCATGCAGGTATATATTTTCTTTTGTTTTTAATTTACTTGTTTGTTAATTATGAGTACTTTTCCAGTATTGTTTTTTTTTTTTTTTTTTATATAGCAAATTATTTTTTTCTCTTGCATCTCTAGAGAATGTGAGCGCTACCTTCGTCCAGCCCTCATGTTATATTTATGGCCAACTCATATTTCCTTCAAATCGAATTAGCTTATGTATTTAATTTGATCCCATAATGTGTTCTATTTACTTTTTTACTTTTGTAAATATATAATCACAGTTCTCGATGTTATGTTCTATTTATTAATTTCATAGTTATCAATTGAAGTATTTATATATAATGAATTCAGTCTTTGCTTTTGAGAGGACTGAATATTCATTTATTTGCGAAGTACCGACTGGGCATATAAACCAAGGTGACATATGTATTTTGTGAGATAGAGGGCGCTAGTCTAGTTTATACATTGATAAGAAGTTCATGCCGGTCACAATGTGGGCTGATGCTCGTTTTTATTAACCCTCTCAGTACCATGAGAACAAAAAATGTGTGATAACGTATGAGCTTTTACTCACTTGATACCTAGAGGGTTAAACTAAAACCAACACATTTTCTTCTAATGGAACTAACGAATGCATTTAATTTGATCCTGTATGTGTTTTATGTACCCTTTTTTCCTTTTGTAAATAATTATATAATCGTATGTAATTCTCGATGTTATTTTTGTTTTGCTATGATCATAGTTATCAATTGAAATATTTTATAGACGATGAATATATTTGTTGCTATTGAGATATTTGCAATGTACTTATTTATACTATGCATCCTTTCAGAAGAAAAGGTATGAATGAATTGCAGTAATTGAATGCTAATGTTTTGTACTGCTCGCACATTTATTATCTGATATTATTATATTTTATAATATTCTAGTTACACTATACCCCGATATGATATGCCCTAGGCTATTCCATTTCATTTCATTTTGTCTTTGGACATGAGTTCCTAGGTATTGATAGTCCTGGCAGTATGTAGTTTCAATTTTCCACTTTTTTCAAAAATATTTTCCCCGTATATATATATATATATATATATATATGTCTGTTTTTGGTTTCTCTTTTTATCTTAAATTGTTCTATTGTTCTACTTGTTTCTTCATCTTAGGGAGTGGCGTTGAATTTGCGTCGCATTTGCAGTATGTCTAGTTGCGTTTTTGTTGATTTAATCAGTTATTTTTTGTTCAAGCCTACGAAGATTTCCTGCAGTATGAATTTTTCTGTCATAGTCTATTTTGTATGTATATATGTTACCATTTTCTATTCGACCACATCATTTATTTGATGTTTCTGTACTTGATATTCAACTTTAGTTTTTCTCTTTCTCAGCAACCTGCGACTGTACTTTTGTTAATTCGCGCTAAGCATGACGTCAGACACGTATTTGTTTTATTCCCTATTTATTATCACATTTTATTATCTCTGCTATCAACCATTAAACCATGGCTGATAATATAGCTGATAATATAGCATTCGACTCCCTTAATGATGACGACCTTTTGACCTGCTTAGACCATCCATGCATGATGATATTAATATTGACCCTCAAACTGGTAATTATGATAGTACTATTGTTGATTCATTTAATTCTTCCTCCGAAGAATTATCATTTGATTTCCATACTGAAGACCCATCCCAAACTAATTCATTAACTAAATATGTAACTGGCAATCAATTTAAACATTTAACGGCAGATTTTAGACTGGATACCTTTTCTTTGTTATATTTGAATATAAGAAGTCTAAATAAACATTTTGATGACTTGCAGTTACTTTTAGATAATTAAGCCCAACATCTCCCTTCTATAATTGGCCTCACAGAAACCTGGTTGTCCTCTGACCCTAACCCACCCTTTGCTCTTCGTGATTATGATTTTATTTTTAATAGTAGACAGGATAGATCAGGGGGTGGAGTGGGTCTATATATTTCTAAGGATTATAATTATCATATTTGTCAAGAAATTACATTAATGAATAATGTAATAGAATCTTCTTTTTTTTATACAATTGACTGGTATAGTTAAAAATTCTTTATTTGATAATAAAGATTGCTTCGTTATGGGGGATTTTAATATTAATTTATTGCAACACGACGCTAATAATGCATCGCAGGAGTATCTTGAGATATTCCTATCTGCTTCTTTCTTGCCTTTAATTTCTAAACCCACTCGTGTGGTTAATCATTCTGCTACATTAATCGACAATATATTTAGTAATGTAATACCGCACCCTGACTCATGTATTGTTCTTTCCGATATAACTGACCATTACCCTATATAGATGTGCTCATTATAAAATATCTCATTCTATTAAAAATGGTGGACCCCTTCCCTCAAGACGTCGAGTTACACCAGAAAATTTAGCGCGGCTTGGTGCCAGTTTAGAACAAGTTGATTGGACTGACGTACAAAATAGTAATGATGTTAATATTTCATATGAATATTTTTTTGAATACTTTTAATGAAAAATTAGACATCTATATCCCTGTTGTAAGAGACAAACGTAATTATTAAGTTTCTCCTAGACTTCCTTGGATTACTAAATCTTTATTACGATCCATTAATACAAAAAAATAGATTATATTATACATATAAATTGGAACGTTCAGGTCATGCTAAATTTAAATATGCTTCTTATAAAAATATGCTGACTAAAGTTTTACGTTTTGGGAAAAGAAAATATTTTATGAATCGTGGAATTATATAAGCATGATATGCAAATTATTTCTTTTTAAACAGGCAATGAATTTATCGAATAATCGAATTGATATCACTAAAATTAAACACGATGGAAAGATTATTGCAGATCCTGTTAATATTGTTAATATTTTTAATTCATACTTTTTTTTTTCAATTGGGGAGACCCTTGCTCATGATATTCGACCGTCCGATGAACCCTTTGTTGATTTTTTAGGCCCCACAAATTCAGAATCTATATTTTTTGTCGCAACACATAGAACTGAAATATTGGATATAGTTGCAAATTTGAATAAAAAGAAAAGTTCGGGCTCTGATGGCATCAATAATGTTATTCTGAAGTCGATCCCTTGGTGCATATATTTAATTTATCTTTGTTGAATGGTCTAGTACCCGACGTTATGAACATTGCAAAAGTTATTCCCTTATTTAAAAAAGGGGACAGATTGGTTCTTAATAATTATTGCCCTATTTCTCTCTTGTCTTCTCTTTCAAAAGTCTTAGAAAAAAATATTTATAAAAGAACAATTGCTTTTTTGAAAAAAACATAGTATTATCAGTAATTCTCAGTTCGGATTTCGGGAGAGCCACAGCACTTCTCATGCCTTATTGTCATTTGTAGATAAAGTTGTTCACACCCTGGATTCATCATCTCATATGATCGGTATCTTCCTGGACTATTCCAAGGCCTTTGACACGATTAACCACAACATTTTACTTTATAAACTTCCCCATTATGGTATACGCGGGAAGGCCTTGGAGTGGTTCAGGAGCTACCTAACCAACAGAAAACAATATGTTTATTTAAATGGTCATAACTCAGAACTTCATCATACAAACTGCGGAGTCCCTCAAGGTAGTCTGTTGGGACCGCTTCTCTTTATTTTATATATTAATGATTTTATAGATCATCTAATATTTTGTCTATCATATTGTTTGCTGATGATACGAATTTATTTTTCTCGCACAGTGACCCTCATTATTTAATACAAACAGTCAATTTAGAATTGCGTTACCTTACTCAATGGATACGAGCAAATAGGCTTTCTTTGAATTTCCCAAAAAACAAAATATATGCTCTTTAGTCATTCTTTATTTTCTTTAAAAGGCAATATAATTTTTGATGAATTAAAAATGCCCCCTCTTTATATTCTTTTAAGAAAAGATTAAAGTTACATTTATTGAAATCATACGCAGATGTTCATTAATGAATAGCCAATATTATGTTTGTTATGATTGACTTTTCTTACCCCTTCCCCATTGTCCCCTGTCCACTTTTTCTTGTTTTGTGTTAAAAAGGTTATCATCAATGTACATGAGTCGCTCAAATCATGATTTTTTAAATTTTTTTAAGCGCGCTTTTAATTAGTTCCCTTTGGTTTGTCTCTTGGTCGAATAATCGTTTGTTTGGACCTCCATACAAAATCTGAAAGAAATCAGTCAAGAAATGTAGCAGTTATAACGCACAAAAAGACATATGACCTTTGACCCTATAAAGGACGGAACAATCATGGCAGCATTATCAAAAAGTATAAATTTGTAGATTGTACCAAGATACATCTCCATACAAAATTTGAAAGGAATCCATCCAGAAATATGGCCTGCAGAGCGTACACACAAGACTTCATTGAAAATATGACATTTGACCTTATAAAATACGGAACACTGGTGGCAGCATCAGCAAAAATTAAAGATGTGTAGATTTGACCAAGATATATCATACATGATTTGAAAAAAATCCGTCAAGAAATGCAGAAGAGCGCACGAAATGGACAAATGACCTTTGACCCTATAAAGGACGGAACCTCCTCCTCCTATTTGGTTGTCTTTGGTCTGTTAGCCTGTGTTTCCGATTTGAAGGCACGCACGAGCTGCGTGCGCTGATTGGTTGTACGGTTCCGAATTAAAGTACGGTTCCGGTACTATTAAAGGAAATCATTTTTGTAATAATAATAATAATAATAATAATAACAATTGTAACTTAAATAGCGCCAAATACACTCTGTATAAAGTATAGAAGAGGAAAACAAAGAAATACATAAGGAAAGGGGAGAGGATATAAAAGAGGAAATACAAAGAAATACATAAGGAAAGGGAAGAGGATAGACGAAAGGAAATACAACGAAATACATATCGAAAAAGAAGAGGATAGTTGGAAGGAAAAAAAACAAAGAAGTGCATAAGGAAAAGGGATGTATACGGTTAGATAGATGAAAGGAAAAACAAAGAAATATAGAAGGAAAGAGAATAAGGTGGAGTGAGAAACAAATAAATACATTAATCTTTATATCGTCTGTTCTTTCCTTATGTATTTATTTGTTTTTCCTTCCATATATCCTCTTCCCTTTCCTGATTGTACCAAGGAGGTATATTAGGCAAGCAAAATATGACATTTGACCCTGTAAAAAGTGGAATACTAGCGGCGGCATAACAAAACACTAAAGATGTGTAGATTTCATTAAGACACGCCTCATAAGATAAATCCGTCAAGAAACGTGGCAGTTAAAGCATACAAAAGACCATTGACCATATAAAGGACAGAACAATTAGGACAGCATTATCAAACAGTATAAATTTGTAGATTGTACCAAGATACATCTCCATACAAAATTTGGTAAGCATCCGTCTAGAAATATGGGCTGCAGAGTGCACACGAGACAACGTCCAAAATATGACAAACTATAAAGGACGGAAAAGTGGTGACAGCATTACCAAAAACTAAAGATGTCTAAATTTGGCCAAGATACACCTCCATACAAAAATTTGAAAGAAATCCGTCAAGAAAGAGCGCACAAAAGGGATAAATTGCCTTTGACCCCATTAAGGACGCAATGATGAGGGCAGTATCACCAAAAAGAAAAGATATGTAGATTCTAACAAGATATATCTCCATATAAAATTTGAAAGAAATCCATAACGAAATGTGGCCTGCAGCCTGCACTTACGCCATCCTCCAAAATAGACATAAAATCTATAGGCCTGTAGATTATACCAAGATACACCTTGCATACAAAATTTGAACAAAATCCGCTGACTAAATGTGGCCTTTACAGCGCACACAAACCATCCAAAAAATATGGCATTTTAAGGTACAGAAGACGGAACACTGGGTGTGTAGATTATACCAATATACACCTCCATACAAAATTTGAAAGAAATCTGTCAAGAAATGTGGCAGTTAGGGGGCACACAAGAACATGACGTTGCGACGGCGTAATAGCGCTGCTGAATCAAACGCTGCAGAATGGCGGAGGATACAATAATTCGGCGAGGGAGTGTAGCAACCGAGGGAACATATTTTTTCCATATTGTAATAGGCCTATACAGGGTGTCCCCAAAAAAGCGAAATGGCGGATTTCCAGTACTTTGCCTTCGAAAAGTCTATATTTTTACATCATTGGGTAAAGCATATCTTCTCCCGAAGAGAATGTTATCAAGATCATTGAATTTAGTAAAGTAATTTTTATTCTATGCCCGTTTCTTAAAATACAGTCATTTTCAAATTTCGCATGGTTTTTGCAACCAATGAGAGTAGAAATGTGTCGGGAATGGCCTTTTATAATTGTGGCATGTACAATAATTAGCGTCGTTTCCACTTTTCCCGAGCTACTGTTCACTAAAACCCTTCCCGATACCACCTTCCACTCATCGGTCGCAAAAATCAAGCGAACTTTGAAAATGACTATGACGGGCATAGAATAAAAATTACTTTACCAAATTCAATGATCTTGGTATCATTCTCTGCTTTACCCAATGATGTAAAAAATGTATACACTTTTTGAAGGCAAAGGACTGAAGTACTGAAAATCCGCCGTTCCGCTTTTTCGGGGACACCCGGGTATAGTGAAATTGCTATTTTAGAGCACCGCAGGACTTTAACAGTGTGTTGTAGCAGCTATCCATTCCTTGTTTAACTTTATTTTCTTTTCTTCTTTGGTGAAAGGGGGGATTTGGTGATGGAAAGGAGGAGAGAAAGGTCCCCCTGAACAAAAAAAAACACAAATAATTTCATGGTACTACAAAATTTCAATATGACACGAAAAAGAGACATGATAACGAAGCTTTTCGACCTACACTCATCAGGTTATCACGCAGGTATGTAACAAACTACTCGAAATCAACTGTATTATACTCGATGAACAATCGCAAATTAGCTTGGACGAACTCCTTTTGTCTACACAAAAGGGGTTAATGCGATTGAATGTAGGCGGCTTCCAGAAAGCGTAAATGCTCTACCCTTCTGGCCCGGGGACATAATTGAGAATTGATCGTCTGCATAGCTTTGTTCAGCAACCGATCGCTGAATCGCATTTGGTCTGTTACTAGCGTGCTTTTCCGATTTGTAGGCACGGACGGGCTGCGTGCGCTGATTCGTTCCGAATAGTTAATTTCGAGTAATTTGTTACATACTGCGTGATAACCCGATGAGTGCATCTCGAAAAGCTTCATCACGTCTCTTTTTCGTGCCATATAAAACAAAAAAAAACAAAATTCTGGGTGGCCGCCCCTGGATATTATGTTATAACGGTTTTGATAAAAGTCATAAATGTGGGTAATTAATAGATTAACGTAGATCGAAACCATTCAAAAATAATGTGTCCACCACTTGTATCCCTAATTTGGCAAAAGTAAACAATTGTTTTTTTTTCTTTCTTTTATTTGTGCACTCATGTGACGCATGGCAAACTGAAATTTGTTTTAATAAACTTTCAAGTAATATTTTTTTACAGCTCAAAGAAAAAAAAAACAACAAACAAACATATATTCAGATGTAACAGAGCGATCGGACCATTTTTATGCTGAGCAGTGCATTATGAATTCATTTCAAATGACCCATTAACACTCCTCTTGTTTAAAAAAAAAATAGAAATAATGTCTCATCTAATGTTTATATGAAATAAAGCACATTTTACCCTTTCCTCTTATTTTGATCGTTATGACAAATCCTTTGCGATTGGATGGATTCAGTTGGAAATGGCTAGTCTTCTCTATATAGGTCATCCCGATTGCAATGGAATAAAAGATCAAATCGCTTTTAATGAACGTTATCGGAAAACAGGTCTAATGGTGTAGGAGGAGCATGCGCATTGTAAAGAAGGGTAACATGTTTATGATGATAGTCCACCTGGTGGAAATCAATACTTGAATTAGCCTTTTGACAAGGCCTCGTGACTTGGTTATTTTCCTCGTCATGCCTGAGATGAGACTAGCCGGCGACGAAAAGAATCAACACGGCCCGGGTGAACGCGCGATCGAGCGATTTTAGTCGCGAGGCCTTTTCGAACCTGGGTTTCCATTGTCCGATATGAATTATTCACGAGTTGACATTCGCATGCTAACGCGCCTACCGAGGATTATCGACCAATCACAACGGTATCTGCGGGGCTTACTTTCCATGTGCCGGGTGCCGAGCTTGCTAGCTCCGGATGAAGGCGAATTTGCATACCACATTTATGCTGACGTCATGCGAAGATACGTTCGCTGATTGGCTCCTACCTATAAGGTAGCAAATCCTCGCTAGGAACAAAGAATAACATAAGAAATACAGGCCAGGGGGGTGGGGGTGTTTCATAAAGCTGTTCGTAAAGTTACGAATGACTTTACGAACGACTGGAACATGTTCTTGGGTGCTATACTAATCAGATTCTCAATCATTTAGCACAAGAACTGATCACCAGTCGTGCGTAAAGTCGTGCGTAACTTA
Source organism: Heliocidaris erythrogramma (assembly GCA_025617745.1). Lineage (NCBI taxonomy): Eukaryota > Metazoa > Echinodermata > Echinoidea > Camarodonta > Echinometridae > Heliocidaris > Heliocidaris erythrogramma. Next base: position 18,923,063 of record CM046863.1, on the reverse strand, counting down.
CAAACAGCTTTATGAAACACCCCCCAGGTTCCAAAAGGCCCTCGCGACTCACGTCGCTCGATCGCGCATTCACCGGGCTGGGCGGCTAGTCTTGTTATGCAGCCACTACTTGCTTACTTGCCGAGAAAAATAGCCAAGTCACCAGGGCCTTGTCAAAAGGCTATACTTGAATGTGAAAATCAAATAATGAAGGGAATCATGAAAGACGACCTTGTGTTCAATACACAGACTTCATTAGGACAGACCAAATTTCTCTCATTGGTAACGGAGATATGAAGGCACGTAGCAACAACAATAATATCACTCACATGCAAATATATAGGTCAAATGATATTGTACTAACATTTGTGCAAACTCATTAGGGGCAGATAAGGCCTTTTAATAGATAAGAGACCAAACAAATATTGATTTCTGTTTATTGTCCCACCCTTAATTATTTCTATTCTTCAATGAAGCAAGTGATAAAGTGATATCTCATTCTTTTATAATTTCTTTTAGTATTTACTTTGGCCAATTGACCTCGTTTCTTTCGCGATTGTGCAAGAAAAAAGGGGTTTGGAGAAAAAGAAACAAGAATAAAAACAAAAAACAAAAAGCAAAAACAAAAGTAATCAGTGAATGATTGGATATAAGTATTGTAGTTCCAAGCGTTGCGCAGTGACATTCACAGGATTTTCAATTTTGAAATGAGAATATAATGAACATCGTAATTAATATCTACAAATGAATAGTAAAATATATAAACTAATAAGAGGTACTTTCGCAATTGTTGAGTTTTTCATCAACCGTTCCTTAACTTTATGCAATACCGAATGTTATATAGCTTAATTTCGGAATGACGCAAACAGGGCATCACTTTTCATCCAGAATAATCATAACACGATAAACATGATGAAAACTACTTTCATGAAATCAACCTAAGGCAATTTCATTAGCCCTGACTATCACCTGTAGAAATGTGCGAACATTACAATCGCGTATTTCGTTATCCGAATGGGTAAGTACAATAGGCCTTTGAAATTGCCTCTGATTTTTCGAAAGCAGTTTTTATCGTCTTTCATGCTCAAATTGTGCGAACTTAAAATATACATGTATATCCTGTTTTCAAATATCATCATCCCATTAAGTAGTATCAAAGACTTTTAATAGTATCAAGACAGATTACTCTCACCTTCTTCCGTAGTACATTTTGCAGGCGTAAATTGCTGTGTTAAAAAAAGACTCGGAAAAATACGTTCGCCATAGGTATAACACGTGAAAAGTTGTCTCTCTTTTTCTTGATATTTCATATCTTACTCTATCTTTTTCAAGTCTGACTTTTGCACGAGAGAAAGGATGGATAGTTAAAAAAACATTTCTTGAACATTAATTGTCAATAAATGACGCTGTGAATCCCCGGGATCATGCCTGCTCTTTGACAGAGTCATCTGCCATAGGGTTAACACGCAAGAACAGGAATTTTTGAATGATTATAATTCCCCCTGAATTAAATTAAAATTTTGAAGAATCTGCATTAAATAAAATTTGAAGCTCTGAAAATGTATAATTAAGACTCAACTAGTCGAATAGACCCCGCATAAATCCCCGGGAATATGCATGCTTTTTACCAAAAAAAGTGTCGCCTGCCATAGGTTTACACGCGAAAACACGGAATTTTAGGATAATTATAATTCCCTTTGCGTTTATTTGAAAATGTAAACAATGTGATTTACATGAAATTTAAAGCTCTGAAAAGGTATAATTAAGGCTTGATAAGTCCAATAAACCCCGCATAAATCCCCGGGAATATACATCTTTTTGGCCTTCCAACTCCCATAGGTTAACACATGAAAACAGGGGTTTTGAAAAGATTTTAATTCCCCTAGTATTTATTTGAAATTATGAAAAATGTGATTTACATGAAATTTAAAGCTCTGACAGGGTGGCTCGATGAGTCCAATAAACCCCGCACAAAATGTGGGCGTGTACCGATCACGTGAGATCGTGTACTAGCAGACGACCATGTAGCAGACGTACGTCCGCCCGAAGGCAAGCCCAGCCTAGCCGGTATTAAAAGAAACTCTAACTAAATTCCAGTTCACTATAATATTTCTAATGTACCAGAGGCAAAAATCAATGTGTTAAATTCATAAATTCATATAATCAATTTTCTATCACCGCATTAGGCCCAGCCAAATGGCTCATGATAGATCATGCAAGCAAGATGGAACAGCTGAGCTGAATTATTGGTGTCTAGCACTAAAAATAGGCTAGGTCTACCCCTCTGCGATCCCGATCGAGGTGGTGGCGTTGCCGATGTAACTTTGTCAGTTTGCCAAAGGTGTTCTCCTCAAACTTGGCTCATCAAGGTTTTTTGCTTGCTGATCGTCGTTTACTTTCGCTTCAGCCAACGAGACCGATAGCCCCGAGAGACCGACAATGTAGTGGGAGGGGGCTTCTGAACCCTATTGTCTGACAATGTCATTCCATGACATAGGGGGGCACAAATGCACTTTGGGGAACAGCTTGAAGGGAGATTTTTTTTCTGCTAGCCAGCCCTCCCAAGTAATTTTTTTTTTTGGGGGGAGGGGGTTTTTCGCCAGCCCTCAAAAAGTTGCTCAGTGGTGGGAGGTGGGGGAGGGGTGGCAAGATTTTTTTCTTCTCGCCAGCCCTCCAAAAGTCACTCAGTAGAGGGGTGGGGTATCAGATTTTATGGGGTCCAGTTTTCCTCCATAATTCTCGGAGAAATAAAAAAGAGTTATCACTTCTAAAATGAGGCACAATAAAAAAGGGCCCCTAAATCCGCCACTGGTCCATGCCCGGACTGTCACGTCAGCCTTGCGGGATGAGCCTTTATACAAGTTTCTTCGGAGGGTTAATAGACCGACATTGTTAGCCTCGTGGTCGTGGGCTCCCAAACTAATTTTGCTCGATCTTTCCCATTTAGAATGGTGTGAAATAAGGTCATGTTAAATATACCAAACTCTTTATAATTTGATAAATAATTGCATTGCAATTACGTTCACTCATTATAGGACGTCGTCTGCTTAAGCAGGATCGATCCCTAGTGTGACGACATCAAAACATCGCTATATTTCTGGCGAATCCTCGGATATTCCAGATGCTTAGAAGAGCTTTTATTTATGTTGTTTTTATTATCATCAGATACGCAGTTGACATAAAACTTATACGATTGCCATCTGTAAGCTTCCCAGTTTCTAGTGATACATTAATTGCCATATTTGTGATTTTCTTGCAATGTGATCTTTAATGCCAGGTTAACACTGCCAAAATCACCTTATCAGTTATAAATGAGTAAGATAAGGGTGGTGTGTTTTTGAAGAAAGAAAACTCAGGATAATAATAATGATAAAGTATATGTACATGTATATCTTAAACAATATATAAACATGGTGATAATGATATCCATAGGACAAACAATAGTTTCAAATGTGTCAAGGGTAATTATAAGATGGCGTGCATGTTTAACAGTATAGATATGAACAATTTAATCTTGCGCGGGTGTGTGTGTGTGTGTGTGTTACAATGGTTGCGTGCGTTGTCGTTCAAGTTTAGCAGATAAATCAGGTTATCAGCAACTTATCTAGCTTGAACATATTTTATTACTTTTTCATAACGGGAATTTTTATCTTGCAAAAGGTTGTTTGTTAAGCCTATAGAATATTATTTTTGATTTTGAATAAACATAGGAGATGATTCAACCCTGTAATGATACCATTAGTTTAGGATACATACGTTTTTATAGGCTGAAATGTGTTCATTAAGTATTTAATGATTTCTAAGAAATAATTGCTCCAAAAAGACTTCAGAAGGGTACGACTGTTTGGCACTGCCTTAATTTTACTTAATGAAGCGAGGGATCTTTGTAATAATAAAATCTAGTGGAAATTCAGTCAATTCTACAGTTACTCTATTTGTCAAAGTATGGCACATTATTTTAACATTTAAATTACTAGATTACACACAAAGTGTCTGCCAGGAAATTGGTTCCTACGAACGATGCTTTCCTACGAATCTCACTGTTTGTACGAATTCGTGGCATAGATTCTTACGGCCTTCTTTCGAAGTTCGTACGCACGCCGTTTAATTTGCAAAAACAAGTTTAGACCTTTTTGAGAAAGACCGTAGACCGTTCGTAAGTTCGCAGCCTGGTCGATGGTCTTGTCCAAGATTTTTTTTTTCAACGTCGTACGAAACATCTATAAACAACGGAAATGTGCATGAGCAAATGCATACTAATCAAATTACATCGTTAATGTGTATATTCAATGTGAGGAAGCAAAATACATTGTCTCAAATTACATCAATAATTAAAAGAAGAGAGAGAGAGAAAGCGTAATTCCCCTTAAATAGGTTTTAGAACAACATGACAATGTCAAATACATTATGAGCGCTACATACGGTAACCTTACATTCACTGTATATAGAAATGCTAAGAAACAGATATATACATTAGCTCCAATGACTATGCTTAAATTTGAATATGAAGTATGTTACATAACACTTTCAGTGTCACGGTGCATGGAGAAAAAAGAGAAGAAAATTCATTTTCAATCAGAGCACTGATAAGAATTCCTCTTGGGATGGCCTGATGGCGGGGTCATTGATTTGTGTTTGATCTTAATTCTTCCCGAACCCCCTTATGGTTCTTCTCTTTTCGTCTTCTTTCCAAGGATCTCTCGCTCCATAGTCATTGGTGTTGATTTCAATGGTTCAATTTGAAGAAAAAAGACAAAACAACAACAACAAATAGGAAAACAGGCGGAAGAAAAAAATAATAAACAAATGGAATAGCGAACAAACAAGCAAACAATTTTGGCTAACTTTGTCGCAAAAAGCACATTATCAGTTAGTTTTCGGGAAACAAAATGGCCATTTTTGTGAATCAGAACGAAATAAAACTACGCCCCCCAAAAATAAAAACAACAAAAACAAAAAACAAAATATTAAACAAAAAAAAACCCCTGAGTAATCAGTGGTATTTAAATTGGAAACCTAAAAATGTTTTGTTTACCCTTATTACTTTGATGTTAAGATATTCATGGAAACTTCGGCCAGGTTGCTCGCAAGTGATTGATTCTTGGTTTGGGTATAATTATTGTATTTTGATCTGGGAATTTTGTCTCTGTCTTCGCGGACATTTCCGTGTCTCGCTCCGGGACCGACAATAGTACGGATGCGGTTGCTAGACAACAGCCTTGTCCCTTCCTCATCTGGGTGGACGCTATCATCGAAGTAGCGCTCAATGGGGGCATGCACCAAAGTTGGTAAAATTTGTATTATTGCAGAAAGTGATGGCTTGTCGATCTTCAAATATTGGCTCAATCAATCGCCTGAATGTATTCCCTTTATCATTCCATGGTTTTGTAAGGCATGGAATGGGGAGGGATAATAATTATATGACGATTCGTTTTCGTCTTGGCTTTACTGACTAGTGATTCGTATTTGGTCACTGCTTGGTCTGCAGACTGAGCTTTAAGATTGTTAATACCGGTGTGGAGTATTATGGTTTCTTTATTACTTTGGGCTATCGATCACATTGCTTGCTTCCTCGATCGTGGGGGAATATGTTTTCATCCCATTTCCCCCCGCTCTTGCCGTGAGTTTTCCAACATGGATATTTTTGCATATGGAATTGTGGCGTAGCGCAATGCCTCCACGATAGGTGGCCTTGTTTCTTTCAACCTGCTCCCAAGCTTCATTCATATCATCATCATTTACCTGACATTCTACTTTACTTTTTTTAGGACTTTTTGTCTTTCTGATTCTGTCGAACTGTCATTCCTGCTTTCATGAGGCTTTTCAATTTGGTTATGATTCATTTAGAAAGCCATGTTTCTTTCATGTGCTCTGGTTTTGTCCTTATCATGAAGTCTTTCCTTGCATTCTTGCCTCATATTTTCCATAAATTGCACCTGTTCGAATATTCTTGCAATTAGTTTACCATTCTCAATCTCACAACTTATTTTTTGCATTTTTAAGTCCTCGATGTCTTTGGCTAGTTTACTGTTTTTCTTCTGGTGATCAGCTTTAAGTTTCTGCTGCATGTTTGATTCCTTCTGTTTGTAGTGGTTTTTTAAGTTAACAATCTCTTTCTCATTTTCTCTCACTTGGCTTTCCACCAACCGAATTCCTGGTGTCGATTATAATTTAGAGTTCAGTTGCATTATTTTTTCAATTGCATTAGGTTTTCATTGCACTTATCCTGCTGCGTTATTACCAGGGTCAAAGTTTTGTGGGCTTGACAATCGTCGTTTCCATAATGCTCAGACGGTCGCGAATGCACTGTAATGATTATTAAAAGGGGGCTCTCGACTGAATATCCGTGGTGCATGTTGGTGGGGTGGGGTGTGGTGGGAGGGCTACTGGGGCTGTCGAGTGACTTTATACCGGTCGATGTTGGTGGGATGGGGTGCAGTGGGAGGACTGCGCCGTATTGTTGTATCATTGTTGGTCGCCTTTTAGCGACGAGTTTATCATTCACATGTTATGCCTCAGTCACAAGTGGGGCCAGCGGCCGTCCGATAATGGCCTCTGGAGGTCACCGCCCGATTTTCAAAATCGTTTGGTCACCGGCGAGTTTTACCGATGTTTGGAAGACATCGGTCTATCAGTCACAAGAAATTGCTCCCCGTGCAGTCACCGGACGCATGCCGGCCGACACTTATGAGAGAAAAACTGACATCAGACATCAGGAGATCGGCAGGATATCTTCCGGGCGCCGGCAGGAGACCGCAGGGAAGCAGGACGGTCACCTTGCGGCCATCTGTCGATAGTAGGTCATCGTGCGATCATCTGGAGGTGGCCCTGGCGAGAGGTCTGCGGTCTCCAGGGGGGGGGGGGGGGGGGGGGGTGTTCGTTAGTGTTCCCGACGAGTGACCTATGATTATCACCCGTGGTATTTATACTCCCTCCGGGCGGACGACCTTAGATCCCCGCCCGTTCATCGGGCAGGCGCCGGCAGGTTGCCTTCACCTAGTCGGCAGTGTGCCGCCAGGGCCCCGCCAGACATCGTTCAAACATCGGGCGCCGTTTGGTTATCGGACGATGGCCTGCCGGGTATCTGAGGGGTGTCTGGCAGACCAGGCGGCGCCTGCGGCACCTGTCAAGACCCCCCCCCCCCCCCCCCCCCAGAAGATCTGACGGTCACCGGGCGGCCACCTGCCAGCTATGTCAACGATATGTTGACACTGCCGATGTCTGAAATCCATCGCTAGCTTTTAACTCCGCGCTAAAAGTTGACGATGCCTCCAACGATGCCCAAAAAAACAACAACGATGCATCTGCATAAGGAATTGATAATAGGAAAAAATACTGTAAATAAACGAAAAACTGAGAAGAAAGTTAGGCATTGGAAGGTATGGTTCATTTAAATCACCAAAAAATATTTTACTCTGTATGTTAGAGGTTCCATGTCATTGTACTAAATTCGAAATATGGGCTACGAATATCACTTCTATAGAGAGATATTCCATGTTTTATAATACTCTCTATGAGCTTAAAAGCGACTAGTGAGTAGACTACTCAACGCACCCGTACGCACTCGCCAAGATCCTTTATTTCCTTCATACTCCTAAACTGTTGACCTATAGAATTTCATATAAAGTTCGTTGAGGTTAATTTTATGCTTCCTAACAGTATACATTTTTTTTCAGGTGGTCGGTACACTTTAATTCGAGCCTTAGGGCTATGTTTCTATAATTACATATTCAAAGATTGCAGTGTACTAAAATAGGCGGTATACATATCATTAACAAACAAACAAACAAAACAAAACAAACACACCATCCGAAAACACTGTCCCGAGTATACAATGTTACATAATACATGAAAAGAATTTGACCGGCCCAGCAACAGCTGAAGCATGTACGTAAATCACAGTCATACAACGTGTCAATTTCTACTACAAGAAGGTAATAACGTCAATTTCAGATATAAATACAAATGGGAATATAATAGCTAGCGATTAAATACATTTTTTACCTTACGGGAAAACATTTGCAAGGAAAGCGACTTCTGCAGGTTGAATGTAAAAGTGTTCCAAATTTTTGTCCCAGAGTATCGAATGTCGCATTGAAATCTTTGGGGCATATGTGAAGGGGAATCGTATTTGGAACGCTTTATTTTGGTTTTCGAAGATAATATGAATGGTTTCTTTGTATATGGGCAGTCAATGCATCTTTTATCGGTACATTTTTCAACACCATTTCTTACACCGAGTTGTGATTTGATTATCAATCCTTTCAAATTTGGGCTTTGACGCTTATTCAAGACCAGTCACGTTCCTTTAAAAGTTTCATTTAATTCAGTGTCGTTCGACAAGCGGTTATTTTTTCTTTTATCAAATGGGACGTGTTCGTACAATTACCCCCTGGAAAATCACCCCCCGGAAAATTACCCCCCGGAAAACTACCCGCCAAGGACAATTACCCCCCAGTATATTACCCCCCGGAAAATTACCCCCAAGGACAACCACCCCCCGAGGAAAATTACCCCCCGGCTAATTACCCCCCAAGGACAACCACCCCCCGAGGACAATTACCCCCCGGCTAATTACCCCCCAAGGACAATCACCCCTGAGGACAATTACCCCCCGGAAAATTACCCCCCCCCCCCCAAGGACAATCACCCCCCCGAGGACAATTACCCCCCATGGACAATTACCCTCCCCCCCCCCCCCCGGAAAATTACCCCTCCCCCATGGACAATCATCCCCGGGGACAATTACCCCCTGGAAAATTACCCGCCAAGGAAAATCACCCCCGAGGACAATTACTCCCCGGAAAATTACCCCCCATGGACAATTCCCCTCCCCCCCCCCCCCCGAAAATTACCCCTCCCCCAAGGACAATTACCCCCCTGAAAATTAACCCCCCCCCCCCCCCCCCCCCCCTCAATGACAACCAACCCCTGAGGACAATTACCCCGGGTAATTACCCCCTAAGGATAACCACCCCAAGGGCAATAACCCCCCCCCCCCCCCCCCCCGGATAATTCCCCAATAAAATTACTGGCCCCCTGACCTTATAGAAGTTTGACTTTTCATGAATTCTCGAAGCAAAGGACTGTTACTTTAACTGTTTTAAAAGGTTGATTTGTTGTGTTTACGCTTGACTAATGTCAATGTGGTGAAAATCTCTATTGTCACCATACTTTTAATTACAAAAGTAATGAATTGAACATATCATAAAGAAATGTGAGAAAATTGCAATGTTGGTAGAGCACTGGTCATGTAATCCAGGGTCCCGGGTTCGAATCCCGGTCGGGGCATTGTAATTTTCTCACATTTCTTTATGATATATTCAATTTACTCTAATCCTATCAATTACGATATTTAATTAAAAGTAATGAAATTAAAAATGTTTCGATTCGAAGATAAATCTACGTATAACAAGAACATTAAACTATTTACATTATCTATCACACTCCATGTTAATTTAGTTGCCAATCACCAACAATTTTCCGCCTTAAAAGTGGATAACTTTAACAGCATATTAAATAGTGTTCAGTTTTCAGTATGATATTTCAAAAATTATGACAAATAATCACAGAACTCAGTGACATTACTTTAATGCATTTTGCAAATCATCATTTCAACCAAGGAGGAATGTATCGAATTATTTGCTGTAAACCTTAAAGGACAATTAACCCCACGTGATATTCTAGATGCACCTATTGTCTGCTACGTCTTTCCATGGAGGCTGCCATTTTGTGCATGACACGGATCATTAGGTACCATATGCATTGATAATAGCCTACCTTTACAACAGATACGTCGCTTTGTTCTGATTGTATTACGATTGTTATTGGCCATGGGCCTAGATAATTGACGACCCATGAGTTCTAATAGCCATCCTGTAAAGCAGATTCCTCGCTTTGTTTTGGTATTGTTACGATTGTCTCCGTCCTTGACGTCAATTCTCCGTCCTTGACGTATATTTTTTATGAAGTATATTTTTTATGAACAAATTAAGACCTTTTAAAAAATATATAAAACTAAACTTACATTTCAGAATATGTGACTTTATCTAATATATATTTGTCCTCTAAAAATCAATTACAAGTTAACGATGAAGGAAATTTTACTTGGGATGAAAAATATGTTCGTGTACACATAAAGTAATGGCAGCCCCCTTATTATTGCTAGCAGACGATAACTTGGCTGGAAAATAGTGATTTATATCTATATCCTGTGTTTTTACATGAAATTGCATGTATCAAATAAGAGGCATATACTACACCATTCAAAATAAGCTAATTCATACGCTGAGGTTAATTTCCCTTTAAAAATAAGAAGGAAAAATAAAATATTAATATGAAAGTGCGTAATGACATAATCATAACACAACAAATAACATAACTATAAATTCATCGAGGATTAAAGCAAGGATGTCTGTTATCGATGGGGCTCCCTCCCCCATTCTAAAAAAGTTAATTTAAACTTCTCATTAACCCTTGGGTGAATTTAACAAAGGCAGGAATCATCACAAAGCGTTCTAAAGATAATTTAAACCTCTATATAGAAATTTAATAATAGGTTGCGCGTAGATCTATGAGCGAGTATACGCGCTATATCCTGTCGCCAAAAGAAAAGGGGACCCAACAAAGAAAATAGGGTGTAAGTTTTCATCATTTATGCATCCTCTGTAATTTCGCTAATCAACTGATCATTTATTTACCGTTGTATGATCTATTTCATGATCTATCTCATGATCCATTTCATATTGAAGTAAGATATTATGCTTTATGGTTCAGTAATTGTTTCAGAATGAAATTTACCTTCAAGACTTATTAGTATGCACGGTGCTTAAAAACAGCCGCGTAGCCAGGATTTCATTTTAGGGGGTGCGGTTGAAAAACTCCAATAGAGCTTTCCTCCTTTAAATATAGTGTGGGTAATTCCAATTTATCAATATGCTCAAAATTTACCCTTTTACCGTTATCTTTGCTTGATGCATATATCGGTGATAAAAAGACCTCTCTTCTTCCAAAATATCCTTTGCGTTTGTTAAAATGCCATCCTCAGTACGTAATCTAGATATACATTTTTGTTCAAAGTTTCTTTTTTCTAAATTAAAAAAATATTTAGTATTACGTTCACCTTTGGCAATCCATTTGGCTTTGGTGCGCACAATAATACCGCGCACAATTTCTTCTTGTAATTCTTCATATTCTCTTTTTTTATTTTTAAGATCAGTTAATAACTGAACATTATTTGGAGAAAAGCCTGTATTACTCAATTCATTTATTTCCAACTCTAACTGACTGAGCTTTTTTGAAAGATCACTCTTATTTTCTTTTGAAATTTGAATGAACTTTTGTCTTACTTTATATTTCAAAAATTCCCAGGTGTTTAATGGGTCCGAGTTTTTATTTTCAAACAAAATTGTTTTTATTTCACTTCTTATCTTTTCAGCATTCTGTACGTTGGCAAAAATAGATGTGTTGAGTTTCCAAAAACCCGGTCCCCGTTTTGCAACGAATTTCATTAACAGCAGTGAGATAAGGGAGTGGTCAGACTTGTATCCAAATCTGATTTCACATTTAGCAACTGAAGTAATCAAGCTTTGAGATACCAAAAAATAATCGATACGACTTCCTATTTTGCTGTCGTGAGACATCCAAGAGTATTTCAAAATTGATGGATGGAGGGATCTCCATATGTCAATCAAATCAAAATTCGACATCATATCCATAATAGCCTTAAGACATCTAGGGTGATTTTGTACTAATTTGGGAAATTTATCTAATTTAGCATCTAAAATTGTGTTAAAATCACCACCAATTACATAATGTTCTTCCCCATGCATTGACAATAAGTTGTGTAAATCAGTGAAAAAATTACCATCATTGTTAGGACCATAAATATTACCGAGTGTTAAAGTTTCATTTACTTTCAAATTGACCAACAGTATTTGGAAATTCAGAGAGTAGAAAGTGAACAAGCAATGTGAATTGGGTTTTTGGCCTAGAATTGTAGGCCGGTTTAAGAGAAAAAACAACAATAACAATAACAATTCAAAAGAAGATCTAAAAAAAGAACATTGCTGCTTTGCAATATCTGTCTTTCCGCCATAATACACTTTCATGGAATTTTAAAATTTTATTTTGGCCTTTTACACAGAAATCCAAAAGAAACAATTCACAATGTTTGACCCTGTTCCATGTAAGGAACAAGATGATAAAATACCTGATATGCTGCTACTTATACGACATATGGCTAAATAATATTGAACTTCAAAAATGCAATGCACTAACATGAAGATGCATTATACTCAGTGTCTTATTTTATCTAGATCAGATAATCTGACTGTACGAAAATGTTCTAGATCAGCTGGTCATAGTGTACATTGCTAATCTAGATCTGATAGTCTCAGTGTTTTCAGAGGACCGGGGCATCTTTAGGGCCGTATTTATACTTGACGAGTCTTGGTACTGAGTCAGGAATGAAGGCGAATTTGTTTTCCTGTCTGAGCTTTTTCACTTTTATCATCAGTTGCTTGTGTTCCATCCGTGTTTCTTTGTGCACATTATCGTTAATTCCTACTTTCGATCGGCGAATGTTGACACCTTTCAGAGCCGATCACCGAAACGTAGCAGCTTGACATGGATGGGGCGTGGTCTCACACGGCTACCTTGTTACCGGTCGCACGATTTACCCGCGGGGTCCGATGAGCACGTTCTATCTGAACCTCATGAATATTCAAATGAGTGGCCAAAAAGTCGCGGGTATGGGATATGCAGTCCTGTGATCCGTTCGGCAAAGACTCCTCCCCTTCCGGTATCCCGTGCAGTATGACGTTGTTCAGCTTGCTACAGTTGACAAGGTTAACAACATTCCTTCGTAACTCATTTACATATTCAAGATCAGCTTTTCTTTCACGAATTTCACCAACATCTTGCTTAATTTCTCCCATTTCTGTTTCCATGTAAGAAACTCCATGTTCTAGGTCTGAGAGTCTGGTGTCTAGGCTTTCTAATTTAGTTTCTTTTTCAGATATTGTATCAACTTTCTTGCATAGATCGTCGAGTAATGACACCTTGCATGGATAAAATGTTATGTAGTATAGACTCCATGTTTTCCTCTGCAATGGAAGGTGAAATGGGCGTGGCACTTTCACTCGATGATGTTTCTTGGCTCATTTCTCCTGATTTTTCTTCCGAACTGGACACACGCAATCGTTTGAAACTCATCATGATTGTTCCCTTCATTTAAAAACATCCAAAACTCAGTCCAGATGGAATTAAGCCGACAAAAATAGAAGTTAAAAGCGCAGCTCCAAAATTTTGCGTCCTGTCTAGTTCGACATCAAGGGCGCCCTCCTTACAAATTGTACTTACAGTATTTAAACACACTTCCAATACCATGTGATGTGTCACAAAATGAATTGTATGAGAAATGATTCCATCAAAATCCTTTTTAATGGTAGACTTCTAAAAGCTTAATTTACTTCAATAATGTATGTCGTTGCATATCCCCAAGCTTAAAATGAAAAATCTCCAGTTCTTTTTGTAAGATGAACATTATGGTGGTGGGGAGCTCCACTGTCAGGTTACCATCTTGCAGCGTGACGACTATGGTCTTGCCGTCGGTAGGAGGGTCTGGAGCTTCAACCGGAGGCATTGGTAGTGGGTCGTTGAAACACTTCACTGCCTCCGTCGCCTCGTCGTCCCACATATACCTATGTTCCGATGCCATGACTACAAAAGATAATTTTACCAGCACAGGGCTGCTATTTAACCACTCTGGATAGATCAAAAAGGCGGCAAAACAGCTATATCGATTTGATGTCGTTGACTTATAGAACCGGTCAAGGTCCTCGAAATATGTCTGAATTTGAGCTATCATTCATCCTTCAACGAGCCTCCGTGACGCCGCAAAGTCGGCTGAGTTACCCGCAGAATCATTCATCAATCGTGACACATCTGCTGGTAGGCTGTTTTGTTTTTTTAATATAGTCAATATAGTGCATGATAGTATTTGGTGTTTGTTTGGTTGACACTTCAAAAACCGTTCGACCGTTCATTTTGATTGTGACCCTAGCAAGATAACTTTCCACTTTAAGGGGTATCTATAGTGCATGTTGGTATCTTATTTCACCACCGTCGATGTTCTGCCGTTCAGTTCGAACCACTTGAGAAAGGTACGGGTAGATAGTTTTGTAGCTTTTTAAATAGGAAACCATAGATTCATTACTTCAGATTGGGTTTGAGGGAACTATAAGCTTTGGATAAATGATAATATTCCATTTATTTTATTTTTTTCATGTCGTATCGCACGTTGAAGAAAGACAAATAAACTTGATCTTGAATCTAGTTCTTCTTGTGTGTGTGTATGTGTTTGTGTGTACCAACAGAAGTATACTTATGTGACTAATTGGACAGTCAAACACAATAGATGCCTTTATTCCGTCAGGCTTGTGTGGCTTGTTTTGCTGCTTGTGTGGCTATTTGAACAATAGAGAGAACAAAGGGAAAGACATACAAGTATGCGTGTGTGAGTATGTGTGTGTATCACACACACACACACGTACGGTGTATTCTGGGAGACACCATTTATCTTATCTGTCTTCGTGTCTCCCCACTATACCAGTCCCTATTATGACGGAATAAACCTCATTGTCTCCCTAATACACCCAAATAAGTTAATGCATTGTAGCCAGTATGTTTGATATTTTATTTTCTCAAATTTTCGACGCTCCCTGGCGTATATATGTATATATATAGAGAGAGAGAGATGAGTTGTAGTAAACAAGTAAATAAAAATTCCGTTAAACTCAGAAGTTTTCAAATTAAACAAAAATAGGCCTTCATCAGGATATTATGAAAATATCAACAAAAAGAGCGCGAAGCGCAAAAATGCACCAAGCTCCATCGATACCTGCGCAACCATGGTGGAGAAAACTAAAAGAGAATAGAGAGAAAGGATGACGTCACAAAACGTCATAAAGAAACCAAGGGAAGGTAAAAAAGAAGAAAAAAGCAAGAGAAAAGGGACGGGAAAAAGCACGTCAAAGAAATGAAAGAAGAAAAAAAAGAGGCGAGAAAGAGTTAAGAGGAGTAGAGAATAGAGAGAGTGTAAAAGATCAAGGGAGGGGGAGAGAGAGAAGGGGATAACAGAGAGAAAGAGATGGGAAAAGAGAAATTAACCCCAAAAAAAAGAAGAAGAAGAGAAGATGAAAAGGAGGAAGTAGAAAGAAAGAAAAAAAGAAGGAAAATTTCTAGTAAGTATGAAATGAACGGAAAGTAACGTTTAAGCCAGAAGGATATATTATAATGTCCCAAGTTGGCAGATTTTCTCTTCTTGCTTCTTCCTGTTGGCATCACCTCCTCTTGACTTGAATACGCCGCAGATTTGAAATTGTCCGTGGTGTGCCCGGGTTGAAATGACGGGCTATGGGAAGTCCTTGCATGTGGATGTGGGTGCATCGGAGCTGTTCGGTGACACGATCAGCCAGTCGACGTTTGGTTTCTCTAATAGTATTTGTTGCAGAGTCACTGTACATCATATAGCATATACCAGATTATCAGTAGTGCAAGAAAATGATCCATTGACCCTGTAGCTTGCTTTGTGGCAGCTGTTGAGTGCAGTGTTTGTGATATGACTGCAAGTCTTGCATCGAGGTTGCATACAGTGGGCAGATCCTCGTTCATCATGTTGGGTGTCATTACTGTGATTTTCCTCCCTTTAGTGCTCGTATATAACACACATATATTTTTTTACATCATGGAGTCAATCAACGGTCCAGTGAATCGTGAACACGATAAAAGCTACTTTCGAAAAATAAACTCAAGACAATTTCAATAGCCCTGTCTGTCACCTTTAGAAATGTGCGAACATTACAATCGAAATTTCGAAATTAGTTTTTATCGTGTTCGTGGCAACATTGACATGAACATTAAACACGGCAGTCTTTTATGATTAGCAAAAACCATGTCTTAAAATTTACTGTGCAACAATGTAATTATGCACAAATTAATGGCCTTTCAGGTATGATAAGTCATATGTCCAAAGATGTTCAAAATATTAAGTATTTTCGAAAACATGAATAATTTGTTTATCAATAATACAAGAGTCTATTAAATGATTTATTTTGCTCCAATAATTTTTCAAGATTAATTTAATCTTTGTGATTAATACCCATATAAGAGACATGTACCTATAGTCTATTATGCAACTGTAATTGATCTGTAAATTTTCTTCAAAAATTTAATGAAAAATGGACTCTTTTCTCATTATTAAGGTGAGCCTTAACATTGCTTCTGTCATTGGCTTCATCTTCAGTTCCATATCAATGGGCAAACTATTCGAAATATCCGCGCAATTTTTTTTCAAAATTTCCGCGCGCTTGAAAAGAAAGCCCATTCACTGTGTAGTCAGCAATCGCATGTGGCTTATCACAAACTCCTTGATGTATAAGATCACATAGACAAATAGGTATGTCACAAAGTACCATATTGTGAATGCAATGGACAGAAGAGTTGCGATACAAGCCAACACGTATCCAACTGTGTAGAATGATCGAGTGTAGCAGGTGGCAGCCACTGCTGCAACGAGGATCAGGAGATGTTCGCGGCAGACGAGAGTGCTGAAGAAAGATGCACAGACATTCTTGTTAAAGTTGATCCGCCCCATAGCAAGTCGCACCGCCTCATCGTGAGACATGGTACGTCTGGGTCTCAATGTGGCTTTGCAGAATCAATGTCAAAAGTCAATCATTAAAAAAAATATTGACTGGAAATTAAAGCTACGTGTAGATGTGGTACACCTCCTGCCGGTACTCATGAGCAAATCTCGGAAATACTTGGTTTCCTGACTCCACAGCTGATGACATCTGAGAGAGGGAAGCATGCACTTTCTGTCCACTGAATGATTCAGGATAAGTCTGCTGAACTTTGCTCTGCTTATTTTGTCTCATCTCGGGATCGTGTATTTCTAAACAGAGAAGTGGGAAATCAAACCATGGGATTGATCAATGCAATATCAAAACTGTTTCCAATATTAAAATGTTACTTCGATATTACATGTTCATTAATAATTTGCAATATTGCAGCAATTTCCGTCTCTTTTCTCAAA
The DNA here is from genome assembly GCA_025617745.1 of Heliocidaris erythrogramma. Taxonomy (NCBI): domain Eukaryota; kingdom Metazoa; phylum Echinodermata; class Echinoidea; order Camarodonta; family Echinometridae; genus Heliocidaris; species Heliocidaris erythrogramma. Next base: position 18,905,986 of record CM046863.1, on the reverse strand, counting down.
TGGATCTTTCGAAATAAGGAAAGGTTCTGTAAATGATTTTAGCTATTTTCCCATATCGCAGCTGCAAATAGAAGTAGATTGTAGCTATATTGCTATATATCATTTTCAACTCCCTACACAAGTTTTTCTTAATAAATCTTTCATGAAGTTAGTGTCAATGAACTATGTATGGTTAGAGCACCTACATGAATGTCTGCTCGGCACCCTTCTCTGCGCCATTCTAGTAAAAAAAAAAGTGGCAAACGCCAAGCGTTGTCTCGCCTTCATCTCCCTATGCAAATGAGAATGTGAACTTTGGTCTGCCAGCTTTATTATATCAAACAATAATGATGTTGCCCACATTTTATCCCTGGGAAATGAGCAAATTCTGTTTGTGCATGCTGTTAATTCTTAACTTACTCTTACTCAGGTGAGAAAACCAATGCTGCTAAAAATTAGAAAAAAAAAATAAACGAGATCACTGAAAAAATACATTTAATGTGGTTTTCACTCAAAGTTCATTAACATCTTGACTTTTGTCCTTCGTCAGATTCGACTCATTTTCGAACTTGGCCTGCGCATCAAGAGTTGAACATGTGGTTTGAAATTGGTGGATCTACCTCAAATCCATATTGTGATAAAAGTGTTTTTTGGAAAAAAGTTCATGACCTTTAACCCTTGATTTTCGACTCATTTTCGAACTTGACCTGCGCCTTTAAGACATGTAAGAGATGTGCCTGGTGTATGACTTTGGTGATTCTACTTCAATTCCATAGTAAGTTATTGTGATCACAGCATGATTGTTGACGACGTCGACGTCGACGACGGAAATAGTGACGCCTGGTTGCTGTATAGTGTCGCTCCGCTATGCAGACGAGACAAAAACAAGGCAAGCAACAAACACTTTGCCTTTATGATAGCAGTACGTGTTCATGCATAAAAACTATTCAAAATATGGAGAAAATATCTCAATTTATTCATTTTATTCACACGCCTCTTCTTGCCCCATTTCCAGGACGATGAAGGGCGCTGCTTCTGCGATCAAGACGATGGTATTACGAGGCTCATACGCTTATTAAAACCTCGCTGCAGTGGTGCTACAAGAGGAGCGACTGTGATACGCTCATGCTGGGCTCTTGCGACGATTTCAAGCAATCGCCAGAAGATTCGGGAAAACAATGACATTTCTTCAGTCGATCGCCAGCCTCCGACCAAGATGTTATTGTTTAGAATGTGACGAAGCGCCATTTCCGCTGCTTTTTTATAGCAGCGCGGATGGTCGTTGCGCCATCTTAGCCCAATCGGTAACAGCGCAGAAAAAGCGCAGCACAAACACCTGAAGCGTGATGGGAGCCCGTGGAGCGCGCCATTCAGTAAGGTCGCGTCGCAGCGACCAATGTAATTGCATTGGTTGAAAGTTTGTTTTGCCAACCGAACAATCCAAGTAAGGGTAGGAAACTCTTTGTCGGATGTTTTCCATTCGGATTATGGTGTTCCCCAAGGAAGTGTGATAAGTCCCACACTTTTCAATATCATGCTAAAAGATTTAAGCAAAGTCCAGAATACCTCTGGAGTAAATATGTATTTTTACGCCGATGATATTGCAATATGGTCAGGGGCGGATCCAGGATTTAGTAAAAGAGGGGGCACAAAAATGAAAGTTTGTGAAAAGGTAGACCCGTATTTTTTTGGTCTCGCCAGCTTCTCGAAAAGTCGCTCAGTGGGGGGGGGGGGGGGGGGGGGGGGGGGGGGGCGGATAGGGACGAAAAAAAAAATTTCGCCAAACCTTCAAAAATCGCTTAGTAAGGGGTTATGGGGTCCAGTTTCCCTCCATAATTCCCTGACAAGCAAAAAAAAAAAAAAAAAAACAGGTCTTTACTCTAAAAGGGGGGGCACAATCGCGAAAATGGCGGATCGTCTATGGTAAAAATTCATACTTCTCTTCCAAAAGGGGGGGGGGGGGGCACGGGCCGGCTGTGCCCCCCCCCCCCCTGGATCCGCCAATGATATGGTTTTCAAATAGGAATATAATGTATGGTCAGAAAAAACAAAATTCCTTGGGTATGTAAGGCCAACCTCAAAATTGTGTCAGGGGCACCTTTTCATAGTCTGTTCTCGGTCTGTGACCTAAAAGATGGTTATCTCCATTGTGTCTTGGATGAAACATCTAGTCATCTAACAACGTTTGCTACTCCTTGGGGGAGATATAGATGGAAGCGCTTACCGTTTGGGCTCAAGGTGAGCAGCGAGATATTCCAGAAGAGGCTACATCAGACACTTGAGGGTCAAGGAGATAGTGTTTCTTGGACACATTGTTTCTAGTGCTGGGCTGAAACCCGATCCGTCCAAGATAGAGGCCATCTTGAAGATGAATGCTCCAGCTAACAAGGACGACATAGATCGCCTCAGAGGGATGGTGAACTACCTATCCCGTTATCTCCCCAAGCTTGCAGATGTGATGCAACCCCTCAATGACTTGTCCCGTAAGAATGTTGCATGGACATGGGACGCAATCCATGATGAAGCTTTCATGAAGTTTAAGGAGCTGCTGACAAAAGCTCCAGTGCTAACGTACTACGACCAGTCAAAGGAGCTAGTTGTACATACTGATGCAAGTGCACGTGGCTTAGGTGCAGTGATGATGCAAGGAGGCAAGCCAATAGCCTATGCAAGCAGAGCTCTCAGGGATGCTGAACTACGGTACTCTGTGATCGAGAAGGAAATGCTCGCCATAGTCTTCTGTCTAGAGAAGTGGAATCAGTTCACTTTTTGTCGGGAAGTGAAGGTTTATACCGATCACAAGCCTCTGGAAAGCATCATCAAGAAGCCATTAGAGCGCCGAAGCGTCTTCAAGGAATACTAATCAGAGCAATGGCTTATGACACTGACGTTCAGTATGTGAGAGGAAAGGACAACCACGTGGCAGACCCGCTGAGTCGTGCGTTTCTTCCGCAGAAGAAAGGACAAGAAGGTCTCGAGGTAGTCAGCTCTCTCACCCACTTGTCACTGCCAGATGAACAGGTTCTTGAGATGAGTAGGCATACTGCTGATGATGCAAGTCTCCAGGCCTTGAAGCATACCATACTGGCTGGATGGCCTGAACAGAAGAACCAGTTGTCACCTCTAGTCACACCCTATTTCAGTGTTAGAGATGAGCTAACAGTGGTCGATGGACTCGTCTTCAGAGGAGAACGTCTGGTAGTCCCGAAAAAGATGAGACAGAAGGTCAAAAGTGATCTACACGTAGGCCACAATGGTGTAGATGGCACATTGAGACGTGCCAGAGAATATGTATACTGGCCAAGAATGACTCAAGATATCAGTGAATGGATCCAAACATGTGAGACGTGCATGGAGTATTCCAGTGCACAAGCTCCTCAACCACTCATGTCGCATGAGGTACCGGATCGCCCGTGGACTTGCTGAGTCTGGATGGAGTTGAGTATTTGGTGACAGTGTGCTATCAGTCTAACTTCTGGGAGTTTGATAAGCTCTACAAGTCCACCATTCTCGTCCAGAGAATTTGATTCCTTTGTGAAGGAGTTGGGAATTAAGCATCAGACAATATCGCCGTATAACAGCAAGGCAAACGGAAAAGCAGAGGCAGCTGTGAAGGCAGCAAAGAAATTGCTGAAGAGGTGCAAATCATCTGGAGAGGATGAGAACCTTGCTCTGCTGAACGTGAGGAATACCCCAAGTCAAGGTGTTGATTCCAGCCCAGTTCAACGATTCCTAGGACGGCGAACCAAGACGAAGATTCCAACAACTCAGTCTCTGCTTCAACCTAAGAGACATGAGAGTAAGCATGAGAGACAGCAACTTGAGTTGAACAAGAAGAGGCAGGCAAAGTATTTTGACAGACATACCAAGGACTTGCATTTCGCCCTGGAGAAGACCGTTGGAGAAAAGCAGTAGTAATCCGCCGACTGGATGAACGATCTTACGAGGTAGACCACAACGGTGCTATCTACAGACGTAACAGGGAACACCTGAGGGCTAGCAGAGAACCACATGATCCAGAGACAGATCTCACTACATCTGGTATCCAGTCATCTAGCAACCCTGTTCTGGTCACCACTAGACCAGAGACAGATCTTCCTACATCTGGTATCCAGTCTTCTACCAGCCATGTTCTGGTCACCACTAGACCAGAGACAGATCTTCACACTGAGGGACTACAGTACGCATTCAGCTCTGGTGCAGACAGGTCTGCTGATGACGTCAACCCACTGAGGGAGCTACCTGCTATTCAGGTGAGAAGGTCAACACGCAAGCGACGAGCTCCAGAGAAGCTGAAGGATTTTGTTTCGCGTTAGTTATTGAACAAAAAAGAAGAAACAATTTTTTTTTTCTTATTTTGGCCTTATTTTTAATAATGTTAGTTTAGGTCAAATAACCTAAAAACAGATCCTTATGTTAATTCCTTGACATTAAATCTCGCACTTTCAAGATTTGATTCTTGAACGCTAATGTTAAACGTTGAACTTCACGAAAACACTTCAGATGGACAATATTTGAACTTTAGGAGCATGCAAGGATGCTGCCTTTATATTATATTTCAGTGATATTTCAACTCAAGGACTATCCCAATGGACTTTATTGTGCTAACTCTAAATCATCAACATTTTAAAACAAGGAGCTGGTGATAAACAAGATATGCAGCTCTATTTCATATGAAGACATTTTCGGATATTTTATGATTGTGCTTTACATTGTAAAGGTTACATAAACATTCCTTGGGTAATCAGTTTTGTATTTTTGCTTGTTCCATGTTTGAAGCTAAAAAAACAGAAGTATTCCACCAAAACTTTAAAAAGTGGAGGATGTGACAATATGTTTATGTGATCTACATATTGAGACTATAATGTTTATAGCGAGAGAGGGCGCTAGAGCGCACCTTCCATTAGTGTCCCTGTATTAAAGAGTTGCGACATGGACGTCCCACTTTTCTGGAAACAAAATGGCGTTCGAATTCTTTCCATTAAGAACACCCAGGTGCTCATCGGAACTGAATAGAAATGTTACGTAATAGTGGAAACAAAATGGCGTTCAAATCCCCAGTTGTCGTAACGCTCTAATACAGGGACACTAGAGCGCACCTTCCATTAGAGTACCTTTATATAGAAGAGTAACGACAACCTGTGATTTGAACGCCATTTTGTGTCCACTATCACGTAACATTTCTATTCAATTCCGATGAGCACCTGGTTGTTCTCAATAGAAAAAATTCGAACGCCATTTTGTGTCCAGAAAAGTCAGACGTCCACGTCGCTACTCTTCTATATAAAGGTACCTACCTTCCATTATGGCTGAATAAACCTGCAGTCATGCATGATTTTGGTCCAGGACATGAACGTTTGAGATGTTATCATTTGTGACTCCCTTGCCTCATATAACAGTCAAATGACACACCGAGTAACACCGTTGCCCCGCCCCTTGCAATAATGCCAGCTGGGCTCGTGCTACACCACTGGGGGAATAGATTGATATTCAAATTTGATAAGTCAATTTATTTAATGAAAATCCTGGCATAATAATAATAATACCTGCATTTGTATGGCGCCTTTCCAGTTAGTCACTGATCAAAGCGCTTTACAGTGTATTATTACCCCAGTTATTGGATCCAATTACGATTCTGCACTTAAAGTGCACATTCTCCACTCCACTTTATGACTAGGGAGAATTCCAGTCTGGCGGCAATTTTACAGGCGCACATAATTATACTATTTCAGTCACAATCACATTCGCATCCTATAGGGTACCCATTTAACACCTGGGTGGAGAGTGGCAAAATGTAGATTAATGTCTTGCCACAGGGCATGATAGATTTAGCCACTTCGGTCTGTCATTATTGATTAGAAATAAAACGGAACGATAATGAAGCACGTAGAATCAAAACAAACCGTCAAAAATCATACAGGTTATCATGTCAGGTAAAAGATATCAAACGGAATTATATCAGACCGTGACCTGCGCATTGAAAACTCTATGCATTGTTACCCGAAGTTTCATAATTTCAAAAAATCAGAATTACGAATAGGATGCATGACTCCAAAAATGGAATAGGGCTTGTAATTGAGAAAATGAAATCGGGTTTATATTTCCAAAGTTCATAAATGTCGAAAATGAAATGAAAGTCTCTATTATTTTCCGAATTACCAACCTTGAGAATCACAAACACCCAGTTCATTTTTGCAGATTCGAACCCTATTTCATTTTCGAAATTATGAACCTTCCGGTAAACCAAACTTTGGAATATAACTCACCTTTGGAATAATGAATCCTCGGAGTAATGCAACAATGTCCTGAATTATACACTTTGTTTCATTTTCGGAATTATAAACCAATTGCTATATATGGAAAATATGTGTTTCGGAATTATGAACTTTCGGAATAACCAAACTTGGGGAAAACAAGTAAAATCCTTAAAGAACTTTTCTCGTCGGTTAGCCGCATTTATATCAAGAGGGGGTGGGGTGGGACATGTCCCAAATTTTACATCGCTCGCTGGTAATCATCTATGAACTTTGTTTAATACCCTTTGATTAATGACATCAGGAATAAATATACACTAAAGCGAAATAGATAAATATGTGATAAGCTGACGCCGTGACGGCGCTGAAAAGTATCATGGGAGGGAAATTTGTTATCGTTAGTTGTGTTTTCGTCGAAAGAGTGTCAGGTCTCAAGCTGCAGATATCGTATCCTAAATCAATATTTAGCTTCTTGGTATTCTTGATTAAACATGGGAAAACCTGCCTTGATGGAATAACGCACAAAGGAACAGATATATAGAGATACAAAAAGATATGGACAACAAGCTGCGGAAATGGAGTAAATGGAGTCAAATGGAGTCAAAAGGGGCCTGAGCTTTCGATCCTAGCAGAATCTTCGTCAGAGGCAAAAAGACAAACATAAAAAGCAAGACAAGCATATATATAGACTACAGACACAAAACATTAACAGGAACTGTCACAGGCGTAGCCAGGATTTTTCAATAGGGGGGCCACAAGGGGTGTCGATCCATGTTCATGATACTAGGGATTATGGAACCCGGGTCAAAAATTTTTCAATTTTTAACCCTAAAAAGCGCAATTTCTTGTGCATTTTACCCAGGAAATTTTGCAATTGACCACCGCAACTGAGCGGTAGAGAAGCTCGAATTTTATACATTAATAAGCGGTTTTCTATTCACTCACTTCTACAATCCGGAGCAAAACTAACGAAAATCCTGAAAGGCTTGAGAAGGAGTCGAGAAATTCAGCAAGGCTATACCTCAAGTTGAGATTTCTTTCAAAAGTTGAACTTTTGCAAATGCTGTTTTATACACTTTATCCTACGTGCATCGGGGGTGCAATATTTAGCAGGAGTCATATGACACATACATGATATAGCGAGCAAAGCAATTACATTTTATTTTTTCAAATTTTGAACGATTTAAGCTATTAAGAAATTACGAGATCCTGAAAGATAATAATTATGCGAGGGAGGAAAGCGACCGAGCTTTTGAAAATTTTCGCATTTCAAACCTCCCAAAAGTAGATTGCTAGTGCATTAACCTCCATGCGGATTTTGGGGTGCGTAATCCGTATAAAGATTATGATTTTTCTTTCTGCCGAACGAATTTTCTTCCATATTTACGCATTGAAATTATGGCATTTCTTATTTCCTCACTTCTAATAATTAAAGAATGTGATGGTATTTCAAGGTGAAACATAATAAGATTGGATAATTATTAGTTTTAAGTTAATGATCATAATTGTTATTCATTTTATCCCCAAAATGTTGGGGGATGATAATACAGGCCATAATAATAATACAGGCGCGAAAGCTCTGACGTCTTATACCAAATTTGAGAGAAAGATCACGGCTCGTAGCAAACAATTTTTTTAGGCGGACAGTTATAGTTCAACGCCTGGACTGATTTTCAATTATGTGGACTCAACATTTCACTGTATGTAATAGTGGGTGCAGGGAGAGGAGAGTTATTCCCCCCTTCCCGCGCGAAGCGCGAAAACTTTGACGTTGTAGCAAATTTTGAGAGAAAGATAACGGCTTGTAACGCCTTTGTAGGTCTTTTTCTCTCACTTCCCCCGCTTTTTCGCTCTCGCTCTCTCTTTTTTTTTTTTTTTAGTGGCTGAATAGGGGGGGGGGGCATGGCCCCTTTGTGCCCCCTGTCTAGGCCAGTGGGAACTGTACTGTAGAAGAAAGACAAAAAAGCATAAACTGGGACTAAACAACTAACCAAAACAGGACAGACAAAACAAAGAGGATAAGGAGGATCACGGTGAAGTGATGCAACAGCAGAGAAGGAACTAAATATGGAAAACAAGCTGCTGAAAACTGCTTATCCAATAATAGCGAGCCAATGGAGTAAAATGGAGTCAAAAGGGGCCTAAGCTTTCGATCCTAGCAGAATCTTCGTCAGAGGCAAAAAGACAAACATAAAAAGCAAGACAAGCATATATATAGACTACAGACAAAAAGATACAAAAAGAGTACATGTTTTTTAGTCATGAATTGGTATATAGACCAAGGGATCATCAGACAACAAGGGACCATTTTACCACGTATGACGGGCATCGTTCCATGACCCATGTAGTTTTAAGGAGGGATGTCAGAGCTAATTGTATTTGCTTACTAAATCAAGTTAATTTGCGCTTTAATTAAGCCTGAAATTTATTTCCATCCCTCACAATACCATTCATAATATATATTTAGTTTGATTGAAATATTTGCATAATTTTTTTTTAATGTACTATTTCAAGATAAATTCCATACTGGTCTATTCATTAAAGATGTTTTTATATTACCATCATGCCTATTTATCTGACTTCAGTTTTGAATTGCAATATTAAGTATACCTTTGTATATTCTTTGAAATATCATTGGTTTTGTATTGTTTAATGTTAATCTTTCCAATTATATTCAGTTTTGTCAGCACTCATAAACAGAATATATTGAGCAATGAATTTGTTATAAATTTTTAAGGAGAGAGAGAGGGGGGAGTAGAAAGAAGGAGAAAATGAGAGGGAATCAGGAAATATATTTAAATTCTTCTTTGTTTCGATGCGACTTTCTAAAGGGGTTCTTTTGAGTCATTTTAAGATTTGTCCTAATAATGTGGTAAATAATTGCTTTTGCTTTGACAAATATGAGCAGATTTTTGTTATCAACCATGCTGTTTTGAGATGACTTATAGATACATTGAATATCTAACAATACCCACAACTTCCCCCTATATTTACAATTTGAGAAAGAGGAGAAAATTTGAGTGTATATTTGAGGAGAGTTCATTTCAGATTTATTGAATGAAAGTGAGTATGTACAGAAACATTTAACATTACATTTTAGTTCGTAGGATTGGTGCTCTCAATTACAGCATAAAGCCAATGATGAGTTGGTTCGGATGTGTGAGAGTGTCGGTAAACACCTGGTGGTTGTTATTGAAATGATATTGATGACACAGTTATGAACAGATGGGACTATTACATTCTTAGCTAGAGAGGAAATTGACATTGATTTATCGACGTATTTGTACAAAAGTTACCTGTCTACAATCTTAATTAGTCGAACTCTAGGTATATGTAGATTTTAGAATGTATGTTTCTATAAGCGATGGGCTCAGTGGCAGAGCAGTGGTCTCGTAACTCGGAGGACCAGGGTTCGAGACAAAGTAGATGCGCTATATAGTGCCCTTTGGTGGGGCATTAATCCTTAACCATGTCCACCAGAGAGGACTTAAAGTCGTCAGTCCCCTGGTTGCTACAAGCATATACATGCTTTCTTAGCAGTCAGGTAAAATACACCATCAACCTATTTTATTTTAGAGAGAAACTTTTATCCACACACAAGTATAGTTGCATGTCGATTGCCTGTATATTTTGGTTTTCATTTAAAGGACCTTTCGTTTTTATTATTTTCTATTTATTGTTCTTTGATTTCAAAACTAATTAAAAGAAAGGTAAATGCATGACCTAGATTTATTTACCTGCATGCATACCAATTCTAAGTAGCTCTCTTTTTATAGGTTATGCCGTTGACTCTGTATAAAATATACAATGAACGAAATATAACAATGAGTGTAATAAAAGAAATATAACAATCACACGTGGCATACTCATCTAATGCACTCAACAAAAAGAAAGAAATTAACCCTCTTTAAGATGATATTCAATTGGAATCGTACAGTTCACGCATGAATTAGTATAGCAATTTAAAAATAAATTAGTCCCGAAAAGAAAATTGTAAAAATAGGGCATCCGGCCATTCAAAGTATGCCTTAGGCATTTCCATTTTGTCGAGTGAAATTGAAACATTGAAGAAAAAAAAATAATCCTAACTGTGCTTGTCCATTGTCCTGAGACTAATTGACATCCAGAGGCTATATCATCCTCATTGTTTTTTCTCTCATTAACATTTGAATGGCTACTTGCTCTATTTTTGCGATTTTTTAACCTTCTAACTGTTAAATGAATGTGACCATCTAAGCGTGAGAGTTCAAGACTCGTTGGTAGAGTATATCAAATGTTTCCAAATAATAATCCACTCCAAATTTTATTAACCCGAAATGGAAATTCTTTTTGCCCAATTGATCGTGGGCCTGGCAGCCACTGTGCAGCGCCAGATCGACGTTGCTCTATCCTTTCAATTGTTGAACGCCAAACAAGGTAGCAGCAACTCCCATCTTTTAACGTCTTTTAACGTACTTGTTTTTCCGAAGGTTCATAAATCCGAAAGTTCGTAATTCCGAAACACAAATTTCCCATGGGGGGGGGGGGGGGGGGGGGTACTTAATTCGGAAAATGAAATAGGGTTCATAATTCCCAACATTTTATTCATTTGTTTTTCCAGAGGTTCATAAATCCGAAAGTTCGTAATTCCGAAAATGAAATGTTAATTTTAATACACCCGTTTCAATGGGATGTCCGCGAACTTGTACTTATGACCGTTTGATGAAACGCTGCCTTGAATGAGAAGGAGATAGGAGGCCACGGAGGGAGTAGATTAGTGCCCCAGCCCCTCCCCCCCCCCCCCCCCCCCCCCGTAAGCTATTCTGTAATCTGACGAAAGAGGGCGACAGAGAAACACAGATCAGCGCGAGTTTGCAATCTCGAAAGCCTCTTTTTAAAACAAAAGCAGGTGAATATAACAATAGAATTATATCTGATATATTCCAGTGTGAATTTTTTTTGCATAGTTAAAGTTTTGATTGGTTTAGTTTACTTTAATTTAGGATTTAAATGGATATTAGGTTTTTGCAATCACGAAATCTCAGTCGCATGCGTCCCATACCTTCATATTTGTGTGGGGTTGATGTAACTTGTATTGTAAGGTGAACTGAAAAGTGAAAGCTTTTTGAATTTTGGACTTTTCGTGCCTGCGCCTGTGGCTGTGCCTGTGTGTGTGACTGAGTTTGAGACCTTTTGAGAAGGAAGAAAAATTGTTGTGCTGTGGTGCATAAGTTCCAAACGAGAGATAGTGAGTTTACCGTGGACATGGTGGAACTGGAACGCACTCATAGGCACATCAGCAAGCAATGGTCATATTGACCATTTACTGCGGCAGCCCGAACACGTAGTGTTCAGGCTGCGCTTCGCAGTCCTTTGATCGCATGGATGTCACATAATTACAAGGTCGTTTGTCAAAATGAAAACCATGAAACATGACATTAATTGATTTTAGGCTACTTTAGGTACTTACCACTCCCGGGTACATTCCTGTAAAATAGTTGGTATTTTCTGTCGCATGTACTAAAGGTATGGGGGGAAAATAAGATAAATATTTTAAATACCTTGCTTTCAAATTCAGCCCTTAAAAATCTCACTCCTACCTCAAATGGCCGTTAGGAAGAACTTTTGATATTTTCAGCAAAATCCAAAGTCAAAATCTTGTCCAAAACCGGAGAAATCCCCGCCGATTTGTTTCGCGATCGCGTGTTGTTTACATACTGCCGATGTCTTAGACTAAAATCGGCCAATAAAATGTTTGTCCACGAAGAAACTCGGGATCGCAAGCGCACATCGATCTTTACGATCGCGCACACAGAAAATCGGAACTTTTCCGTGTACGCCATAGGGACCGAATTTTTGAGGACAAAACTCTTTTGGGGAGATGTCAGCGCCCGCGGCGACCAGGAAATGTACACAATGACTCCGATAGCTCGTTTCGCGAGAATCAACAGTAAATTACGGATTTGATTTTTGGAAATATCTTTTCCAACATCGGTGAGTTGAATTTATTGTATTTCTTGGATATTTTGTTGTCGGTTTTTGTAAACTAAATGCCGATTTTGAGTGAATGTTTGTGACTTTTGTGCAGTGGTGTTTTAAATAGTTGAGGTGTATGACTGCCTAAATTATACACACGAAGTATAGGAATGTAGCTATGAGTGGTACTTACAATACTTAACGATTGACTGTCGTCTTTCTTTTCAATGAGGATGATACAAAAAAGGCATATTTATCTCCAAGAGCCTGTAGTAAAAACTTCCGAAGGTCGGTGTTTTGCTTGCAATGCGCATGCGTCAGCAGCTCCAATTATAATACAGACAAGAAGGGAGGATTATGAATATTCATTAGGACGAGCTTGAGCGAGAGCGCTAGATCGGCGGATTACAGTGGGTATATGAATATTCATTATTCCATTGACGAAAACTATGCCGTCATTGTAATAAACATTCATAGGCGCATGCGCAAGTGCCTATTTTCAATTTGGCTTTAACAACATGGCGAATGGGACTGGTTTCGAAAATTGAGAGTAAAAAGTGACATTCATCGATTCTACACATTTTTAAGGAAAAGCTGATTTGCGTAAAGTCTGTTTAGGTAAGTGGCATCGTATATATGATACTTTAATTAAAAAATAATAATTACATGGCCATTTTTTAAATGGTCATTTGAACATTGGTAGATTGTGAGACCCACCGAATCGTACTGGTTTCACTCAGGACGCTGCCACTTCGTGGCAGCGTCCCGGGGCTAATTGACCATTAGAATCATATACATGTGTGCACTCCCGGGTACATTTCTGTAAAATAGTTGGTATTTTCTGTCGCATGTACTAAAGGTATGGGGGGAAAATAAGATAAATATTTTAAATACTTGCTTTCAAATTCAGCCCTTAAAAATCTCACTTCTACCTCAAATGGCCGTTAGGAAGAACTTTTGATATTTACAGCAAAATCCAAAGTCAAAATCTTGTCCAAAACCGGAGAAATCCCCGCCGATTTGTTTCGCGATCGCGTGTTGTTTACAAACTGCCGATGTCTTACACTAAAATCGGCCAATATAATTTTTGTCCACGAAGAAACTCGGGATCGCAAGGGCACATCGATCTTTACGATCGCGCACACAGAAAATCGGAACTTTTCCGTGTACGCCATAGGGACCGAATTTTTGAGGACAAAACTCTTTTGGGGAGATGTCAGCGCCCGCGGCGACCAGGAAATGTACACAATGACTCCGATAGCTCGTTTCGCGAGAATCAACAGTAAATTGCGGATTTCATTTTTGTAAATATCTTTTCCAACATTGGTGAGTTGAATTTATTGTATTTCTTGGATATTTTGGGGTCGGTTTTTGAAAATTAAATGCCGATTTTGAGTGAATATTGGTGACTTTTGTGCAGTGGTGTTTTAAAAAGATGAGGTGTATGACTGCCTACATTATACACACGAAGTATAGGAATGTACCTATGAGTGCATGTGTGTATACTGGGTATTGGGGATACAGATGTAATTTTGTTTGAAATTGATGTTTTTGTAGGCAAACTGATACTTAAGTTACTTAAGTGCTGGGACTAAAAACCGGGTACCCGAGTCCCGCCCGAGAGCATCGGGTCCCGGGTCAAAATATTACATGCCCGTTTCCCGAAAATAAGTATTTTAATGATTACTCATCGTCGACCAGCCATTAAATGAAAAATCCATTCAATGAAAAATCCATGTAGCGCCCCACTGCAGTGATGCGCTTTGGATTCGTTCAACTTACTATAACATTCGTTATACACAGACAGCAAAGCCCACAGCCGCGATTCAGAGACTGCATGCTCATTGGTTCATCGAACCCATAACATAATTTGCATTTGAATGCCCTTCCCCCTTATTGGGAGTAAACAATATGTCGTAGTCATGAGCGATCAACGGGCGTAAAGTTTACAAACTCATCCATATTCAACATCAACCGTCGCTCCATACTCGGATTACTCGCACGTGGCATCTCATCATGAATACGACTTATACATGTAGCGCCCCACTGCAGTGATGCGCTTTCGATTCGTTCAACTTACTATAATACAGTACATAACCCTTAAACCTTACACATTCGTATACACAGACAGCAAAGCCCACAGCCGCGATTCAGAGACTGCATGCTCATTGGTTCATCGAACCCATAATATAATTTGCATTTGAATGCCTTTCCCCCTTATTTGGAGTAAACAATATGTCGTAGTCATGAGCGATCAACGGGCGTAAAGCTTACAAACTCATCCATATTCAACATAACCGTCGCTCCATACTCGCACGCGGCATCTCATCATGAATATGACTCGTACATGAACAGATGTATTAACATCAACAAGATTAAGCGCGAGCACGATTTGGCACTGTCACAATTCCTGAAACTTTAGCACACAATTAATAAATTCAAAATTACTAAAATCAGATTATATCCATGGCGATATATCCAAAATAATATCCTTCATTCACGTGAAAGTGAAAAACAAGGCATGGGAAGCAAAGGCTGTCTAGAGTGCGCACGATCAAGAATTTCATTCATAAAATTGGGCTTGTGACCTCATTTGATGACCACAAGTCATGACATGTGCAAAATATGCCAACCAGCCAATGAAGGTTTGCGCCTTTTTTCCTCCCCGTTCCTTTGATCCTTAATTCACACCGCCGCGGCATTGGGCGCGAAGGCGCTTCGTATAAACAGATCGAATATCAAAGGGGAACCGCATGTGCGTAAAAGGATGAAGTTACGGTCGGGCAGGGATGAAGTGGTTGGCTTGATATTTTTTGATATTTTTTTATGATGATGATACTTGTTTTCACGATAATGATTATCAAGATGATAATGATGATGATCGATGTCTTTGATGATGATTATGATGACGATCATCATGGATCATGATGATATGATAATTATGTTATGATGATGATATGATGGTTATGAAGATCATGCCGATGACAGAAAACACATACCAGCTCTTCTTTGTTTTGCATTTAGTCCTTTGAAAGAACGTTTTTATTTTAATACATGTACATGCACAACGAAAATGTCATAATGAAAAGTTACCTGTTGACTACTTGACTGTTGAGAAGACATCTATGCATGTTTCCTTTGTTTCATTTATTAATTATTGTCTCCGATCTCCATCACGTGGGGGAAGGGGTGGGGCCGTAACGTTGAGGGACGGGTTATAACTTATAAGGGTTACATCACTATTGTCTAAACGCTAATACACTAGGCCCACGCATTTTTTTTTAATTCAGGCAAAGCAGTTTAAGAACCCTTTCTTTAAAATAAACCCTGTCATTTATGAGAGAGAGAGAGAGAGAGAGAGTCATTCAGAAAGAAATGATTACCCCCCCCCCCCCCCAAAAAAAAGGAAAAAATATAAAAATCTTGTTTTCAGTTTTCGTTTATGAACTTGCACTTTCTAAATTCTAAATAAAAGAAGCATGATCTTATGAGCGTGTCTGTGTGTGTATACGAAGAGAGATCGGACTAGCATACATTTACGAATATCAGTAGACTGTGGTACATGAAGTGTGTGTATGTGTGTGTGTGAATTTCAATAATTGACGCGGCGCGATGAGTTGTTTGAGAAGGAAACTATCGTTGATCGTGCGTGGGGAATTACAATGTGTACACGTATGTGTGTATGAGGACTGTAGCAGAGAAAGCTCGCCATTTTCGTCAGGGACATCAATTGATACTACGCGTGAAGTTTGCCTCTTGCTCTCTTTACGATCGGATGTCAAAATTCCCAAGGGCTGCTCGTGCAAAATTATAAAGAATCATCATGATCATCGTCTCAAACAAGTTTTTCTTTGAGATTTCATTGTATTTCCCTTCCTTTCAAGTTCATGTGTGTATTTTTGGATAAACATGTGCAAGGGACTGTTGACCGTTATTTACCTAAGGCTAAGGCGCTGGCATGATTATTATCGATGATTTCTATGGATTAAATTTAGGAGGCTTAGGCCTAATATCATGTCTTGCGCCCGCGATTTTCCCAGTCTCTTTTTTCCCTTGAATTGTTTATTTCAGGTGCCAAACACGAAGGAGTTTTTCCCAGTGTTAATAGCTTCTTAGGGGTAAATATAAGCTTGTAATTTGTGTTATATGATTTTCGGGTAACCGGGAACCCGCCCGAAAAATCGTCGGGTTCCCGATTTGAAAAAATACCCGAAACTCCCACCCCTAAGTATCATTCTTTAGATTTTAAGTTATCAGTTCGTTAAGATACAAAATGTAGAAAGTTATAAAAACTTACATTTACAGCCCTCTTTTTGGTACTTGTTACCCACACCTCCATACGGATGACGACTGCTCTCAATAATGTTGCGCACTAGTGAGGCCGCTCTACATGGTTACGCACCGTAGATACGTACGCAGAATGTTACGCACACAAGCTATTCTACGAAGACCTGAAAGGGCCAAACTGACGACGTAAAAAAATAAAAAATATTACGTACGTACGTAGTAATTATTACGTACGTACGTAATATTTTTTCTTTTTTTACGTCGTCAGTTTGGCCCTTTCAGGTCTTCGTAGGAGATCGACGAACCCATCGCGCCGGTACTACTACGAGCGCTGAGGGCTCCCTTCATCATAATCGTGAAAAATACCAACTGGATGCTGACGGACAGTCTCGATAGCAGTTATCGACAAAAAGGACCCAAAATTTCAGGAAACCCTCTTCAAAGGTCACAAAACAACCTGGTAAGTTTTAATCATCTATTATTCAATATAATTCTTCGGATGTAAGTAAACTGCAATATATGAGATTCAATTAAATATAGCCAAAAATGCACAGTGATGCAGTTTAGGTATGGGATGTGTGTTGGCTGCGTTACTACACAGTCGGCAATGGCGTGTACCTATGAGTGCTCATAGGTACACGCCATTGCCGACTGTGTAGTAACGCAGCCAACACACATCCCATACCCACATCAGCAAGCAATGGTCATATTGACCATTAGGATCATATACATGTGTGTATACTGGGTATTGGGGATACAGATGTAATTTTGTTTGAAATGGAGGTTTTTTGGGGCAAACTGATACTTAAGTATCATTCTTTAGATTTTAAGTTATCAGTTCGTTAAGATACAAAATGTAGAAAGTTATAAAAACTTACATTTACAGCCCTCTTTTTGGTACTTGTTACCCACACCTCCATACGGATGACGACTGCTCTCAATATGTTGCGCACAAGTGAGGCCGCTCTACATGGTTACGCACCGTAGATACGTACGCAGAATGTTACGCACACAAGCTATTCTACGAAGACCTGGAAGGGCCAAACTGACGACGTAAAAAAATAAAAAATATTACGTACGTACGTAATAATTACTACGTACGTACGTAATATTTTTTATTTTTTTACGTCGTCAGTTTGGCCCTTCCAGGTCTTCGTAGAATAGCTTGTGTGCGTAACATTCTGCATACGTATCTACGGTGCGTAACCATGTAGAGCGGCCTCACTAGTGCGCAACATATTGAGAGCAGTCGTCATCCGTATGGAGGTGTGGGTAACAAGTACCAAAAAGAGGGCTGTAAATGTAAGTTTTTATAACTTTCTACATTTTGTATCTTAACGAACTGATAACTTAAAATCTAAAGAATGATACTTAAGTATCAGTTTGCCCACAAAAACCTCCATTTAAAACAAAATTACATCTGTATCCCCAATACCCAGTATACACACATGTATATGATCCTAATGGTCAATATGACCATTGCTTGCTGATGTGGTCTCGATAGCAGTTATCGACAAAAAGGACCCAAAATTTCAGGAAACCCTCTTCAAAGGTCACAAAACAACCTGGTAAGTTTTAATCATCTATTATTCAACATAAGTATTTGGATTTAAGTAAACTGCAATATATGAGTTTCAATTAAATATAGCCAAAAATGCACAGTGATGCAGTTTAGGTATGGGCACTCATAGGTACACGCCATTGCCGACTGTGTAGTAACGCAGGCAATAGTGAGTACGGTACTAATATGTATCACTGTGCATTTTTGGCTATATTTAAGTGAAACCCATATCTTGGAGTTTACTTAAATATAACTAATTATGTTGAATAATAGATGATTAAAACTTACCAGGTTGTCTTGTGACCTTTGAAGAGGGTTTCCTGAAATTTTGGGTCCTTTTTGTCGATAACTGCTATCGAGACCACATCAGCAAGCAATGGTCATATTGACCATTAGAATCATATACATGTGTGTATACTGGGTATTGGGGATACAGATGTAATTTTGTTTTAAATGGAGGTTTTTGTGGGCAAACTGATACTTAAGTATCATTCTTTAGATTTTAAGTTATCAGTTCGTTAAGATACAAAATGTAGAAAGTTATAAAAACTTACATTTACAGCCCTCTTTTTGGTACTTGTTACCCACACCTCCATACGGATGACGACTGCTCTCAATATGTTGCGCACAAGTGAGGCCGCTCTACATGGTTACGCACCGTAGATACGTACGCAGAATGTTACGCACACAAGCTATTCTACGAAGACCTGGAAGGGCCAAACTGACGACGTAAAAAAATAAAAAATATTACGTACGTACGTAGTAATTATTACGTACGTACGTAATATTTTTTATTTTTTTACGTCGTCAGTTTGGCCCTTCCAGGTCTTCGTAGAATAGCTTGTGTGCGTAACATTCTGCATACGTATCTACGGTGCGTAACCATGTAGAGCGGCCTCACTAGTGCGCAACATATTGAGAGCAGTCGTCATCCGTATGGAGGTGTGGGTAACAAGTACCAAAAAGAGGGCTGTAAATGTAAGTTTTTATAACTTTCTACATTTTGTATCTTAACGAACTGATAACTTAAAATCTAAAGAATGATACTTAAGTATCAGTTTGCCCACAAAAACCTCCATTTAAAACAAAATTACATCTGTATCCCCAATACCCAGTATACACACATGTATATGATCCTAATGGTCAATATGACCATTGCTTGCTGATGTGGTCTCGATAGCAGTTATCGACAAAAAGGACCCAAAATTTCAGGAAACCCTCTTCAAAGGTCACAAGACAACCTGGTAAGTTTTAATCATCTATTATTCAACATAATTAGTTATATTTAAGTAAACTCCAAGATATGGGTTTCACTTAAATATAGCCAAAAATGCACAGTGATACATATTAGTACCGTACTCACTATTGCCTGCGTTACTACACAGTCGGCAATGGCGTGTACCTATGAGTGCCCATACCTAAACTGCATCACTGTGCATTTTTGGCTATATTTAATTGAAACTCATATATTGCAGTTTACTTAAATCCAAATACTTATGTTGAATAATAGATGATTAAAACTTACCAGGTTGTTTTGTGACCTTTGAAGAGGGTTTCCTGAAATTTTGGGTCCTTTTTGTCGATAACTGCTATCGAGACCACATCAGCAAGCAATGGTCATATTGACCATTAGGATCATATACATGTGTGTATACTGGGTATTGGGGATACAGATGTAATTTTGTTTTAAATGGAGGTTTTTGTGGGCAAACTGATACTTAAGTATCATTCTTTAGATTTTAAGTTATCAGTTCGTTAAGATACAAAATGTAGAAAGTTATAAAAACTTACATTTACAGCCCTCTTTTTGGTACTTGTTACCCACACCTCCATACGGATGACGACTGCTCTCAATATGTTGCGCACTAGTGAGGCCGCTCTACATGGTTACGCACCGTAGATACGTACGCAGAATGTTACGCACACAAGCTATTCTACGAAGACCTGGAAGGGCCAAACTGACGACGTAAAAAAATAAAAAATATTACGTACGTACGTAGTAATTATTACGTACGTACGTAATATTTTTTATTTTTTTACGTCGTCAGTTTGGCCCTTCCAGGTCTTCGTAGGAGATCGACGAACCGATCGCGCCGGTACTACTACGAGCGCTGAGGGCTCCCTTCATCATAATCGTGAAAAATACAAACTGGATGCTGACTACATTCCTATACTTCGTGTGTATAATGTAGGCAGTCATACACCTCAACACAAACATTCACTCAAAATCGTCATTTAATTTACAAAAACCGACCACAAAATATCCAAGAAATACAATAAATTCAACTCACCGATGTTGGAAAATATATTTTCCAAAAATCAAATCCGTAATTTACTGTTGATTCTCGCGAAACGAGCTATTGGAGTCATTGTGTACATTTCCTGGTCGCCGCGGGCGCTGACATCTCCCCAAAAGAGTTTTGTCCTTAAAAATTCGGTCCCTGTGGCATACACGGAAAAGTCCTGATTTTCTGTGTGCGCGATCGTAAAGATCGATGTGCGCTTGCGATCCCGAGTTTCTTCGTGGACAAAAATTTTATTGGCCGATTTTAGTCTAAGACATCGGCAGTATGTAAACAACACGCGATCGCGAAACAAATCGGCGGGGATTTCTCCGGTTTTGGACAAGATTTTGACTTTGGATTTTGCTGAAAATATCAAAAGTTCTTCCTAACAGCCATTTGATGTAGGAGTGAGATTTTTAAGGGCTGAATTTGAAAGCAAGTATTTAAAATATTTATCTTATTTTCCCCCCATACCTTTACTACACGCGACAGAAAATACCAACTCTTTTTGCATGTTGTATTTGTAGTGGTCAATATGACCACTATTCGTGGTGTGGTTAATTCTTAAAATTAAACTAGTCACTGCTAGTAGAATTAGAAAGGCCGTCAAAGGCGGCAGACCCACGCCTTAGCGGCGCTACAGATCAAGTAGTTACATTCTTTCCCTAATAGATTCTTTCCTGTCACTGTATTTTATATTTTGTATTTTTCTCTTTTTTTATCGCAATAAAGACTTCCAGATTTGGCATAATCTTCTATTTAATACATGCATGTAAAATATTATGGTTATTTATTGTTATTATTATGTAATTTGGCACAATAATACTGCATGTGAATATATTTGTTTGTGTATTTTACCTTGATTATTGTGAAAAATGTTATTTTTAAAAAGGAAGTAATAAAATATTCTTAAAAACAAAAAAAAACTATCCGAAATGAAGTTCCTATAACCGATCATCACCAAAATCTAATCGCTTCTTTTCCTACCGTAATCGATTCTTTCCTGTCACTATCCGAACTGAAGTTAGGGTCAAAACTTCAAGGTCACACAGAATTTGCAGGGGTCAACCGATCATCACCAAAATCTAATTGATTCTTTCCTGTCACTATCCGAACATTCCCTGAAAATTTGGTGCAAATCCGTTCACCCGTTCTCTAGTTATCTTGTACACAAACAAACAAACACACAGACAAAAAAACAAACAAACAAACAAACATACGGAGCCCTTTACATAACCCTGCCGATTTTTATCGGCGTGGGTAAAAAATGAACTCGTTCAGTTGTATTCTAATTTACATAGGCCTACATGT
This sequence comes from Heliocidaris erythrogramma, assembly GCA_025617745.1. Classification (NCBI taxonomy): domain Eukaryota; kingdom Metazoa; phylum Echinodermata; class Echinoidea; order Camarodonta; family Echinometridae; genus Heliocidaris; species Heliocidaris erythrogramma. Next base: position 18,884,354 of record CM046863.1, on the reverse strand, counting down.
TGGCGGCACTCATCCAAATAACGGTTGGCATTTGCCATTTGGTATCTGTAAATCAAATGCCTCTTCGTTATAGTGAATGAGGGTGACTTTGTCTTTGAACTGTGTGCAGTGGACTTGTGGTGTTTGAAAGTTTTTAGTTTAGCCTGGTGACTGCTGGTGTAGATCTAACCACACATAGGGTCTAGCTGACTTTTATATGCATATACGAATCATGGTCGTGCTGTATGAATCATTTGCTTACTTACAGTAGAGTAGGTGTGTCAAAAAAAGGGCACTACAAATAAGGCTTAGGTGTACAAATCTTGGTTCATTTACTCTAACAACATGTTCACTTAAGTTCTCTTAAGCCAAGTTAAGGGGCCAAATTCGTTATTATGCCTAGCCACCATTAAATTTGCCTGACCAAGTGCATATTTAGTCAAGTTTCTTGTGTTTTTATTATTGAAATTCTGATCATTTTCAACGGAATAAACGCTATTGTTAATTCATAACTGAAAAAAATATCAGTCGAGAAGAGCGGGATTCGAACCAGCAACATTGTAGAACGTGCGGTGTAGAATAAGGATACTTCGACCATGCAGATTTTTTTACCACTAGACCACGAGTAGTTGACGGTACAGCTCGTTGCTCTTAAGGCTTTATACAGGCTCTCCACTCTATAGAAATTCAGTACCTCTGTTCTGCTCACTGTTTTTTTCGATATCCTAGGTAGGATTTTTGCCAATTTGAGGATTACTGGGCATATTAGCTAATATAGCCAGTTAAGGTCCAAATTATTTGTAAATTCATTTCAGAATAATTGTTAAAATGCAAAATGTAAGAAACTTATCACTGGATCTTAGCTATTTCATTAAAGGGCAATCCAACCTTGGTATATAAGTTGATTTGTGTGAAAGCAGAAAAATAAGAAAAACAGGATGGTGAAAGTTTGAAAGGAATCGGACAAGGACTAAGAAAGTTATGGATGTTTGAAAAATGAGATCACTACATCTATGTGAATCTCAAATTGGCAATTTGGTGAGTTGATTGTGACATGTTCGTGGACAACTCTCCTGTTTGTCGTACACAAAAATATCATTAATTTGCGGTTTTCTTCGAGGCGCTTTTACCCTCAGGGCAGGGCTCAAAGTATATTGGACATAGCATATTGTTATAGGTCCTCATGAAAGAAAAAGATCCTAATGAGTAATACATTTTGAAAAAAGTGACATTTTAGTCATTTTGTGTGTTGGAGCGAATGGGGGAGTTGTCCACAGCTACATCACAGTGACATTACCTGTTTGGCCAATTTGAAATTCCCATATATGTAGTGATTACAACTTTCAAAAATTCATAACTTTCTTATTGCTTGTCCGATTTCGTTCAAACTAGGCTAGTTCAAACTTTTATCAATCTGCTTCTCTGATTTTTTTCCTCTTTCTTTCAAAGCAACTTGCTATTAAGGTTGGATTTCCCTTTAAATAATGATTGCTGCTCCTATAATCTATTCTCATGTTTCCTTAAATATTTTACAGATCTCAAAACAAGAGTAGGAGTAATATTTTGCCGTCATGTTCAGCCAGCAGCAGCAGTCCTCTGCTGGGGGGACGACAGGTACCCCTAGTCTGTTTGGAACCACAGCCCCTACAGTCCAGCCAGGAGGAGGCTTCTCTTTCGGTGGAACACCTTCAGGTATTAATCAGTTTTCCATCTTTAAATTGGTAACACTGAGATTTTCTCTCTTTTTTTTTGTAGCTTGATTCTTTTTCTATGTGAAAAGAAAATGTGCATGGCTCTGATCTAGGGTACACTAGTGTTAAATATGAGGTAAAATTTCAAACTCACTGAGAGACAGAGAAAGTGTCATGAAGTTGATGTTCAAACATTGCCGTACAGACACCTGAAAAAGGATTGCTACAAGTACTCATTCCTACCAAGAACCATGACTGAGTGGAACTTACTGCCCCCAGATATGCGTCAAACCACCACAGTTGATAGCCTTAAGTCTAAATTGAATAGCATGGACTTAACTTCTTTCATTCGCGGGGCCCATTACACGTATTAAGTCTACTCCACTAGCCGCAAACGCGCCTGCAACAGTATATCCCGTTAGTGGAGTTTGCTTGCAGTATTCAACAGATACAGATACAGATGAAGTGCTGGACCTCCAACTTTCATCAACAATAGGCAACAAGTCACCATAGTTCACCATTCCAAAAATCTTAGGTTCATAACTCGGTGTCAAGCGTATACCATTATCACTTGGTTAATTTCACTTGTGGAAAATAAAATGAATTGTTTTTTAAAATATACCTCAAAAATAATCAATATCACACTGCCCTCCCAAAAATATACTGTGAATGTAGTGAAGATACGATGAAACTAGCTGTACGAGCTCCTTGGCTTATCAATCTGGTACCGGCCTACGGAGCTGTACATGGGATCCATATACTGTGTGTGGAGGCAGATATGAACCAAAAAAAAAAAACTAGATCTAAATATCACCATTTCTCACAAACTGTGACCCATGCAAACCACCCTCGGAGTTTGCTAAAGGGGTTGCCTTCCAGGATCAACTAAGATTGTAAAAATTGAATGACTAAAAAAGAAAAAAAAAATCGGCAGGTGTGGTCAGGTTTTTTTCACGTGGCATGTGTAACTTGTATATATATGGGACTACGCAAATCTTACCTTGCATGGGTAGTCCCATATTTGTTTGGAGCAGCTATAGTACATGGCCTATTGTAGTCTTACAGCGCAGACTCTCTTTTACGCCTGACCAGGGTTTGTGCCTGCAAACTAATCGATGGCTGTGCGGCATGCCTGCAACGGCAACCACTGATTCAGTTACTGTAGACTGCATGTAACCACTGGCCCACACGTGGCCTGATAGTAGCTCCCAGACTCGTTCACCAAAATGTGTGTTATTAGAATGTCAATCATTCTTTTTCAAAAATTTAAACAATTAAAAAAAAAAAAGAAGACCTTTAGATGGATACAACAACAATAATGTTGGTATTTTTAAAGCCATCATTTATGCAACCACCAAATGTTTTCTCAATAACAAGGCATTTTGGCCTTACTCAAATTATAATAAGATACATGTACATGTAGCTGGGGGTGGGGGCAGGGGTGGTTCTTGTTCAATGGAGCAGCTTCAGTTATTCTGCCTTTGGATGAATTTTAGAATATTCCACAACGAAAGATGCCTGTTTTATGTGTGTTGAGTTGACCAATGCATGAACAAGAAAGCTAATTCTGAAGACTAATTTTATCTAACTTCACCTTGATTCTAATAACTGAGGAGAGGTCCTCCATTATATGTCCAAAAGTTGCCAATTTGTGTTTGATTGATACAACTTTAAAAATTAACTTTCTTATTTTCATTGGATTATGTTCATTGATATGTTTAGATTTTAGTACTATCATTTCCTGCTTCCTGACTTCCCCTTTAAATATTTAAAACTTCTTAACCTTGCCTGGTATAGATGTTGCCAGTTTGACAGAATAAGATGATTCCTTCAACTTTTTGAAAAATCTTGGCTTCTTTAAAAATCCTCTGTCCTTATGCTGTAAATAGAAAGAATGCCAATTTGACAGAAGATGATTCCATCAGCAGTTTATTTTTATTTTTAAAATTTATTGTCCTTGCACTGTAAACACAAAGGTTGCCAATTTAACGAAACAATCTGATTCCGTCAACTGTTTGAAAATATCTTGTCCTTGCTCTTGTTATCGTGAAGGAGCTGCACCCAGCGGGGGATTCAGCTTTAACCAGACACCTACCAATAAGCCTGCCGCAGCATCAGGGGGGTTTAGCTTCAGCTCTACCACCTCCCAACCCCAGACTCAGGGCGCGCCCTCTTTCTCGTTTAGTAGTAATGCAGCAGGAGGTGAGTAGAAGACTCATATCCAGGGCTTGCCCTTCACTTTTTTTAAGGTGGCTAGCAGAGCCACTTTAGCAGGAGATCCAGGTGGCCAAATGGATTCTAAGGTGGCCTGGATGCTACATTTTTTTTATTTGTATCTTACACTATAAAACTGTGCTCAGTTTTCGTAGACATCCTGTAGAATACTGCCTATGAAATTTCAAGGTCACAAGTTCTATAACTCCTTTGTAAGAAATGAAAATCTTGCTCAACTTTCTTGCTGTTAGATTTTTTTTTGAGTGCTACCATGTTAAATTAATTTTAAGGAAATTATAATCCTTTTCACATTCGCACAAGTTTTCCAACTATAATTCTTTTGTTATTTATCACATACTCACACAATTTCAAAATTTAGGGCTGCAAAAGGAATCGAAGTACCTTTAAAAGTCAAGAGACCCACGTGGGAATATACAGAACGTAGTTATCAAATGACACCGCCTTCAGTCGATATGATAATTTGCATTCTTCCATTCCCAATGATTATTCAGTATTATACAGCATTGAGGATTGCCTGTTGATTTGATTTGATTTGATTTGATTCGTTTTACAATTTATACTATGCTTGGTGATTCATGATTATTCAGCATGAGTGCGTACAAATTATTGACATGTACACATGTAAATATCAATTGTATTAACATGAAAACAATAACTGTATTCTCCTTTCAAGGCATGATAGTTTATCATGAAGAAATAAATCCCAACCCCAATCTAAATTTGATTGCTGGCCTTACTTGCCATTATAACCAGCTTGATAAAACCATGTGTAATAGGTTCCAAATTTCATAGCATGCATTTTATTTATTGATTGGTGTTGACTTTCAGCATTGTAATATTTACTATGTTGCATGGTTTGGGAGTGATGGGTTGTAGTCTTTTACATAATATTTAACCTCCTGATCCAATTTGACCTTGTTTTACTTTAAAATTATAAATATTCTCAACTTTTTGATAGGTTTCATGTGCATGTAAGCAAAAATATATTGTTGATGTTCTTCTTCTATGATGTTGAAGTTAGTCCATGTACATTGCAGATGGGTCATTCCTTAAGGTTGGGGCAAAAATTATGACGATGTCCATGTAACGCTGGTATGAAATCATCTGTTACACATGGAAGATGAAATAATTTGTTGAAGATTTTTATGCAATGAATATATGTACATGTATAGTAGTGTCCAGCCAGAATCATGCCCGTTTCGGTTGGTACTCTTTGAAAGCTTTGCTTAAAATGCATTTCTTTTTTTACCACCGTTACACGGACATCACATTTACATACAATTTGAGTCTGCCGTATTGATTCACCGTGAAGCTTGGGTTCTTCACAACATTCAAGTGGCTGAGCTTTTTACGTTGAACTCAATTTTAGCAAACATAGTTATGGCTGAAGGAGACATACATACAATGACATTTAGTTCCTCACTTCTGGTATGTCACAAAAATCGCCGCAACCCCGGGGAATGATCCAGGTGATCATTGAGCCAAGGTTTTTGTTTGATACTAGTCAAATGCTGTCTGCCTGGCCCCAAAAGGATGTTAATTCAAATCCATATACACTGATTTAATGTCCTTCTGGCTCTCAACATATGATACATTCTTTTTCACGTAATCTAACAAGCTCCAGCTGTCAGCATCTTGATATTATTCTTTGCATGTTTTCATGGTGATTTTGCTTGCATGTAAAGCATCAACTACCAAGCCTGCTAGTACTACATCAGGGTTTTCATTTGGTGGGACTACAGCAGCACCTACACAGCCACAACAACCTACTGCCGGCTTTTCATTAGGTAACCAAGGTCCCATATGGTCATTTTACAGATGTGTCGTGGGCTAGTGGATACGTCACCGGACTGTGCATCACATGGTTCGCGTTTCGAATCCAGCCGCGGCGCTAATGTCCTTTGGTAAAACATTCATCTACATTTGCCACTCCCCACCCAGGCAAAGTAAATGGATACCCGGTAGGAAGAAATTCCTTGAATGCCTTTAGCGCCTATCATGGCGGCTCGGCTAAAGCCAGGGTAATAATGTGATACTTTGTATTACGCGAAGTAGAATATATTCGTATAGTAGCTGTGCTATATAAATAGACATATTATTATTATTATTATTATTATTATTTATTATTATTTTTATCAGTAATTAATTCAGGACACAACAATTGCCAATTGTGTGTTGCAGCTGTCATTTCTGCCAAAATTTTTCAGTCCATGTGTCAATGATTCATGACTATGGGTTGAAAGAGATGGCTCTGGAATTTCAGCTGAAATGCACAATGACTGTTGTTCTGAATTAAATACTGATACCCACAAATTGTGTGGCCTTGATTTTGCGAAAAGTGAAAAATCTAATTAGATATTCAGAGCACTTTTTTAAAGAAAAGTATGCAAAGAACTGTAATGTAATTTTATTCATTAAACAAATTTTTTTTTTTAATAATTAAAACTTGCTTCCAATAAATTTTACATCCTTCAACTTTACAATGTAAACACCTCAGTCTGATGCGAGGTATAATTTTTGAGTTATTAAAGATCAGAATTATCCACTGTGTTTTTATTTCACCTAGTATCAAAGCTTAGAACTATCTCTCTCACTCTCTCACACTCTCTCTCTCTCTCTCCCCTTCCCTCCCTCTCTCTCCCCTTCCCTCCCTCTCCCTCTACTTTTACAGGGGGCGGAGCTTCAGGGGGATTCAAGTTCGGGGAAACCCCTAAACAGCCAGCAGCTACCACAGCCACGGGTGGGGGAGGTTTCGGCTTTGGAGCCACCCCCTCTGGTACTACAGCTCCTACCCCTGCTTCAACTGCTGCCCCTGCTGCTGCCAAGCCTGGGTTCTCAATGGGAGGACTCTCAGCTCCTGGAACAGCTCTCACAGGTGACTATGCTTTACATGCCAGCAGTGTCTAAGTTTTTATGCAAAATTTAGTAATATTTTTTTCTCCAATTAATGGTAATTGTTATATCTTGCAATATTATATATGCGTACTAAAACATTAAATTGTGGTTCTTTTATATAATGTTTAAATTCCTGATTAACTGTTCCGGGCTATAAAAACCATGTCCAAAGCACTTTGGTAGCCCATGAAGACGTTATGTGATATGTTCTATGCAAGAACATAATATTAGTATTACTATTATTGTGTAGTTGCGTCGATTCAGACTCTACATGTAATTTGTCTAAACTGACCTTTGACCCTCCCATTATACATATAGCTGGTGGTTTCAACCTCGGGCAAGCAGCACCCCAAACCAGTAGCACTGCAGTCGCTCCCACAGGGGGATTTAACCTTGGAGGTGGAGGACTGAAACTTGGCACCGTAGCACCTTCAACCGGCAATGCCGCGTCAGGTTAGTCTAAAGGCACAGACTCTATTTGATACTTAACAAAATTCCATGAATATTAGATTATTTTATTGCATTGATATATATGTGTCTATTTGATGTTTAACTGGGTGTTATAGAAAATGAAATGAATAAACAAGACTGAACGGAACTTTGTCAGACCATGGCTGTGCCTGTGTCAGGGACAGCTACAGGTGAAGAGGGCCTACATGTATATATCGCAATATCCATAGTCTCAGAGTTCAGACCCTCTGTTAGGTAATATCACTGACAAGTGTTTGTGCCGGCAAACTAACACGGGCTATGCTAACTCTTACTGTGCCAAGGGGTTAGCTCTCTTCAAAATTTTACCAAAATGTGATCAATGCTTACTTTGCAAATGTCTGCACTTCATTAACCATCTATTATTTCACAACATATTATGTACAAAACTTGTAGGAAATTTATTACCATTGCTTATAATACCAAACATTATTACTTTACCCAACTTTATGCAACTTTATGCATAAGAATTATTGAAAATTACATTTGAGTTTCTTCTTTGTCCATTATTTTTGGGTTTCTCCTTTGTTTACTATTGTTTAATGTTGAAATAAGCTAATATCTTTTAAAAATGTGCAATTTTCTCTGAAAATTTCTATGGTAACATATTAATGTGAATAAACTTCCGGATAATGTTCGAAACATGCATGGCTTGGACACTTTTCAAAGACATGTTAAGGCTTATTTATTTGCTCAGTCATATTATTAGTCTTTCTAGATTTAATATCGGTTCACATTAACTTTTGTTATTGTATTGTTTTATCACTGTACTTTCTCTATCTAACACAATGTGCTGTGTATGAGTTACATAAATATCTCTTCATTTAGGTATGTTTTAGTACTATTTTGGGGAGAGCAGCAAGCGTTCTGAGTAGTTTGTAACTAGATATAGCGCTATATAAAAAATTAATTATTATTATTATAATTATAATCATATATTTAGAATGCTATATTTATGCTCAAAATTTTGATATACATTGACCACCATATACCTTTCCTGTGGTCGAGAAATAGGTGAATGAAAATGACAAGTCGATCTGTCACATATACGTGCCATCGGCACTGAAAGAGTTTTAATACAGTGAAAATCTATGTATGTAAAGACTGCTCAAGGGATACATGTACAAGAAATGTGATCTTCATCTTAAAATTAGATGAGCTTGAGGATATTTACAAGGATATATTGGACTCACTGTGCCAAATATTTATCAAGTCTGAGACGAATCCAATATTGTTTGATTATCAAGTATTTCCTAAATTATCGGCATTAAGACATGTACTTATTATTCTAATTTAAAGGTATTCATGATGATATGCATAGTTCCCATAGGTACTATTGCACAGACTTGAATAAATTTGGTTTTCACATTTCCGTGATTATTCTTTTATTACCCTCCTGATCTGTTGCACCTCTGCCAATGAGCTAGAGACCCTCCCTTTTTATTCAATGTATGCTTCCATTTGCCACAGCTCAACCCAATCAGCCGGCCACTGCCACTCCAGCTGCAGGGGGTCTGGGAGGCGGGCTTGGCGGAGGGATCAAATTAGGAGGATTTGCTACTCCAACCTCAGGAACCCAAAGTACAGGTATTTAACCCCTTCCATGCCACCAGATTTTTGAGCAATTGTCAAAAATGAACTTTCAATAGTTAAATATTAACTTTCATTTTATTTTTTCTTGAGCAAACTGGACAAAGATATATTGCATATGAATAACGATTATATTAAGGCCCAGGTTTCTGTATGAGGCAGAATTATCAAGCCATTCTGAGCCTAAACAAAATGTTCCAATATTTGGGCGGGATTTGCCACCCACTGCATGGTAGGGGTTAAACATAAAGTTGAGTTCTTGTCATGCGATAACATCGGGAAAGAAACTGTCTCAAATCAGTTGGGAAAGGTTGATTATATAGTACGTAAGAATTGGTGTATGCTGTAAGGTTTTGGAATCACCAAAACAAGAAATTGACTCAATCCTGCAGAGAGTCACATGCACTGCACGCAGAAATGTGTATATGGGACTACATACACATGTTCGGCCCTAACATTTCAGCTGTTCGAATATAAGGGCATTTGAAGAGCAATTCTTTCCAGGGTACATTTCTACAATGATCTTCTCCCAAACTGACATAAAGGGAATGAGAAAGGTCACAAATTATGTTTTTACCTTTCCCAAAACTCAACCTTCCCTTTAAGACCATTTCAGCCAAAAGAAAGTCACTATTTGCCATCCCAAATCAAATACGTCTGAAATAAAGTTGTTGAGTCATACTAATGAATATATGTAGGCTTTAGTTTGGCTGTCTTAATGGTGGTTTTGAGCCATGGCTCACAATTAACTGCAATGGTTGTTGTTGTTAAAGGTGCTTTGCTTCATCATCTGTAAATATGCTCTTAGGGCTATTGCTATTTCATACACTCTGTTCCATATCACATCTCAAAAAAGAATGTCTTTGGGCATGTAATGAGCAATTTTTTACAAATATATTTGCTTATAAAGACATACAGTATATGACCTTTCCGGACCTCTGATGGATACATTTTGCAGTTCTAAAGTTCATGATCTAATTCCATCTCAATTTTTTTTTCTTTAAATCAGTTGTGCCGTGGCCTTTAAAAACATTTCCTGTCACTTTTTTATCCATCAGCAGCCGCCACTGGACTGAAGTTAGGCACGACGACAACCTCAGTGCCAACAGGTGGTTTGGGGCTTGGTGTTGGCACAACCTCAACACCAGGACTCGGAGGTAACAGCCAGTTTGTATGTTTTGTTGTGTGCACGACAGAAAGGCTTTGGCAGGGGAGTTCCTAGTCCGCAAACCTATTAGACGCCCTTCTGCCGGGCACACAGAAACTTGTAGAAGCTAAGTGAAGCACTCAATGGATTCTTTTTTATTTGATTTGGCGCAATGGTACACACAAATTGATAGGGGGGGTAGGAAGGAGAATGGTAGACAAGGCCTGAGACATGGGAGAGAGTATGAGGAAAAGAATAAATGTAGAGATTATGTGCTGGTGGATAGAAAAGGTTAATGCTGGGGAGCGTTTCATCGAGCGTTTTGTCAGTAATTTTTACTGACAACTGTTATAAGCTACTGAAATCCTTGCATCTGATTGGCTGAGAGCAAATTTGTCAGTAAAAATCACTGACAAAGCGCTTGATGAAACGCTCCCCTGAACTTCGATCAAGAGAAGGAATGTAAGTATAAAAAAAGGAAATTTTTAAGGGGAAGGAGGAAGGAGATTAAAGAGGAAGGGATTGAGGGTGAATCTTTTTGATTTGAAAAAAAAAGAAGGGAGGTGTAAGACGATATCGTGTGTACATGTATGTGTGTATGTGTGTAATTGGGTTTTTACAGACGTGTATCAATCATCAATCAGATATGACTATTTACGTCTGGGACCGACCTTTAACGTCACCGTCCAAAAGACATGACTCAGTCTCGAACCTGGGTCCGCTGAATCAGTTTATAACCTCCATTGTTAGCTGGATTATAGGCGCATGCCACAACGCCCTGTAGAGTTCTTAGGCAAAAGTTCTTAGGCAAAAGTTATTAGGCAAAAGACCCTAGCAATTTATTTTTTAGGCCATATGTGACCCGACGCCTCAAAACCTACAATAAGTCGCCAAAATTATTATTTTTGTTTTATACATTTTCTGAAAGTAGAGATTCTCAGCTTTCCAGTGGTATATCACTTGCCTAGTTTACTCAGTGATAACACCTTTAAATATCACATTTAGAATCAGTATGTAACCAGCAATCAATAACTCCTATTCAGAGAAAATTGCCATTTAAGTTCGGAACAAAAGAGTGCTAAACCTTCACTCTCTGTGTGCGCCCAAGTAAAACTGGGTATTCAAATGGCCATAGCAACCGGTATGAAGGGATTATTAGATTAGGCTGAATTTTGGCAAGCTGCTCCAGGAGGACCTATTCATTACTCACACCAAAGATCAATGTAATACCTTTAGAGGTAAAGTAGTAATTTGGCATTGAATGAAAGTATTACAAAAGCTCTCCAAACATTCATTAGCTGGACAGGTGAAAAAAAAGGAGTCATTTTAAAATGCCCCCAAAACATATTTCTAAGTCGAATTACGACTCACAAACTTGAGACATGATAGAATGATAATGAAACTACCCATCTCTAACAAAAACAGAAAATCGACTGATCCAAGCAAATTTACTATTTTGGGCTGTTTGCTACGTTGTGGTCCGTGCGACTTATTGTAGGTTTTGAGGCGGCGGGTCACATATATCAGGTGCTTTTGTGTGCATTCTAGATCGTTGTAGGTGATATCCATGCCTGGGCCCTGTTTCATGAAACTTCTTCTCAATAACAACTTCCTCATTTTTACGACATATTCGCTCTCAGCCAATCAGATTCAAGGATTTCAGTAGCTTATAACAATTACTGTAACTTGTTATTGTAACAAGTGTTACGAAAAGGGGCCCTGCTCAAGAATTTTTGGAACTTTGTCTTAGGCATTTCTTCATTTGGTGTCCCATACAATACTGTAGCTTGTTAAAGGGAAGCTTGAGTTCTGGGAAAGGTAAAACATAATTTGTGAGCTTTCTCATTCTTTTTATGTTAGTTTGGAAGATTATCATAGTAGATATGTCCCCTGAAAAGGATTGCTCTCCAAATGCTCTCTTAGCAACTTTATCTTTATTCAAAATATGACAAGAAACCGCTGAAATGTTCAGGCCGAACATTTGTGTGTAGTCCCATATACACATTTCTGTGTGCAGTGCATGTGACTTTCAGCAGGATTGAGTCAATTTCTTATCATTTTTGGTGATTCCAAAACCTTACAGCATACACCAATTCTTATGTGCTATATAATCAACCTTTCCCAATTGCTTTGAGACAGTTTCTTTCACAATTCAATCTCATGACCAGAACTCAACTTTATCTTTAATAGAATAATCAACATGAAAAGTGTTACAGTACTTTTATTTTGGTCCAATCCCACCTCTAGTAGAGCTTTGAACTTCATACAACTATCAGGTATACAGAAATATTTGATGTCATCAGTAACATATGGGACAATAGAATGGGAATTGCCCAATATTTTTTAAAAGAAAAATGGAATTCTTGAACTCTACAGTGAGCAAACTTAAATTCTGAATAAGTTGTTGTTTGAGTTTCAGTGGAACCTCGTTATAACAAACTCCTTGGGACCAAGGATATTACGTTATTATATTTGTATATCGGGGCTACTAAAAACAACGAGTTTCTTACAACAGTGTTCTTTATAACGAGGTTCCACTTTACTATCAGTGAAAAAATGTTCAATGCTTATGTTTGTTTGTTTGTTGTTGTTTGTGTGTTTGTTTTTTCAAACACCTGTTTTGATTTTTGTCTTTTATCCCCTCCCTCTTCCTGTCCTACAGGTGGTCTAAAGATTGGAAGTCTTGGTACCAAGCCAGCAGGAACAGGTCTAACTCTTGCCACACCTTCATCCGGTGCTACAGCTGGTTCTTCGTCGGGTCTTGGTCTACTCGGAGCCAAGCCTACAACTACCACAGTGACAGGAGCTGGACTTGGTAAGATTCCAGGACTGATATACATGTACAATCAAAGACATACTCTTGTCATTTTCTATTGTTTCATTGTTTAGAATTTGGCTTTAAATATTTTGCCATAGGAATAACCTTTACAAGGATTGTACCCGTTTCTGTTTTGGTAACAAATGACTAACTCACATTAGTCCAAGCCCTTAGAAAATTCACCTTCTTGGACATCTCACCCATGGCATAATCAAAAATTTGAAAAGAAAATCTAAGAGATCTTTTAGTAAACGAAGAAGCTTGATGGGAGGAATTTTAATTTGTAAACAAATTTTTAGGCATTTTACTCCCAGTGAATAGCCTGGTGGTTAAGTCGCTGCCCGGCAGGCAGTGGATGTCAGGTTCGAATCCCGCTGGTTCCAATTTTTTCTGACTTTTTCATTACAGATCGAGCATACGATCTTTAACACTGGGAGTAAAATGCCTAACAATTTGTTTACAAATTAAGAGATCTTTTGTTATAAAAAAATGCCAAAATTTATGTGTTTTTGATTGTTTCTCTTACTTCTTTAGCTGATGGTGAAAAGCTGTAAAAATGTATGAGTTGTAAAATGTATGAGTTATGGATAAATATGTCCATGATTATAATAATGATATATGTATTGTAGAATGTATGTTTCAGATTTTCGGTGATATGATATAAATTTTTCTACATTTTTTACAGCAACTGGAGGCAAGACTGCAGCTGCTACTGGGTAAGCATAAAAAAATCCTTTGTATGATATGGTGCAGTCATACTGGCAGAAATTTAAAGGGTCACTAAAATAAAAAAATAATTGCCCATTTTTCGTAGGAAGGTGTCATCAGGGGCCAAAAAATATCCATCACACAATTTTTTATGCATTCAGTCATATTTTATAATCATTTGAAAAGTACATTTTTGCTGATTTACACAGTCATAAGCCCCGCCCCTAAAAAAAACCATCGAAGCGACATGGTGATCACGTGATCTGTGATCTGTTTAGTGAAAATATTCCACTAAACTATACCGTGCGCGCCCGGAGGACCCTGGCAGACCCAGCCCGGTGCCGAGCATGATATTTGCATTGCGTATTTTCGTGTGTTTAATTCCTCACAATAACTTTGATTTTAGGACACAGTTTCATCAATAATGCCTAATCGGTGTATAGCTGCGGGCTGTAGCAAGACCCCTAAAGATGGTGTAAGCCTACATCATTTTCCTAAAGATGAAAATCTACGGAAATTGTGGGTCGCAAAATAATGTAAAGCACACGCGGGCAGAGTGGCAAGGGCCGGCCAAGTGAGTGGAGTACAATCTGCAGCGATCACTTTGCCGAAGATGATTTTGAGGATCCTGGCCTGTATTCGGAATTTGGCATGAAGAGAAGGATAAGGAGCTCCCTGGAGTTACTTCACCCACGGCCCTTCTCCGTATTCTGCGAGAGGTTCAAACATATAATATGGTCGAATTTCCCCTTGCCACTCGAGCTTCTTTGCCTTCCGGGTCTGATAAATCAGAGTTCGTATCTGCATGGCTCAGAAAAGTCCTCCAACTCGGAATCGCGGGCACTTTTCCTCTCTCTATATAAGTTACTCGAATTCAGCCAAAATCTAAGTCAGTACTAACATACTATGTAGAGCGAAGTAAAAAAAAAAGCCGTAAGTGAAATAAACAAAACAAAAGCGTTCACCAGTCGCTACGTACGAGGGGAACATAGTCACTGCCGTAGGACATAGTACATACAGACGCATAAAACGGCTGTGCACGCGTTTATGACCAATGCAAAATTTTCGTTCGGCAAGCTCAGATGGATGAGAACATTGTTCAAAAGAAAAGCTAAAAAACAAAACAAGAGCTGTATATTTGGGCAAAAGCGTTTTTTCGTCTTGTAGAAAATATATTGCTAATGATTATTCACTCCTAAGATTATATTGATTAATTTCCTTTTTTCATAAATTGTCCGTTGAACAGAGGGGTCAAATACCGCATTCTGTGTACAATATTATATGCTGCAGCCTGCAGATCTTGTGCCTCTTACTTTTCATACGTCACTTGGAGGTTAGCCAATCAGCTCACGAGTTTTAAGGAACGGTCCCAAAACCTCTACTTTTCCCCCTTTTTCGCCAAAACGAGACATAATTTGGACAATCGATTGGCAGATTCGTGATTAGAAGGCAAATGGAAAGAGCACCCATTTTCTCTCTAATTTAGTCAACCTTTAAAAAATGATTTCAGGGGAGTGTTTCATCAAGCGTTTTGTCAGTGACAAATTTGCTCTCAGCCAATTAGATGCAATGATTTCAGTAGCTTATAACAGGTGTCGGTAAAAATCACTGACAAAACGCTTGATGTTATTAGTGTGAGAGAACTTCAAGATGAACCCTTTTTTTAATGAAACACTGCAACATTTGTGATATTTTCCTGCATTTATGTTTTTTACGCTATACATTCCTGTATCTTATAAATGGAGATAAGTGACCTTTGACCTTTGTAGGACCTTTGTTGCCCGCATTTGCCATTCATGTACACATTTTGAAACACGGTGCTGTTTACTATGGCATATATGTGAAGTAACCTTTAAAGTCGATGTTGATTGATTCCCTTCCCCATCCCCAAACCATTGCAGCGCCACCGGTCCCGCTGAGACCATGTCATATCGAGAGCTTGAGGAGTGCATCAATAAATGGACGGTGGAACTGGAAGAGCAGGAGAAGAGCTTCCTTCATCAAGCCGCCCAGGTCAATGCGTGGGATAGGACACTGGTCAACAATGGGGAGAAGGTAAGTGATGAACTGATGTGGGAGTTGAGGATGATGGCGATGATGAGGATGAGGATGAGGACGATGATTGTGATTGTGATGATGGTGACTGATGGTGATGATGATGATGATGATGAAGATGATTATGATGGTGATGGTGGTGTTGATGATGGTGAGAATGGTGATGGTGATGATGATGATGATGATGGTGGTGATGGTGATGGTGATGGTAGTGGTAGTGGTAATGATAGTAATGGTGGTGGTGAGATGGTGGGATAATGAGGAGGAGGAGGAGGATGATGGTGATGATAATGAGGAGGAATATAATCAGTGAACATGACGGTGGTCATGCTGATTATGGTTATGGTGATGCTAATAGAATTGACAGCGTCGGTAACGATGGTGTTGAGAGATGTGAATGAAAGCGAAACAAGTTCGTTTATCAAGATGCCTGGGTCTATGCTTCAGATAGGATGCGGGTCACTAAAGAAAAGAGAAAATAAGTGGTATACAGATGTTGGAGTTAATGATGGAGATGTTGCTGGTGATGGAGGTGGTGATGATGATGATGAGGACAAGTTGAAAGAGGAGGAAGATGTTGATGACGATGGCGGTGATGATGTTGATGATGATGATGAGACCTCTCTTTTACTTTTAATTTACTTTTACTTTTTACTTTTAGTTTTACTTTTACCAAAACTATTTTATCTACAGAGTTAGTACTCTTTGATTTTGTATTTCAGATCACATCACTTCACAATGATCTGGAAAAGGTAAAAGCGGACCAGCAAAGGTAAGATTAATATTATTTCTCTCTTCTTTCTCTCTTTTCTTCTTGCCTTCCTCTGCTACTATTAGGTTGCTTTTTTCTGCTTTAAAAAAATGATTTAATTTTTTTCTACACTGACATCTCCATCTTAAGCATTTTGTAATAAATGTAATACTTTTCTTATATTAAAGATCTTGCGTAAAGAGGCTTGAGCATTAATTATGCTTCTACAAAAGGATTTCTTCAATATTTTTCTTTCTGATCCAGACTTGAACATGAATGTGACTACATCGTAGCCCAGCAGAGAGAGCTGGAAGACATTCTGGTCCCGCTGGAAGAGGCCTGCAAAACACAAGAGGGCTCCCTCTATAGACAGCATACAGATGTGGAGAGGGAAAGAACGTAAGTCAGATGGCATCTTCTTCATGTAGCCTATGAATAGCTCAAAGGGTCTAATGCTGTTGATTCTTCATTTCTATTCGCCTGCAAGAACGGATTTTCCCTGTAATAGAAACACAGATGGATGAGCGTCTTTAATCCTTTTCGCACCATGGACACCTACAACATGTGATCTGGTCCAAAAATTTGAGTGTTATGCATTGTGTTGAAGAAGTGCTGATTGAGGAAAGGATACATACACTATGAAGTATTCTCCACAGGAAGATATTTGATGCTAACCAAAACAAAGAAACAGTGGATTTATTGTTAATGATTTTATCTTAAAAGTTAATCAGTGATAATTGTTCGTTCACTTGATGACACAGAAGAGATTGAGCAAATGATTTTTTATATTTATTACGAAACCGATTCGAACCATTAACTGCATTGAAATGTCTAACGCTCAGTATCCTTTCATAATTATCTTGATAGTTATCAGATGTCTGAGAACATAGACTCACAGCTGAAGAGAATGGTACAGGACTTGAAGGAGATCATCGATCATATGAATACATCTAATACAGCTATGAACCAGGCTGATCCGGTAAGTCCCTTTTATGTCATGTGAACACTAGCTTGTCCCACAGTGAGAGAGAGAGAGAGAGAGACCATATTATGAATATATCTATCACAGCCATGGACCAGGCTGATCCAGTAAGTCCCTTTTTATGTCATGTGGACACGAGCTTCTATCACAGAGAGACAGAGAGAGTAAGTAAGAGAGGAAAAGAGAAGGGAGAGAGTATCTGAGAGAGCGGGGAGATCGATTGAGAGGGAGAGAGAAAGATCATATGAATACATCTAACACAGCAATGGACCAGGCTGATACGGTAGGTCCCTTTATATGGATGCTAGCTTTTATCAGAAAGAGAGAGAGAAAGAGAGAGATTTAAAAGAGAAATAAAAGAGAGGGAGAGAGTGACAGGGGAGATTTATTGCATGGGAGAGAGAGAGAGAGAGATCACATGAATACATCTAACACAACCATGGATCACGTAGATCCGGTAAGTTCCCTTTTATTTGGATACTAGCTTTCATCAGTGTAAGAGAGAGGGAGAGTACAAGATCAAAAGGAGAAAGAGAGGAGAGAGTGAGAGAGTGGCCGGGGGGATTTATTGAATGGGAAAGAGAGAGAGAGAGATCGCATCATCATGTTTAACACAGCTATGGATCACGTAAATCCGGTAGGTTACCTTATATGTGGATACTAGCTTTTATCAGAGAAAGAGAGAGAGAGAGAGAGAGAGAGAGAGAGAGAGAAGTGGAAGGAGGGGAATGAAAAGAGATTAAGAGAGATAGAAAATTGAGAAGAGATTGATGAAAATCTAGACTCTTGCTGGCCCTAATGGGAATGTATCGCTCTGGAGAATTATATGTGCATTAAAAGAGCTTCATTACATGGTGGGTAATCAGACACTGACATTTTGTGTATCAATGTAGCATGAATATTTTTAAATAAACACTTTTGATATTGATGTGATTAAACTTTATTTGTATCATTTACTACCTTCTCAGCGCTCAGTCTACACATTGAAATCATTTGTGAATGAGCCCTCTGTATTTTGGCAGAATAGTTTTGAATGAATGCTCAGTGGAAAAGCATGTGTGTGTATCAATGTAGCCTATAAATGTTTCAATAATCATTGTTATTTTAATGTAATGTACTTTATTTGTATCGTATACGCTGATTCTTGCAGGTCAACCAAGTGGCCAAGATCTTAAATGCTCACATGAATTCCCTACAATGGATCGATCAAAACACAGGTATGGAAAGGAACTTGACTACTTATCTTAATCATTATTTAACCCTCATTTAACCCTGTTCAACCCTATTTCTAAGGCTGGTTTGTATGTTGACCCCCATCCCATATATGCATTACTGCTATGAGAGCACCACACATCAAGGCACGTCTCATCCAGACATTTATTTTTAAAGTGTCATACACCTTTTAAAACCAAGCTTGGGATAATCAGACTCACTGTAAATTTTTTACCGAATGTCTTGCTAGGGAACAAACTTCACAACAATATACCCTTCCTGTCCATGTTTCAATAAACGAAAGAAATTGTTAGTTTTAGTGCGAACATTTAATTCAAATTCTTGGGTGGGATTTTCCTACCCACGCCATGGGGTGGATGGTATTGAATATTATAGAGTACTATGCCTGGTTGGACATTTAACCTGTTGACGACTGAATTTTCTCATTTCCATAGACTTATTACAGGGACCTCATGCATCCCGTAGGCATTGTGTTAAGAATTCAAATGTTACGAACAATTGCCAGGTTAATAAGTGGCAAGAACCCAGTTAAAAACAATTTGTAAAGACACTCAAACATTGATATATTTTGGGTCTATACATAATGTAACTAACAATAGCGTTATCCATATCCTTGTGCAATCTGCGAACATTACGAAGACATTTTACATGATCCGAACATGATTTCAACAACTGTAGTCTTGGAGACACGCCCACACCAGGAAGTCGCTCATAAATATTCATATTCGCGCCAGGAGGGCCAAGGCGGACACGTAGAATGTACGCCTTGGCCCCTCACTCTTGTACTGTGCAAGGGTTATTAAATGTTTCTTGTATTGTTAATTCTGGTGTGACTGTGTCTCCTTACGACGTAAGTTTGTTCAAAACTGTAGTCGTGGAGACACGCCTACAGTTTTCCAGGAAGGCGCTCATAAATATTCATGAATCCTTGAAAGTCTTTGTGATCTTAATCTTCTACTTCTTTTGTCTTCTGTTGTATTTTTCTCTTAGGTCTTGTGCAGCGAAAGGTCGATGAGGTCACCCGGCAGTATGAGATCATCAAGAGAGATCAAGAGAGAAACGTCCATCTTGCTTTTGAATGACACATTCAAACCTACCGTAGCTCTATCAGAACATTCACATTGGTTTGAATCACATTTCAAGGCTGATCTAGAGTCCTGGGGAGCGTTTCATCAAGCATTTTGTCAGTGATTTTTACTGACAAATTTGCTCTCGGCCAATCAGATGCAAGGATTTCAGTAGCTTATAACAGTTGTCAGTAAAAATCACTGACAAAACACTTGATGTAATGCTCCCCAGGAAGACGTTTCATAAAAGGACTTGTCAGATGAACAAATTTGCTCTCAGCCAATCAGATGCAAGGATTTCAGTAGCTTATAACAGTTGTCGGATAAAATATCCAATGACTTCCTTTCATGAAATGCCCCCCAGGTGATGGAAATGCATATTTAACTCTTTACTGGCTCTGGTCGATCAATGGAACAAACACTGGACTGCCACCGTCGACTTTTGTCACATGTACAGTGTATGTATACAATGGAAACTCGCTATAAAGAGCTCCGATATTACAAGATTTCTGATAGAACAAGGTAATTTTAGTGGTCCCAGGTCTTTATGTTCTTTGCTTGACCGTGATATAAGGCGATTCCTGATATAACAAGGTTATTTTTGTGGTCCCAAGGTCCTCGTTATAGTGAGTTTCCACTGTGTACTCCAAACATTGTGGCAGTCCAAGGTTTAGATCTATGGCAAATAAAGGGTTAAAAATTTGAATAGATCGTCACGCAGTAGATCAACGACTTGGATCAGCAAAAAAGGAAACGAACAAACAAAACTTTAAAAAATTACGCTCACTGAAAACAGGCTTTCTGTTGCTCCCATCGGGATGAAAAGCTTGATTTTCGCACTCTTCTTAACTCATAACTCGGCTCTTCTTCATATACCGGTACATCTAAAATTGTATGGCAGATGTCACTTATTTATCATATTTTACAGTAAGTAGAAGTTTAGTTTGAATCTGAAATTTTATTTTCTGTCATTACCAGAGCCAGAGATAACATTTAAATCCGAATAGTAAGAATATTTTCTGCCTAGCACGAGATTCATCCAGAAATATTATCTGTCCACAAAGAGAGATCAGGGCCCCGCCCCTCTTGTATAAAATGTTGCGTTCAATTGCTACTCAAAAAATGAAAAGCAACTTGATTTTCAATTTTCCAATCAATGCGTTTAATTATTTGAGTTGCGATTAAACACAACTGTTAATGCAAGAGGGCCCGGAACTGAAGTTTCCATTCGGACTCTTTAATATTTCATCTGGCTTTTGAATGACATCATCGAACCTGCTTTGTCTCCATAGGAAGGTTTTCTTCCTGAAATATTATGGGAGTGTTAGGGGAGTTATGCATGACAGATATTTGCGCTGTACAATAACCCACTACATTGAAACCTGTATATAAAGACCGCTCAATGGAGACAAAAGTCTTATGTACAGGTTTGTTTATTACACGTTTCTTTGAGAAAAACTTGTAAAAAAAAAAAAAAAATTGTGGTCTTTATAGGCAAGTGGTCTTTCTATACAGGTGGTCGCTAAAGCAGGTTGGACTGTATTAATATTACTATTTCTGTAGTTTTATAGCACAAGATTTATCCAGAATTATTATCTGTACCAAAAGAGAGATCATACTTGAGGTGTTCGTTTGGCCTCGGAATGTTTCCAACCGGATTAGACTTTATGTTACCCCAATCCCAAAGCGATGTCATTCATGTTTCCAGAAAATGCGATCTGAAGGAAAGTTTTCATCTGGCCTTCGAATGTAGTTTTTCAAACCTACTCTTGTCCTGTATATATATTTTTGTTTCATGTAAAAATGTTTTAAAATGAAGTAATATTCAGGCGTAGGTTAAAGGGCGATCCAAACAG
Source organism: Heliocidaris erythrogramma (assembly GCA_025617745.1). Lineage (NCBI taxonomy): Eukaryota > Metazoa > Echinodermata > Echinoidea > Camarodonta > Echinometridae > Heliocidaris > Heliocidaris erythrogramma. The sequence goes on along the minus strand of CM046863.1, from coordinate 18,862,858 downwards.
AGAAACAGGATGGTAAAAGTTTGAAAGAAATCGAGAGAGAATAAGAAAGCTATGAATGTTTGAAAAATTAGATCACAAAAGCTATGCGAAACTCTCATTGGCAGATCGGTGAATAGATTGTGATGTATTCCCGGTCAACCCTGCCATTTGTCGTACACTAAAATGTTGTTAACATTCGTTTCTCTCCTGAGCGTCTGTTACCTCAAGGCGGTACTCAAGATACATTGTGGATATCATATTGTCATAGGTCCTCCGAAAGGAAAAAGATCGTCCTGTGTAATACTTCTCAAAAATTGACATTTTAGTCTTTTTGTGTGTTGGAACAAATGGGAGAGTCGTCCGCCGCTACATCACAGTGACATTGATTCGGCCACTTTGAAATTCCTGTATGTACAGTGATTACAACTTTTAAAAAAAATGATGACTTTCATATTGCTTGTCCTCATTTCGTTCAAACTTTCACCAATCAGCTTCTCTGATTTTTCTGCTTTCTTTCAGAGGAACTTCAGAGCAACGGTTCGATTTCCCTTTAACACTAACATTCTAGAGTCCTAAGGTGGAAAGGGCCTTGATCCATGTAATAATATATAAATAGTGCATGGTCTATCATGCTCTACTGGATTATGCGCATGACAAATACGAAATTATCCTGAGTGCAGTTTTGTTGTTGAAATAGACCTGCACGAGGGATAATTTAGTACTTGGAGTTCATATAGTCCAGTAATGGTGCATAAATGCACTAATTGTTATAGTAAGTAGACCCCTAAATCTATAATTGTTATTGTGTATTAGGCAAGTGCAAAAATTAAAGTTATAGCGCACGATTGTGCACTATAACAAAATATTTGCACGTCATGTGATGCAAATCTAACCAATCACGGCGCGTATTATACATACACTATTTGCTATTGAATTATAATGTATTCTGATCAGGGGTGGATCCAGGATTTTGTAAAGGAAGGGGGGGCAGGCCCCTAGAATGCTGGGAATGCTGTAGCTTAAAAGTAGTTAAAAAGAGACCCCAAAACTGAGGACCTTTTTTTTTTTGGCTTGTCAAAGATTTTTGGACTTAAAAAGAGTCCCTGAAATGCTGAGGACCTTTTTTTTTTGCTCACAGCACCCCCAGTAACAAAATCGTTCCCAGGTGCTGGGGGGGGGGGCACAGAAATCTTTAAAAGAAAAGCAAAAAAAAAAAGATTATTAGAATTGTAGGGTCCAGTTTTCCTCCAAAATTCTCTGAAGCTAGCAAAAGAAAAAGAAGGCTATCACACGTGTTGGGCTCTCTTTGTTGTTCAAAATTCCCCCCAAAAAGGGTTATCAGTTTCAAGGGGGGGGGGGGGGGGTCACAATGTAAATCTGCCACTGATTCTGATAATCGAGGAATATGACTGCAGAATTTGAAATCGAGTAAGTGAGTGAAAGAACGAGAGAGAGAGAGAGGGGGAACGAGGGAGTAAGAGTGAGATGAGAGAGAGAGAAGAAAAGAGCGCAAGTAAGTGTAATATTTCTTATTTTCAAATAATTATCAGGAATCTTGTTCATGAATTTTGATGCCATCAGCAGAATCCCATTCCTTTTGCTCATGTTTTGTAAAAATAAATGGTCGTATTTTCACGAAATGAAATCAAATGAAATTGTGGTGCATTATTTTCATTTTCACATGCTCAAGTTATGTTATTAATGGTATCTTCTGATTTGATATGAGATGGTGATGATGAAGGTGATGGTGATGATGGTGATGGTGATGATGATGGTGATGATGATGGTGATGATGATGGTGATGATGATGGTGATGATGGTGGTGATGATGGTGATGGTGACGACAATGATGATCATGATCATGGTGATGCTGATAATGGTGACGATGGTGATGAAGGTGTTGATGGTGATAATGGTAACGATGGTGATGGAGACAATCATCATGATCATGGTGATAGTAATGATGGTGACAATGTTTATGATGGTGATGGTGATGATGTTGATAATGATAGTGGATTTAGGGGGGGTGCACATCCAGCCCGTGCCTTAATCCCACCCCCCCCCCCCCCCTTTTTCAAGAAAAGTATCCATCCTTTCTTTTATTTTAGAAATGACCTTTTTTTTTTTCTTGTCAGAGAATTTTGGAGGGGAAAAAATCTGATGACCCTTTTGTTTCCTTTGCTTGGAAAATTTTCGGAAATTTGTCCCCCCCCCCCCCCCCCCTTTTTTGTGCAAAATCCTGGATCCGTTCCTAATACATGTATAATGATGGTAATGTAGATAACGATGGTGATTTAGATAATGATGATTAATATTGGTGATAATGAAATAGGTAAATTAGAGTGACAGGTCAATGATAATGTTGGATGTGAGTGATAATGGGTAATCTCAATAGTGATGATTATAATGGGACTTGATGATAGTGATGACACCTTGATGTTGATAATCATGATTTAGGTGATGATGATAAGGGGCGGGATGAAGATGATGATGATTTCATGGTGGTGATGTTATGATGATAAATAAAGATGAAATCTTTAAAACAATCAATAATGATCTTTGAAGGTAGAGGTTTGCATGGTGGTACTGATAACGTGGAGGTTTACGGTTCACCATGTGGTTAGTCCTGAAAAGGACTATTGAGTAAGAAGAAAGGGAGAAAAGTTGAGAGGAGAAGAAAAGGAAAGGCGAGATAGAAATTCAGGGCTTTTGCTAAACAGTCGGGTAACGTCGCGTCGCGTTGGTAGAAATTTTCGAACATTTTTCAGGAAGGTGTCTTCAAGGGGACAAATTGAAAAAGAGTCCATCTCAGTATGATTTTTTCCCGTTTTCAGGCTAAAAACGACAAACAAGGGAATAAAGAAAACAGTAGAAGGATAATGCAAAGAAAAACATGAACTATAAAGAGAGAATAGAAGGGTAGGAAGGATGGAAGAAAATATGATGAAAGGAAACAAAGAATACAACAAAAGGAAAGTTGGAAAGTGAAAATAAGTGGATAAAAACAAAGAAAAACAAAGAAAGATAGAGACATAAATGATAGAAGGATAAAGATATTAAGAGTAACATAAGGAAAGATAGAAGAGAAGATGATAATTTGAATAAAGGAATAACATAACGAAAGAAAAGATGAAAGGAAAACAAAATGATAGGATAAAAGCAAAGAATGTTTTAAGGAAAGTAAATAAAGATGGGAAGCAGAAAATGATTTTAAAAAGAATAATATGAAAGATAGAGAGAGAAATGATAGGATAAAAAAAGTTTAACTTATATAAAGAAAGACAGAGAGAAATGATAGAAGGATAAAGATTAACGTGAGGAAGGTGGGGGAGAAAATGATAACAGGAAACAAAGAATATCATAACGAGAGGAAGGATGGAAAGATAATTGATAGATAAAAGCAAAAAATGACAAAGCGAGAGATAGAGAGAATGATAAAAAGATAAATATAAACATGAAGAAAGGTAGAAGAGAAGATGATAAAAGGGAACAAAGAATAACAAAGTGAAGATGGAAAGCAATAAAAAAAGAGGATAAAAAGAATAAATATAAACAGTAACATTATGAAAGATGGAAAACAAAATTTGATTTCATGGCGGGACGGGGGGGGGGGGGTTATGAATATTAATTAACAAATAAACATTGGTAACTTCGGTGTTTATCATAAAGATTATCACAAAGGATTATGAAAAAAAACATGGTTGTCATGGTTTCTATATGCAGGCCAGTAGCCAGGGTTTCTAAAGGGAAGTTGGTAAAGTGGTCCTTTTTGTAAGGTCCTTGCTTGGGGTCCGGGTGCATGCCCCCCCCCCCCCCCGAAAATGATAAAATATAGATGCTTACTGCTGTAATTTAATGACTCCCGAGGGGAAATTTAGGGGTTGTGAATGATGGTGAAGTGAGTTGCAGTGTTGCCAATATTTTTTTTTCATGAAAAAGCAGATATCATCCCAAGAAGGGTGGGGGGGGGGGGGGGGGGGGGGGGGGGGGGGTCGTCCGACCCCTCCGACCCCCTGGCTAGGGGCCTGATATGCAAACCTGATATACAAATGTTCATTGTGACGGACGGACGAGATAGAAATTGATTGCTTGACTTCCTCGTCCCATTTTGTAATTACAATCCAAATAAATTAAACTTGTCAAATATTTTCTTATTAAATGTTAGTTACATAAACAGGGTTTTCAATCATCTGCCAAGTTTATGTCGAACCCCTGATTTTGTAGCGAATGCTAAAGAGGGTGTAACGGATTTTTGCTAAACATGGCAATTTTTAACAACACCCATGCTGAAAATTGTATGGCCCAAATAAGTAGACATATCAGAATTTTCTAAGAAATCATTTTACCAAGATACGAACAAGTTAGGTAAAGCCTCTCAACATGGGATATCACAAGTGTCACGGACGGACAAAATGCTCACTCTTACCTGATCAATCTCTTCTTTCTCTCTTTTTTCCCATATCCTTCTGTGCACTGAAGCTCCATTTCTCGCTTTCTCTTTCTTCCCCTTGCTCTTGTTATTCGATCATCTTCTTTGTCTTCGTTGTTTAACCTGATCTACTAGTTCTTAATCTCTACATTTTCTCTCTATATCTATCTCGTTCTATATCTCTCTCGTTCTATCTCTCTCATATCTCTCTAATATATATATGTAAACCGCAAAAGGACAATATAGCAATGAAAAACAAAATAATTACCCTGTAAAAAAAAAAATGGAACACACACCCACGCTACCCCCCCCCCCCCTCCCCCCCCCCCACCCCCCCAAAAAAAAAAAAGAGTTGAAGTTAGAACTTGCTTTAGTATTTCAAAACCTTTTTTTCTGAGAAAACAAAAAAAAACACATTACTAAATCACTATTTTCTGAATGATTTTTATTTTGCTATTCATTACGTGATAAACATTGGATGCACATTTTTTTTGTATAACGTAAAAACTTCATAAGTATCCAGTAATAGGCCTACAGTAAGTGCTAAAAATGTGAAAAGAATCTCACAGCTAGCTCGCTCGAGTCTAGCCCGGCACGCGCGCCAGCTTGCCGCAATTGCATCTTCTCTTCTATCTTTCCTTATGTTACTCTTAATATCTTTATCCTTCTATCATTTATGTCTCTATCTTTCTTTATGTTTTTCTTTGTTTTTATCCACTTATTTTTACTTTCCAACTTTCCTTTTGTTGTATTCTTTGTTTCCTTTCATCATATTTTCTTCCATCCTTCCTACCCTTCTATTCTCTCTTTATAGTTCATGTTTTTCTTTGCATTATCCTTCTATTGTTTTCTTTATTCCCTTGTTTGTCGTTTTTAGCCTGAAAACGGGAAAAATCATACTGAGATGGACTCATTTTCAATGTGTCCCCTTGAAGACACCTTCCTGAAAAATGTTCGAAAATTTCTACCAACGCGACGCGACGTTACCCGACTGTTTAGCAAAAGCCGAAATTCAGAGTGTAGAAGTAATCTTTCTTGAAAGACAGTCAACCTGTCCGAAACGTCGAGTCTTCTCCACTCTCAACCTTCTCATCTGGTTTACAGTCCTTTTCAGGACTTCACACTTTTAAGAAAGATTACTTCTACACTCTCTGAATTTCTATCTCGCCTTTTCTTTTCTTCTCCTTTCAACTTTTCTCCACTTTCTTCTTACTCAGTAGTCCTTTTCAGGACTAACCTCATGGTGAACCGTAAACCTTCTCCACGTTATAATCAATAATGCGTCCACTCAGAGATATACACTTCAGCCCATCTGATACTCGAGTGGAAATGATGAGGAAGTCGATCTAGCCACCAACTTGAATCCAGACAAAAAGAAAAATAATATGGTGTTCTTGTTTCATTAGTGTAAATACTCCATTTTACTCCATTGGCTTGCTATTATTGGATAAGCAGTTTTCAGCAGCTTGTTTTCCATATATAGTGTAAATATCAATAAAAATGACAAAAGCGAATGAGGCGTAAAGCAGGTACCGTTCCCACGGTACGGTCATGTCGCCGACTTTCAAAGGAGGGAACTACAGAGAAATCGTCTGTAAACGCCGACAATGTTGCTGCGTATTCGAATTTCAAAGAGGCCGCCCTCCCGCGGTTGATAGAGAACGATCAAATGTTTATTTCCCTGGTCACACTGCGAAACCGATACACACCGACTCCACACCGACCGCTTTTATTGGCCATTCGAAGTAATGTAATTTTTTTGTTCGATCTGTTGTCGGTTTCTTGTCTGTCTCGTTGGTGTGACTGGAGTATTAATAAACAAAACTTTGTGAAATAGATCATTTTTTCTGGCCCAGGGTGGAAATGATGGGAGGGGTGAAACAAAAGTCATCCACATCTTAGGAATTCACCCTAAGATTGAGTATATTGCATGAATACTTTATTTATTTTCTTGAACTAGCATCCGGACTTGCATAATATATAGGGTGCCAGTCCTAAATTAAGACAGAAATTACCATCTTGTGTGGGGAATTCTTAAAGAATTCCCCACATTGTTCTTTCTTTTAAAGTTATTTATAAAGACCTATTTCCGTGCGTGTAAACATAATATCCGGACTAATGAGACAGAGGCAGAGAGACGCCAATCTCTCTCCACAAAAAGAGATAAAATGTCAAATCAGGTACAAGGCAAGCTTGCCTAGGCCTATAGCTATAGTACCTCCTTGGTCAAATGAAATTCAAGGAGGATTTTTGGTATTGTAAAAAAAAGTCCCGGGGGCACAAAGTATATAGCGTGCGGTGGGTATGTGTGCCGCCCAGAAGACCCCCATTTTTACACTCAAATTTCCGTTCCAAAGCATACCATTTTTTTCTTGTTGAGAAAAAGAAGAGAGAAAACCGTTCCAAAGCACCGCCTTTTTTTTTCATTCTGTCGTTCCGGCCGCCCCGCCTTCGCGTATTTTTTTTCCGCACGCGTTAACGCAAATTTTCATGAATAATTCATAAGCTGAGCTGGAAGACTGAAAGTGCGCAAACGCGTGGACTACACGAAACTGAAGGCATCATCGACAAGCAGATCATGAGCGGAGGCATGCGGTTCTACCAGGGCGAGATGGGGGTTTTCAGGTTCTACGCACAAGACACACAGATTTGATATATCAAACATTAAAATGCTTTTCCTCAGCTCTCTCCCCCCCCCCCCCCCCCTCTCTCTCTCTCTCTCTCCCTCCTCACTCTCATTTTCTCTCTCTCTTCTCTCCCTCTCCCTCTATCATGTCTATCTCGCTCTCCCTCTCTCTCTCTCAGTGCAAAAGGGAAATCCATAAACCGAGGAGGTACTACCAAGGACTCCTTGGTACCACTATAGGCTTAAACTAAAGCTTTTCAAATATTTTATGCTGTAACCACTCGAAGGACTGTCTTTTCCACAGGTAAATAATGATGTAAGAAGTAAGGAAGTGAATAACAAAGAATTCGTATCCCCTCTCATGTTTCACATGTTTCAAAATCAGCAGTGCATGCATGGAATCATTTTTGTCTTTACCATTTTAAAAAATATTAGTCGTGTCTTCCATAATCATTACGTATACAAATTTACGTGTCTGTTATTGGAAAAAAAGTTGTCACACGAATCTGTATTGTATTTCATTTAATTAATGGGAGGCGCGATGGTTCAGTAGTAAAGCCTGAATTTAGTGGTAGCAGTGGTCTCGTAATTTGGAGAACCCGGTTTCGAAACCAAGTGGATGCGCTAGTGCCCTTTGGTAAGGCTCATTACCAAGTCCCTCGGAGAGGAATTAAAGCTGTAAGTCCCATGGTTTCACACTTTCAAGCATACACATGCTTTCATAGCATTCAGGTAAAATAAACCACCAAACCTAGATGGTAAATTCATGATTTATTTCTGAAAGAAGGAAATTTTCTTTCTGAAAGTATGAATATCAAGAGAATAATCTGGATCCTTATTATACTGTGAACAAGATTTTCGTAATTTATGATAAAATATTAAATTAAATCGCAGTTACATATTTCAGGCTATATTTTCTTTATTACTTACTCCCACCATTTCGAACTGTAAACAATTTACACATACATGTCGGCCCATAAAAGGCAAAACCAAAGAAACTGGAGGTGAACATAATAATGATGTGAAAGTATAATGTATTTTCTTCAGATGAGTCAGTGCCGAGTTAAAAACTAGGTTTATCGACCGAAAAACTTAGTTTATCGGCGAAAAACCAAGTTTTTCGGTTGATAAACTTAGTTTTTCGCCGATAAACTAAGTTTTTCGGTCGATAAACTTAGTTTTTCGCCGATAAACTGAGTTTTTCGCCGATAAACTGAGTTAGTTTCGGCGATAAACTGAGTTTATCGCTTGAAAAACTAAGTTTTTCGTGAAATTCTAAGTTTTTCAGCGATAAACCTAGTGTTTCGATCGAAAAACCTAGTTTTTCTGATAAACTAAGTTTTTCGGTCGAAAAACTTGGTTTTTCGATCTAAAAAAAAACTTGGTTTTTCGATCGATAAACTAGGTTTTTCGGCGATAAACTAAGTTTTTCGCCTTTATGGGGCAAATGGCTTGCCATATCTGCTCATCGACGATGCCTCAGTTTCGGCAAGGCCACGCGTTTGCGCACTTCAGTCTTCCAGCTCAGCTTATGAATTATTCATGAGAATTTGCGCGTGCGGAAAAAAAAATTCGCCCTGATTTGTTCACATAATTTGAAGGTTTAATTCTGCTTTAGTCAGCTGTGCGCACATACAGACGCGACTCGAGTACCAAGCTCGATCAGCTGAGTGGTCGAGGTCATTGCTGTGTATAAATCGGTGTTTTGTTCGCGGCTGTTCTATTATAGCAATGGGGGCAACGGAGAAGGGAGGGACAGAAGAGAGCTGCTATTTACAAATCTCACTCCGAGTACACAACAGTGCGTACGCGGGAAGGAAGAATTTGACACTTTCTCATTCGACATGATTCATCCATTTCATCCACGGTATGCAACATATCACTCCACAGCTGTAACGGCTGGTCAATTCGTATTCACGGTCGTTCAACACGCACATTGGATTGATGCACCCCGTTTTAGAATGGCACAGTCCAAATCGAGCCTACATACATATACGCAGCATTACATACTGTACGTGCTTTATATACATGCAATTCTTATACACAACACATGTACGTACATGACATGACCGGCAGCAGAAAATGACCTCTTTTTTGCTATGTTTCTTTTTAATTATGCAAAATAGACGGCGGTTTTTTTCGACCAATCAGGACGAACCTGATATCACAAGAAAGAGTAACATCTTGGCTATCTGCTAGTCTTTGCCCCCATACATTTTGACACGTAAGTCAGAAGCTATAGGAGGAATACGAGAGCAATGAGTGCAAAAAAGTGTTCTCCTCACACAAAAAGCATGAAACCATGCATTTTCAGTCGAAAAAAGACGGCGGTTTTTTTCATTCAATTAAAAAATAACTGATATCATGAGATGTAGAATTAATCAAAGTTTTATAAACCGTTTGCCCCCATGAAAAATCTTGCGCGGTTCCCGAGATATGATTTCAAATGTGCGGAAAATTAAGGACGTGTTTTCGCCAAATTTCTGTCGAAAGATCGGGGATCACGACCGGTTCGCGTTAAGTGAACATGACAAATCCATATGGTTCCGAAGACCATTCTTTTTTCATGATACGCTCGTTCCGAAGCCCCCTTTTTTGTCTTGCGGGCGGCACATACTCACCACTTCAGAGCTACCAAGTCTCACGCATTCTGCGTGAGACTTGCGCATTTAGGGTCCGTCTCACGATCTCACGCAAAGGGCACCCATTTTTCTCAAGCATCGGGACCACTGATCTCTGAGATCAGTGATCGGGACCCGACAGGCGGAAAAAAGTAGCATTATTTGCTATAGACTACGCACTGGCCTACCGCCTTCGCACGAGCCCTCTCGCCTGGCACGCGCGACGAATCGAGAGCGCACAGCGTGCAGCAGCCAACCCAGTCTCACACTTAAATAGACGAATATAGGGTCTTTTTTTTGTTTTGAATGATATTTTATTGCTCCCTCTCAAGATCAATATTACATTTCAAGAAACAATCATAAGTCACATATAAAATAATTTGCATATACAAGGAAACTTAATGAAATACACTAATATCAGTAGAATTCTCTGACCTTATCCATGATTAAACAGGATTATTTTTTCGATGAAAGGAAAAAAAAATACAATACATCAACCATTAGACATAAATATATTTTCTTTCATGTAATACTTTATAGTAATAATAAAAAGAACTTTTGTTCCAAATAATCGTCTTGAGAAAGATACATTAATATCACATTAAATCATAATATATAATATTCAGACAAAAGAAATTAAAGAACAAAGATTACAAATACCAATTATACTTTTAAACAATATAAGGTCTTCCAAAATATATGGAATAACGGAACAAAGGCTCTTTTTAGAAAGAAAAAAAAACTATATATCGATCATTGAACATGGGTCATAGCCCCAATCACCGTTATTGGCGCCATCTACGTTTGCAATCATGATATGGAATGAAGTCACTAAAGCGTTGTACGGAATAAACCGAAACTCTGAGGAGTGAATGATTGATTGATTGATTTTATTCGTCAGGTATATTGCAATACAAACATAACCAGGTACCATGACAGGATAGCCCATGAAAGCCGAAATGGCTTATTTCCAATGGGGTCCTTATACCTAAATAACTGATTAAAAAATACACTAAGAAAACACATTAGTACGGCTACAAGGCTACCGTACACGTACGACAAGTAATAAGAATGTACTAATGTAGCAAAATAAAACATAACATTTTTATAAAGTAGGCGAAGATTACATAAATGTGAAAACAAGACTTACTCAACGGAAAAAAAACTATATACAAAAAATCATAATGAAACTATCGATAATAAACGTTGGTTACATAAGTCATATAATATAGGAAAAAACCATCTGAGCTACAAAAAGGAGAGGAGAAATATAGTTATGGAGTAGACATATTTTTCAGATGATGCTTCAATACCCTTTTAAAATGTAAAAAATTCTTAACTGACTTAACATGATTTGGGAGGGAATTCCAGAAAAGAATACCGTTAAAATAAAAGGAATTTCCAATTTTACCTTTCCGCTTAGGCACTACGAAATTAAATTGACTATTTCTAGTGTCATGCCCATGAACACTTGAAGAGCGAGTAAAATTATTTGAAATATAGTGATCTGCATTAGAGTAAAAAATCTTATGTACATGGTGAATTAAAAGTTGTTGTGATCTAAGGTTTACATGAAGAAGACCAGCTATTTCAAGTTCACTCTTCCCAATGTGTGTTCTTGGTGGTAAGTGATTGATAAATCTTACAATCTTATTTTGAATTATTTTTAACTTGTTTTGATCCACCTTGCCTAGACTGCAGTACCATGCCGCATTAGCATAATCAAATAAACATTGTATTAAGGAAAAACTTAAAATGCGTCTTGATTTTAAGTTCATGCAATTTTGATAACGATACAAGAATTTTAGACGAGCATTAGCTTTTTTGACAATACTGTCAACCAAACTTGAGCAAGAAAGATCACTAGCTATTATATATTTAGTCCTAAATACTTCACAGAATCCTGTCTCTTAATGAGTTGATTGTTATAACTTATATTGAAATCATCAGTATACTTCAGCCTACCCCGCGAACAAAACAAAATACTTTCGGTTTTACCAATATGTAAGCTAAGCTTATTTGCTGTCATCCAATTAACACAGTTTGATAATTCTAAGCTAAGTTTTTCCCCGATCAGCTTAGGATCAGTACCAGAATATAGTAGCACACTATCATCCGCATATAAAAGTAATTTGCTGTCGTTGACACAAACACACATATCATTAATGTAGCACATGAAAAGAATAGGACCTAATATGCTCCCCTGGGGAACTCCGCATCTTATGGGCATAGAATCGGAGAGTACATTTTGCAACGAGACAACTTGATGACGATTGGTCAAGTAAGACCTAAACCATTGCACATATGCAGAATTTAAACCCATTACTTCTAATTTACTTAATGAGGGGCGATTTATTTCACGATAACGCCAATGTTTACCCATTTCCATTAAATAACTTTGAAAAACAAGACATAATTTTAATGCAAAAATGGACACAAACGTAGATGACGCCATTATAAATGTCCCTTAAAGATCACATTGCAAGAAAATCACAAATATGGCAATTAATGTATCACTAGAAACTGGGAAGCTTACAGATGGCAATCGTATAAGTTTTATGTCAACTGCGTATCTGATGATTATAAAAACAACATAAACAAAAGCTCTTCTAAGCATCTGGAATATCCGAGGATTCGCCAGAAATATAGCGATGTTTTGATGTCGTCACACTAGGGATCGGTCCTGCTTAAGCAGACGACGTCCTATAATGAATGAACGTAATTGCAATGCAATTATTTATCAAATTATAAAGAGTTTGGTATATTTAACATGACCTTATTTCACACCATTCTAAAAGGGAAAGTGAAACTGATTCTAATAACTAAAACCGTTTGATTGTAAATACACAGGAGAAGGGTCAATGATCAATGAAATAAACCCCATTTTCAAATTGAAAAGCCCTTCGAATAATATCACAGATTGTATTCGTTCCCTCTTGAAACGCCGAACATGCCCCGGTGCAAGCAGCTGAAAATACAATGGCGTCTTATTTTGTTTACAAGTGACTGATTCCTTTATTTTTTAACGCTGCATTTTTCATCAAAATAATACCATACACGAAGTTAAGAGTGAGGCAACAGACTAACATTAAGACTGACGCTAGTCAAGTAAGAGAACTTAAGTGAAGAGGAGATGACAAAACAGGCACTGAAAATGTGTAAGATGTTATGGGACATCGTCTGCTTAGACAGGACTGGTCCTTCGTGTGTCGTCACACATCTCAGCAGCGTTCAAGGAGCTCTTCAGCTGCTATATCGGGGGCTGTATTTTACCGTTTTATAATTGATAATAATCATTAATTCAAATGTTTCAGAGCGTTGAATTTGGATAACCTTGTATAATTTATGCCATCTATGCAATAATAAGTATTAAGCCAATATTTATTTTGATGGAATTTTCTTGCAATGCGATCTTATGAATGCACATAATTATGAATGCACATGTCAGCTAGGCATACGTAGACGTACACATACGTACACGGTATGATATACTAGCACGATGAATCACGCGCGCGCATCGCATGGTTCTTGTACGTAGGCCTGTGTATGGCCATGGATCGTACGTCGATACGGCGAGTCATGAAAATCTCACTCATAAAATTTTTTTGAACTTGGCATCTCTGCCACTTGTTGGGTCGAGTGCCCCCCCCCCCCCCCCCCCGGGTTTAAAGTGTCAGTTATACAACTTTCAAATGCTAATTGCGAAAGCAATGCTAAAGGAAATTAAGAAAGAAAAAGGAGTCCTCATGGAATTGATTTCGAATTCATTATTCTTGGTTATAACGGGGGCGGGGGCAACCGCGTAGCCAGGATTTAAGCGCGAAAGCTCTGACGTTTGGGCAAATCTGAGAGAAAGATAACGGCCCGTAGCACCTTTTTTTAGGCGGACTCCCTGACTGCTTTTCAATTATTTGGACGCAGTACTGCACTCTATTATGTAACAGGGCCGTGGGGCGCACGGAGGGGTAGTTTCCCTCTTCCCCCGAGGGCGGCACGAAAGCTTTGACGTCAGTTTAGCAAATTTGAGAGAAACATAATGGCTCGTACAGCACCTTTCTTTTAGGCGAAAAGTTAGTTCGACGCCCTGGCCTGACTGCTTTTCAATTATTTTGGACGCATTACTGCACTGTACATGACTGTAACGGGTAGGCGTAGGGAGGGGGAGATTCCCCTTTCCGCGCGAAACGCGAAAGCTTTGACGTTTTAGCAAATTTTGAGAGAAAGACAAGCCTTAGGGCTCTTAGCACCTTTTAATTCCTTTTTTCTCTCACTTCCTCCAGCTTTTCGCTCTCGCTTTTTTTTTTTTTTTTTTTTTTTAGTTGGCGGTTTTTTTTGTTTTTTTTTTTTGTGGGGGGGAGACCGCCTCCACCGCACCCCTGGCTACGCGCCTGGGGGCGGTGAGAGAAAATATTAATGAGTGAGAGAAGACTGAGAGAGGGAGGGAGGGAGCAAGAGAGAAAGAAGTAGGGGCGTTACTAGAACATTTTGAAAGGGGGGTGACGCCCAAATTTTCCGACAAAAATGCTGCACCCTAATTCCCCCCCCCCCCCCCCACACACACGCACACAAAGAATAAAATAATATCACAAAATGTACAGAAGATACATAATAATTTGGGAACCTCGCTGCCCAAATATGTGGATATTCTGGCACTCGTGCACTTCGCTGGCCGAATATGAAGTGGTAATTGCCCGAATATCGGAAATTTGAAAATCTTCGGGGGGTGGGAGGGCTGCAGCCTATTGCCGAAGGGGGACGCCTTTTGCCAGAATATTAACTTTTCAGTGTTTGCCAGTTTTTCCAAGAAATTGGCAATTTTTTCCTTCTTCTTCTTCTTCTTTCTTTCCCTTTTCCTTTCCTTCTTTTCTTTTTTCTTTCCTTTTTTCTTCTCCTTTCTCTTTTTTTTCCCTTTTCCCTTTCTTCTTCTCTCTCCCTTTTTTGGCCGACAGAGGACAGGTGGCGCAATTGCCTACAGCAATTTTGAGTATAGCGAGGCCCCTGGAAAGAAGAAGAGAAGGGGTACAACGAGGCAGCGCCAACCAACTTTGACTGAAAAATGACAAATGAAAAACTTTTGAGCCCATTTAAAAAAAATAAAATAAAATAAAACCAAAAAACAGCTCTCTTAAAGGCGAGACGAAACATGAGTGGGCTCATTCATAAGATGGTGCTAATTAACAATGCACAGAATTTATAGGCCTATCCAATAACAAACTTTAACTTTGTTAATCTGTATAAAGCGATGAATCTCTGGATGAAAATCAGAACACCCGGTCAAATTCCACCTGAATGCAGATAATAAGCATGTTTTGTAAATAATAATAGGTTAATCATCAAACCGTTAAATCAGTTTGAGTGAAAGAGCTGCTAATCTCTTTAAGAGGGGTGAAGTGGAACCCCCTTTTAATCCGTATCAGATTTCGTGAATAATCGCTGATTGATTTTTTTTTTCGCTTGCACGCGATATTGGTATCATCAATGATAAAGCTGCTTCAGAAAATTGGCCAGTGTATAGTTCTCTCTCTCTCTCTCCCTCTCTCTCTCTCTCTCTCTCTCTCTCTCCTCATCTCTATCTCTCTCTCTCTTATGGAATGGAAGCGGGTGGAGGCGTAGCTTGATTTTTTTGTTTTAAGTATTCTTTTATTCATTTCTTTTCAGTGAAATCAACAGATATACAAAAATAGAAACATAATTACAATCATGAATAAAATATAAAAAACAGAAACTTATACAATTTACAAGTAAATATATAGGCCGATATGGAAAGATGTATACATTGATGGAAGAACAAAGAATTTACACATACATGTACTTGTAATTCACTTAAAATATCAGCATACTTGAAATTATACAGATATACAACTGAAAATATACCTCTGCGTTATCTGCAAAAATGTATACATGGTCGCATAAAGAATTTATACAACTGAAAATATACCTTAGGTATAACTATTCCTTTTATATGTTTTGGGGTTTTTTCACTGAAAGAAAAACGTATTAAAGATAAAAACAAGAAAGAAAGAAAAAAGAGGGGAATAAAATATGAGAGCGAGAAGAGAAAAAAGACAGACAGACATACCCGCACATCCCAAACAATCACCCCTTCCAGCCCCCTCCCCCCCCCCCCCCCCCCCCCCCCCCCATCCCAATCCCTGAGCGCTCCTCCCCGCACTCCGTGACTTGCAGTATAAGCGTAAGAATCTGCAGACAACAAATAACAAAAATTAAAGCAAAGTCCCCTAGTTATTATAGGGATCGAAGTGCAATCCATTTATAGTTCTTAATTTACATATTTTATCAATAGCACTTCACATCCAAAAGACTCCTTCCTTCATCCGAAATCAAAAGCTTCCCCATTTCTTTAAGTGTAATGACAGGGTGTTACGATCTAGTGCTATCTTTTTTCTTCAACTTGATTTCCTACCAATAAATCTCTTACTTCTTTGCAGTTAGGCGGTATATTGCTCTTCCTATATTGAAATATTTCATTAACAATATTACATGATTAAATAAATACATTTTCCCACATCGCCCAAAGTCACACCAAATAAAATTCTCTCCCAGTTTAATTCCTTTAAAATTGCTAAGTTCAAAACATTACCCATGATTTCCCATAGCAACTGAATACGTTCACATTCTTGAAATACGTGACGATATGTTTCTTCTTCCCTTTTGTAAACGGAGCATATAAACTATACTAGGAACCAGTCCAAACCGATATAAATCATGATTCGTGTAAATAATCCCATCATGTAACATTTTGAATTAGAATTCCCTATAAGATTACTATTTAAAGTACATTTCCTTGGTCTATATAAGGAAAATGTTTTCAATGTCTCTAATAGACAAATCAAATGATTATGTTAATCTATTTACTACAGGGGGACTTCAAATTTACTGTTGAGAATAGTTGTATATAATCTCTTCGAAACAATTTCACTTAAGGGGACAATTTTATCTGAGAGCAAAAATAAAATTCTTTCCCTGTCTAATTCCTTCTTCTTTTCATCTGTTATATGCATTTGCCTTTTCCAACTAAAGGTAATTTTCTCAAATATGTGTTTTACCTGCAAAATATTCCATGGACTAAGATCTCTCTACTAGTAAAATATGCATCTGTTTTTAATTCACCATCTTTATCCACAATAATTATGTTCCAATCTCACTATGCCTTTGATATTAAATCTAGAATGAAAAACCTCGAAAACATTATATGTTTGTTGTTAAAATAACTTCATTACCTTTATAATTGTCATAAATATGTCTTAAATCTCCCACTTCTAACCATGTCTCTCTAATAGTTCCACATAAAATGGCGGTGAATATAGCTTGAGCTGTCTAATTTCATAATTACAGAAGAAAATGAAATTCCCTCCTATATGCCGAGTACAATAATCAAAATATTGTTTCCATTTCATTTGCTGGTCCCCACCTAATAGTCTCTTTACCCATACAATTCTTTGAACTTTAATCAACAATTCAAAATTTATCATTTTAAGTCCCCCATTTTTATAATCTAGAAACATCGTCGTCCGTTTTATCTTGTCGTTTCCTCTCCATAAAAATGCAAAAGTCATTTTTTTTCAAGTTCATGAAATAGCGAGTGAGGAATTGGAGTAAATTTATGGGTATTATATTTTCATAAAAATCTTCACCAACTTCATTTTTACCGTCTTCCGTAACTGCAAATTTCAGAACTACATCAGAAAAAACATTGAAGTTTTGTGTTTTATTGTAGTATTCGTATTTTACATAATTATCTCAATGTTATAGAAGTATCTAATAATTTATCTATGACTAAAGATCGTTCTTCACGGATAGAAGTATGTTGATTTTAGGAATGCAGTCATATTTTGATGTTCTACAAGTTAGAATGCATTTATTGGTGCTGGAACTTTTGCTGCATATGCGAACGGAACTTCCGATGCGTCAAATACGTTACTAGTATACCATACACCGTTCTTCTTGGCGTCCAGAATAATCTGGCAGAGATGTTACATGCCATTTGTTTGTAGCACAAGTGTAATACCTATAACGTTTCATACATAATGAGATTACTGATAAAATTAAACCACAAATAGAAACTCAATTTATAGGGTTACATATTTCAAGCAGAAATATATATATATATGTTTTTGCTTTGTATTTGACCTTCACTTTACAAATCACGATCATTTTTATTACAGAAAAGATCAAGGTTGACTCCAAAATGTTTTCATGATGTTTGTACATGTTCAAGCTTGTAGT
The DNA here is from genome assembly GCA_025617745.1 of Heliocidaris erythrogramma. NCBI lineage: Eukaryota > Metazoa > Echinodermata > Echinoidea > Camarodonta > Echinometridae > Heliocidaris > Heliocidaris erythrogramma. The sequence continues at coordinate 18,844,956 of CM046863.1, read as the reverse complement.
TTTACATACGTGTTGGCATTTTAAAGCAAGAATTAAGCAGTGAGACTATCAGAGGTTTTCTAAGATACTACCTCAGGTAACGTATCTGATATGTGGCTTCAAAATGTTAAAAAGGGTCACTGAGTTTGGAAATATTTCTTGACATAATGTTGATAGCAAACAATCACCCGTTGACTGTTTTGTATTAAAGTTTCTGAATTCATAAGAGTTTAATGAATTTTTTGATGTTGAAATTTTGTCATTTGTACACTCTAATTGCACACTTTATCGGAGAATGGCCCAACAACGCAACTGAGATGGCGTAAATATTCATATTTTGAATGACAGCGCCGTAAAAACCAAAAACAACAACAACAACAACATACCCCACCAAGAAGATGACCCAGCCAAGCAACAGTCAGAACCCACAGCATCACCATGGGTTATGAGTAGCAGAATATGCAAATTTGTTCATGGCAAACGCCTCTTTACAACCACATATCAACCCCGAAAACCATGCAAGAGCCTACTTCTATGGAAATTTACATTGAACAATAATCAACATTCTTTTCAGGAAGCATTCACAGATTATATAATTATAAATTATCAGATTCAACATTTTGCGCTTTTTGCGTACCACGGTGATGAAATTTGCTTGTAAAATGTTCTTGATGGTTTTGACCTCGGGGCATGGCAACCCTACGCCGCCCCCCCCCCCCCCAATGCACCGTTGTTGGTTGGTTTATAGCAGGGGGCGGCGATTTTTCTGGTTATGCCCCCCCCCCCCCCGGCTGTGACAAGAAATCGCTCCCCTTGTTTATAGACATGATAGTCTATATACTTGAATCATTGGCCCAAACTACAGCTCATAAACCAATATTGAATTTAAAAAAAATAATCTGCAAGGCCTTTATGAGTTGTGCATTAAGCCTATCGTTTGCTGAACATGAGCAAGGTTTAGCAATGTTTAGAGGCTACAGCCAATATCCTACATGCCCTATATACATAGGCCCTATATAGGGAAATCACCGAAATCATTAACTCTTTTTTTTTCTTTTGGAGAAATTTAATGTTAATGATAACCAAAGGTTTTTTTTTATTAAAAACAAGCAGATGAATCGAAGAAGAAGAAGGGGAGGGGGTGAGATCCGACCGTACACGTGTAAACAATTCGAGTTAGGGGGCGTGTCCAACGAAAATAAAACCCACGTGGCTATTCTGAATTCTTGCGTATATAGACTGTCGAGCGTTGCTTGGCTTATAGTAAATTAATGTGTGGTTTTGAGAGGACGGCTGGCCTGCGGATGGCCGTGTTAGCAAAATGAACCTTTATTTTATATGAAATCCAAATAAGCGGGCAGAAGTAGACAGTGAATAAGAGGAGACTGATACAAAATAATGTAATACGAGCCTAAAGGCATGATAGGCCTCTATAGTACTTACTAGTTCGGATAGAAAGATGAAAAGGACCATAATATTTCAGGGGGAAAAGGTGACCACAAGAAGTAGGAAAATTAAAACATTTAGAGAGGCCGGGGAAAAATTATACACTACTAGACGAAGAAGATGAGAAGCAGAAAAAGAATATGAATATGAATTGATGATGTTGAAGAAGAAGCCATGATTCACAAAAATAAGATATAGAATTTAATAGAAATAGGAGAAAAGGAGGAAGAGGAGGAGGAAAAGAAGGAGAAGGAAGAAGAGGAACACACTAGTATATAGGCCTATAGGCTGAAAAAAAAACACTTGTAGGCGTAATGATGGGGAAAGATGATGGTTGAAGAAATAAATTGAGCCACATACAATCCAAATATTATACTCGCATCAGTTCTCTTGCTCAGTAAAATAAAAATGATGAAGAATTGTGACAACAATAGGACTATGGAGTTATCACAGTTCTGTGATTACTCATTGATAGGACAAAGTTTATCCTCTTTTGACCTGAAAACGGAAAAAAAAAATGTTTGCACTTCTTTATCTCTCTGGCGAAACGTGATACATAAATATCTAGCTAGCAGGCGACCGAGTTTCTGCGCATGCTCCGAGGAGATAAGACAAACTCGCCGCGGGCGCCTTTATCGGCGCTTATAATTGATTGGGGATCAACCCGGAGATCATCACAATTTCAGCCATAATCAGCCCGGCTGGACGATTATTTTAATCACAATCAACATTCATCAATCTAATTTAGGATTTGGTAGAAACAGAAGATTCGAACAAGATGGAAGAATCACCAATCAAGTCAAACCCGAGGGAATTTCTGGTGCTCGAAACGAGGCCGCTCTCCTGAATTTGATGGAGCGCACCGGCTACCACATCGTTCAGGAGAATGGGCAGCGGAAATACGGAGGGCCTCCCCCGGGCTGGGAAGGCCAGCAGCCAAGCCGGGGTTGCGAGGTCTTCGTCGGGAAGATCCCCCGAGATTTATTCGAAGATGAACTTGTTCCCGTCTTCATGAAAATTGGGAAAATCTACGAATTGCGTCTGATGATGGACTTTAGCGGCAGCAATCGTGGCTATGCCTTCGTGATGTACACCAGCCGTGAAGATGCAAAGAAGGCCGTGAAACAGCTCAACAATTATGAAATCAGAAAAGGACGTTATCTCGGTGTCTGTCCATCCGTCGATAACTGCCGACTCTTTGTGGGAGGCATCCCAAAGAACAAGAAACAGGAGGAAATCCTCGCTGAAATGGCCAAAGTGACGGAGCAAGTCGTGGACGTAATCGTCTACCCTTCCATCAACGACAAGGCCAAAAATCGAGGTTTTGCCTTTGTCGAGTACGAGAACCACCGAGCGGCTGCAATGGCCAGACGCAAGCTCATTCCAGGCCGTATTCAGCTGTGGGGCCATCAGATTATGGTCGATTGGGCCGAACCCGAACAAGATGTGGATGAAGATGTGATGAGAGCGGTAAGTTACACTTTCTTCAGAAGATAGCAGAATCTGAATAAATTTATTCCTCATGTTAATATGAATATTATTCGCCTCAGAACTTATATTTAGATCGACTAGGGCTAGGCCCTACATTTAGTTTAACACTTGCAGTCAGACCTAGCCCAGGCACATTGTGAAAAACTTGAATCTAGTAAATTGGGTTTCTTCTCTTATCAATTATTTGATCAGCGGCGCTGCGGCACATGAATTCGGATTTTGGGTAGCCTAACTTAGACGATAATTAATGTCAAACAATTGGAGATATTTTAGTTTTTGCTCCCAGATGTAACAAGTTAAAGGAAATAGACCTAGACTCTAGACATTCTCTAAATAATTTAAGAATGAAACGTTTAAATTAAGGTCAGAGACAGTCAGATTTGCAATTGAACACTGATGAAAATTGAAATGATCAACGTGCTGAATTAATCATCAAGTTCATTTTGCCTTTATTTTCATGTCAATTTATCATTTTAGTTGTAAAGAAAATGTAGTACGTTCCGATAAAAATGGGAATATCATATTTAAGGGGTCTCGTGTAGTAATGGAACCAGGTGACGCCCAGGCACAGTCACCGGCACCAATTCACCGCCATGCCCATGCCAGTGCCTCGCGTGGATGGGCATGCTTGGCCGGTCGCGGGCCGACAGATCCGCCGCCGCGGCGAGATCAATCCAACGTCCTAGCTATGTCGCCGCGTGGCCTCTCCCGCCACAATCTTCGGCGCTGTGTTTGTTTAAATGTCAAAGTTTCGACCCCATCGAGCAAACATTGCCCCTATTCCTACGGGTTTCTGTTGCCTAACCTTTTAAGCCTAATCCAAGCCAGCTAAGAGTAAGAATAGAGATTGACCAAGTTGACTTTGTGGTGTTTACAATTACATGCAGCTTTGCCAGCTTTGCCGTTGGCTTTTAATTATGCGGTGCTTCTTTCATTTCAAATTCAAGCCAGTCATGGAAAGGGGGGGGGGGGGGGGGGGGGGGGGGGGACAAATGATGCAAGTACATGTATATGTTTTATAGTCTATTGTGTGTAGTACTTGGTTTAACAATATAGACTATTTTATAGTTTTTATAGAGCATTGTTAATATAAACTTGAAATCTAAAACATGTGCTTGTTGACAATGTTAAAAGATAACATACATGTAATGTATTTCTAGAGGCAGTAGAGGCCTCAAATCAGATGATGTGTCTCTCTGGCCAATCAATAAAAAGGAGGCTTTAGTTTTATTTGTTATTGTAAATCTAATCCTTAATGAAGCCTATAGGCTACAATGAATGTTCAACCTAATTAGACTACATGTTTTATTAACATACCTGTGCATGTACATGTATGTGCTTGTTAGCAACATTGCCAAAAAATAGTAATTTGTGGTGTTTTTGTTTTTGTTTTGTTGTTGTTCTTTCTCTCATTGCACCCAAACAAATCAGGCCTTAGTTTTAACTTTTATCCTTTTAAATATATTTCCCTCATATTGTACATGAAACCTACATGTACATGTAGCTTTAATACTATTCCTATGAATTCAACCTGGCTTGTTTCATCGCTCAAGCTATTTTTAAAACACACTTGGTCTATTCCAATGTCGGGCCAGTTCTAATTTATCATGAGCTTCAGTGTATATCTACCTGTATCCATTGTCTGAAATCAGTTACTACAAAGCACATGTAGCTTTCTTTTCTTCCCCCTTTACTTCTCTCCTCCTTTTTTTGTTGGGGGTGGGGGTGATTGTGATCTACAATGTAGGCTTAACCCTTTCAAGACAATTGACCACATTTTGTGGGTTGGCTCAAAAAAATTTGATTCAGAGCTCTAAATAATATACCAGTTGCATGAGTAGAAAGAGCAAAAATGTTTGTACACATTAGTCATTACGTCCATTTTTGTTGCATGACCATACTGCATTTGATGCCAGGAATTTTACAAACAAGAATAAGCTTTAAAATTCTTAAGTTGGCAACACATTGATAGGTTCAAAATCATTGTTTTTTATCAAAATTGGCAATTTTTTCAACTTTTCGACAAATTTTGTAACCATGTATAATGTTTTCAAATTACACCTCTTTAGAACCATGTAGCACTAAAAGAAAAATACTATTGTTGCCAATTTGAGGAACAAAATGTGATCAATGTAGCCCTTAAATAATTCCTGTCCTGAAAGGGTTAATGAATGTACTTAAAGGAAAAGTCCACCTTGATATTAAGTTTGATTGATTACAACTTCAAATATTCCTAACTTTCTTATTTCTTATCGGATTTTGTTAAAAATGTCATGTTTTCTGCTTCTTTTAATAATGAATCCAAGTTGGTATCAGGGGGGACTTCCCCTTTAAAAACACCATTGATATTGGAAGGATGTACGAAAATGATTTCCTTCATCTGATTCTGGCCACGTGCATTCAGTACACGTAATATTTCTTTCTCTTCCTTTTTAAAAAACCTCACCGGAGGTCATACGCACATGGTGTATCCCACAGTTCAAGTCAAGTTCGAAAGGCAAATTTCATGCTCTATTTCCCCCGCCACCCAAATAATGAGGTTGGGAACAATGACTGATACAGAATCAAGACCATAAGAGAGTGCAAGGGCAGGAAGTCAAATTTACACTACATGTACATGCAACTTGCAAGACATCCAGTGCAATCTATCCAACATTTTCATTAGGCCTACAATTAATGTTACACTATATTTTATTTTATACTGTGCTTGTAATTCATGTCTTCTTATCCTCTTTTGTCTTATTTTTCAGGCAGTTTCTGAGGCTTTGTTTTTTTAATTTCTTTTGTTTAATAGAAGTTTGTTTTTATTTTGAAGTTATTTTCCAATGTTATATTAGAAGAAGTACACATACTTATACTTTATACTTGTGATATAAATAAAACACCTGTAGCTAATACATGTACATGTACACATGTACAGTATGAGATATGCCTACCAAATATAAATGAAAGATTCAGCTTTATTCCTATATTTATTTCTTTCTTTCAGGGTGTGGGTATTTAGAAGAATATATCTATAGATGATTAAATTCAATATCTTCAACAAAATCTTTGCTCAAAGTTGGCTACTAATTTTAATACACAGAATCTCAGCACCCTTGTAAAAAAGTACCATAGTACCCATGGTAATTTGACGGTAATTTGACCAAATTAACATCAAATCATGCAGAGTACTATATCAAAATACCATGATTTGACAGTAATTTGGTCAAATTACTGTCAAATTACCATGGATACTATGGTACTTTTTTACAAGGGCAGGGTTCAGTGAATGACAAAGTGCTTAAAATTGATATTCATTCATAAAATTCAAGAGAAAAAATACACTTTTAGGAGGGGCTGCTAAAAGTACTGAGTCATTCATTCATTCATTCATCCAGTCATCCCCATTTTAGGGCCATAGCCAGAGTCTAACCACATGACATAAACCTGAATTGTGAGCATGTCACTTTTAACCGCACACACAGACACACCCACACAAACACACACACTTTTCTCATTGCTCTTCACTGTTTATTGTATGCGGAGCTATGGTCTGGCTCCCAAACTGAGGAATTTTTTTTACCAATTTCAAAGTGTTCAAATTGTTCAGATTTTATTCAGATCTGTTTATGAATATCTGAAGACAAATTCCTCTTTAAAATATCTATCCCCCTCTCTCCCTCTCTCTCTCTCTCTCTCTCTCTCTCTCTTCTCAGAGCTCTCTTTCTCCAAGAGAGTGAGTGGATAATGGTATAGGGATAGTGGAATCAATACATGTACACATTTACATGTACTTGTACATTTAGAGGCTTACTCCACATTTTGTCAATGGACTGATTTTCTTCTTTTTTTAAGGGGGTGGGGCAACCCTTTGTAACTTGTTTTTTTACAATTTGAAAATAGTCTATCTACAAAATTTGTCCTAAATAAGGGAATAAAGGGCTTACACATGTACATGTTGGTGTCTGAAAGGGTTGATTCAAGACAATAGTTCTGGCCTATGCAAAACTACCCCCTCCCCCACCCCTCAAAGCATATTTTGGAGCTCCAGGAGAAACTCGCTATTTGCCTAGAACCCAGTCTAAGAAAGACCAAGAGTAAACACGCCCCCCTATTGAACTCATTCCTTGCCAGACAAACAAGAAAATGAATGGATGAATGGATGGAGTGATGGTAGAGAAGATGTATGCAGAGAGGTGGTCAAAAGCTTAACAGAACCAGTGGTCTCATGTTTAAGTAGGGTGGTTGTAAAAGCTAAGCTTCTATAGGAAAAGCCCATGGTAAAACTCTGACTGATTTGGTGTTAGCTTGTTATGTTTAGGGATAAATTGTGTGTGCATTATCCCTACAAAAACAAGAGTGGATCTTCTTTGATTTTAGACTTGACTTTAATAATGGCAGGTCTCCATTGTAAGAAGTTATGTAATAACAACATCTGTAGCAACTGCTTTTATTTGCTGTAGTCTAGTAAAAAATAAAAATAATTTAGAGCTCTTTTACAAATGTAGGACACTAAACAAGGTAATAACCTGTCTGGTGGAAATTCTGCATATTCTATGAAAATACATGTACATGTATAACCCATTGTTTTTGCAAGCTTTGTTCCTTTTATAGTTTCCTATTATATTGTTTGATTTTGGCTTTTTGTTCATTCTTGTGGTTTCTCTTATGAGTGCAAGACGAAAGGCTTCTTTTCAATGCCATTCTCCTATTTTATGAAAATATAAGCCAGCTCTTGTGAATAAAATGGCTATTTCGCAGGGTAGACTTACATTATTTCTGAGAACAAGATTAATTTGAATATATGCCTGCATTTAAGGTAGACATTTGCATACATTGCTTGCTCTTTTAATTAGAGATAAGAAGCCAATTTCTTTACACTTTAACTGTAACTGTTGCATTGTTGTGTATTGTACTGTCTCCTACCTACATGTAATACACAGCCTCTATAAAGCTCCAGTAGTAAAGTCAACATATTGTATTATAATCTCTAATTAAACTGATAGCCAACTCTAACAGTTAATGATAAACCTCACCATTAGTTAACATTAACAGATTACACTCTTAAAAATGCGGGGTCGCATATTGCGTGGTCGAATTTATTCGACCACGTTTCGGGGTTGTTTTCGATCAATAATGCTCCCGCTGCATTAAAATGACCAGTTTTTGCGTGGTCAAAATGACCACGCAAAAACTGGTCATTTTAATGCACTCTAAAAAAGGACTGGTCAAAAAATGTACCAATGCGATTGGTCAACACCATATGGGTTATTTCCAAAAATATGTTGGTCACAATGTTCCAATTTCACTGGTTAATCACTAACCATTTGAAATATTGCTTATTCATCAGCAAAGTATTGGTCCGACTTCTACTTGGTTAAACGTTGGGCCATTGTCATGAATATTCATGATGTATCCTGAATACCCATGAGCAACCGTAAACAACCAGAATTTATATATATAAATGACACTTGATTTTTAAGTTTTTATGCAATGATTGCACTTTGAAATGTGATGAAAAATGTATGTATACTAATTATTATGTTGTACATATTCAAACATGTAATTAGGTTTAAGATCTAAAAATCTACATTAGAAAATTAAATTAAAATCTTTAACCACTTTAATACTGCAATACAATCCCTATATACATAATAAAGTAAAGGTTTTCAGGATATATAGGTATAGGATGTAAGACTATAATAGGAGTAGGGTTAAAGTAGGATGATAGGGGTATGATATGCTATACGATAGGAGAGGATAGGTTATAGGTCATAGTGAGCAAAATATACAAAATATGTTATGTTATGATATTACTTGACATTAGCTTCTTTTTTTTAATCTTTGAAACGTGGATGGTACACGCGCATCCGGCAGAAGTATCAACCCCGTCCGACGGGAAATGACCACGTTGCGTGGTCGGAAGAAATGACCCCGTACGTTTTGACGGGGTTATAAGGTAATGATCATTAGTATGCGGGGTCAAATTATGCGGGGTCAAGTTATGCAGAAATGACCACGCAATCGTGGTTAAATTTTGACCACATTCGGGTCGAAATGTAACCACGCTATGTGGTTACTTTGGGTGACCCCGCATGGCGGGGTCAATGTGACCCCGCACGGGGTTTGTGCATAGTTGATCCCGCATGCGGGGTCATTTGTAACCCCGTTTGGGGTTATTTTTGACCACGCATTTTTAAGAGTGTACTACCCTTGTGTCTTTTAAACTCGTTGCCTGCAGGAGCCTGATGGTTCTTCATTAAGCCTATATGGGATAAAAGAATTAAATAGTCATCAGGTTTAACCCTTTAGATAGAAAGCTTGATAAAGTCCTTGCATTGAATGATTCTGTAGGTATTAAACCTGTGGAACTGCATTTTTATAATTAAAAATGTTAATACTTACATGTAGTTTCCTATTATAAGAGTTTATGATAACTTGTTTACAGTTTGAAGTCTTTATTGAATTTAACACACTGTAGAATTGTAGTGGGAATTTGTGAACAGGCAACTGAAAAAAGCTGATAATTTTATAACTGAAAAAATGCTTTTTTCATCTTCTTTTTTCAATCATCTTCTGAGAGCTAGTCTCTATCATCAGAGAAAGAGAGAGAGAGAGAGAGAGAGAGAGCACGAGAACCAGGGAGGTGGACTCTGTCTTTACAGGATTAGAAAAGTTGTTCTTTGTGCAAGTTGTGCACAATGACCTCATTCAGGACACTCCCCATATCACTTCCTCACTTTCAACCCCAATCATGTCCCAGATATAAAGAGGGGGGTATCAATGTCCCCAGACAATGCCCTCAGGGTATGATCGGAACAGATTAGCCTAATCCCATTGGCCTTACTATTAAATACCTGTGTAACTGTCAAGGAGGGTAATTGAGTGATTTAGTAGTGCATCTCATGCCTGATTTAACAGGGTCAAAACAAAACCATGTGACCATGCCAGGCCTGAAAGATTGAGCATTTGTTGATCTACATGAGCTGTGAAATGACAATACAGCTTGTAACGGGTCCACTCAGTGGAACCAGGTGGAACTGAATTAAATCTCCTTTCATGTGCTGGACTGTGGGAGGAGGAGATTTACATGTATTTTAGATATTTTGTATGAGAATTTGGGGAGTTTTATGAAATTCTGGCAGCAAATTATTGTACAATCATGATATTGATAATTATTATTATCATTATCATCACCATAATCATTGTAATCATGATAATATTCTGGAGGGCATAGTACTCTGTCATGATGTTCTATTTAAGTACCCAATAATAGAGCTTTAATAAAATCAAATGTAGGCCTACAGAAATGCATCGTCATCATTATCATTTTCAGGCGTGCATACCTTTTGTATATTCGACCTGTACATTGTATGCATTCATTTCTTTCTTAAAAATTGTTGAGCCCCATGTGTATAATGAATTACTCTGTTTTGGTCTCAAAATAAATGCTGATCATATATATGTACATATATGAATCCTTCAATATCGATACATGTCATGCCATACATGTAACAATTAAGCCAAATCACTAGTAGAAATCAATTCCATTCAACATAGCATTTGAATTTTTCAGTAATTCTTCAATATGCTCTTGCATGTGAAATAATCTGCATAGTATTGTAACTAGTATGATACATGTGCATGGCTAAGTTACACATTTATACTCTATCCACTCAATAGCTGACTGAAATGCACACAGGAGAGGTCTTTGGAGAGATATTTGTTTGATATATTTGCTTTTCTTCAAAAGACTATAAGGAAGGGTTGGGGGTCAATCCGTGGCGCTGAGTAAATTTACCCTGGAAGGGAAAATCCAACCCAGTACCATGACTGTTGCGTTTATATGCCAACGTGGACAGATAACGCACAATCGCACATGGATGCATTCACAAAATGCTGTTAACCCTTCCATGACAGGAATTATTTAAGGGCTAAGTTGATCACATTTTGTTCTTCAAATTGGCAACGAAATTCTTAATGCTACATCTACATGGTACTAGTAAGATGTAATATGTTTGAAAACAACAAAAATGGTTAGAAACTCAATCGAATGCCAATTTCGCCAAAAAAAAAAACAATGATTTTGAACGTCTCAAAGTGTTGCCAATTTAAGGATTTTAAGACTTATTCTCCTTTTTGAAATTCCTGGCATCAAGTGCAATATGACCATGCAACAAAAATGGACACAGTGCTGTGTGCAGAATTTTTTTTGCCCTTTCTTAGTTTCTACCCAGATGCATCTGGTATATTTTTTAGGGCTCTGGATCAAACGTGATTGAGCCAAACCGCAAAATGTGGTCAACTGTCTTAAAAGGGTGAACTCATTCCTGAGGATCTATAGGAAAGCTGTAAGGCCTAAACTGATAAATCCTTTTTCAAATTGACATCACTGGTGTTTTCCTTTTAATCCTACATTTTTAGAAAGATTTTACATCATTCTTTTACTTCTTTCTAATATAGAAAAATATCTGAAACGAAACACTTGAAAAGCAGATCACACTTATCTTGAAAGGTTGAAAATTTCAAGGTTTTAATGAAAAACTTTGATTGTTAACTTTCTAAATATTTTGTGTTTCTCCCATTGCTGTAGTTAGTAAAACATGAGGAAAACTACATGTACCAAGTGCAACATGTAGTACTATCGTGTACATTGTTCAGATCTATATAAAAGACAGTAACTTTTTGTGTCAAGAGTGTATGAGCTAACATGCACCCTTCTGCGTCTCAGACGACATTTCAGTTGACGAAGAATATATTTCAGGGCTCAACTAATAACATTGGCCACCTTAAAGGCCAAGTCCACCGTAATATCAAGTTGATTTGAATAAATAGAGTAAAATTAAACAAGCGTAACAGTGAAAATTTCACTGAAATCGGATGTAAAATAAGAAAGTTACAGCATTTTGAAGTTTTGCATTATTTCATGAAACAGTGATATGCATAGCATGGGCGGTATGCAAATGAGTGAACCGATGATGTCATGCACTCACTTTTCCTTATGTATTTTATTATATGAAATATCATATATTTCATTTTTTTGCTTCAATAATGTAAAACATGGTTTGACTCCATATGGAACATGTAAAATCATCATTATTGTAACTTATTTTCATACAAGGAAGGGATTCTTTATTATCACATCTATAAAAATTGAAATATTTGAAATTTCATATAATAAAATACATAAGGAAAAGTGAGTGTGTGACATCATCGGTTCACTCATTTGCATACCGCCCATGCTATGCATATCACTGTTTCACTGTTACGCTTGTTTAATTTTACTCTATTTATTCAAATCAACTTGATATTAGAGTGGACTTGGCCTTGAAAAGGGGTCAACCACCTTAAAGTAAACTGTCGGATCGGTAGCCTGGCTGGGACACCAAAAAAATATACGTGTAGTGTAAAATAGAAATACTGGTAGATAAAATGTAGCATCCGGGCCACCTGGATCTCGTGTTTGAGTGGCCCTGATGGCCACCTTTAAAAAAAAGTTGAAGGCAACCCTTACGTGTTTATATATTCCACCCTCTGAATAAACTTTCATCTCTCATAATCTGTAAAATCTTCATCAAATGTAACGTCCGATCTATGCTGTAGATATGAGGCTTTACAAAGTAATTGGCAATTTCTTTTTGAAGGGTGATTCCACATTTTAAAGTGCTTGAATCCTTTGTTTAATTTGCAATCAATCAAATTTTATTTCTAAGCCATATTGTTTGCGCGCTTCCCTTTGCTTTTCATGATGACTACGCATATATCACGTTGGATCTATTTATAGAACTTTCATCATTTTTATGTGCAGACTGATTTTACAGTGGATTAAAATCAAGAGGGAAAAATACATGAACATGATGATCATGTAGGTTCTGCATCTGTATACAAATTTAGTTCATGTTTTTTATGTTATAGTATTTTGTTCTTAGATCATAATCAACTTTTATGTTTTCCTGTTAATTCCCAAAAGAAACTTGCATTTCATATTACAGAATTGGTGATACCTTACATGTATACAGCCCTGGAAAAAATTCATTAGACCAAGCTTCTGTAATAAGGGTACTATAATTTTATTTCCTTGTTACCACAAAAATAACACTATCAGTAACCATTCTTGGTCTAATAATTTATTCCATGGCAGTACAGGTGTACAATTACATCTTAAATCTGATGCTGACAAAGTTCAACAGTGCAGTTACTTTCCAAAATACACCTGGGCCCTGTTTCATAAAACTTTTTCAATAACAACTGCCAACTTTTTGCTAAATCTGCTCTCAGCCAATCAGATCCAAGGATTTCAGTAGCATATTGTAATTGATAACAAGTTTTATGAAAGGGGGGGGGGGGGCTGCTGAAGCTTGCTACATGTAACTCATATAAAAAATACTTACATTATAGCACTCAACAGAAATAAATACTGACATAAATTGGTTAGGTACATATATACTGCTCTTCTCTTGTAAAATATACCTTTAGTTTAAATAATTGTGGAAGCATTTCATCTGTGATGTTCTGAAGATTACATGTATATTTCATTTTTATTTTAGGGAGATATATATTTTGATATTATAAATCTGAACATTTTCATTATTAAACTTAAAGTAACCTATTCAGTATAGCTTAAATCCTGTTGTTAGTTTATGACTGCACAAAAGCCATAAGATGAATTTTAAACTTTTTACGACAATTAAAACCTTTTTGCTGAAATAGGAATAAACTTGTATGATTTATGGACAATAAAGATTGATTTGAATTGAATGCTTTTTTTTAAGCAGAGGGTTTGATTTTAAATATCAGGTCTGTTTACTTTCTTTGCAAAACATGTACATGTATGTTCATGAACTTAATTTAGGCATGGAAGGACTCTTTGTGACTACATTTAGAAACTCACTTTTACAGTCAAACCTGCTTTAGCGACCACCTGGATAGAAAGATCACCTGTCTATAAAGAGCTCAATATTTGTTTTCCTTGAAAAGTGTTCCTCATTGAAACGAGTATTAAATGAACCTGTCCATAAAGACCACCTGCTCATAAAGACCCCTTTTCCTGTCTCCCTTGAGTGGTTTTATAGACCGGTTTCACTGTAGCATGATTTAATAGAAATAGACTATAGTGTGAGGTATTTGACTTTTTTCCTAGTGCCTGTACAGACATCAGGGCCCTGTTTCATAAAACTTGTCATCAATGACAAGTTGCAATAACTGTTATAAGCTACTGAAATCCTTGCATCTGATTGGCTGAGAGCAAATTTGTCAGTAAAAATCACGGACAAGACACTTGATGAAACACCCCTCAGTAGTTTTATAATGGATAGGGTAGTGGTAAACCTATCTCTTTCTCTGTTTAGGAGTAATTTGTCTCCACCAAGTCAAACATCTGAGACTCTTTGTTGTGAGGAATTCACAAGATTTTAAAGGTAAATGAGCAATATTAGAGAACTGAAATACACAGCTAAAACACTCTCGGATTTGTGTGTTACATGTAGAGGTTGAAATCTGTCATATTTGGCATATATATTCATTAGAAGATGGTCACTGACATTATTCCTTGTTTTTAAAGAAGTGAACAGGTTTTCAAGATTTAAAGTGTCAACAAACTAGCCATCTGAATACATGTACATACACGTATTAAAATGTAGGTTATTTTTACTTCCCATGGAGTACCTCAACGATGCTGTGTGTTAATTATTTTTTCTGGTCCTTCTTTACATATCTCAGAGCCTAACCTTATATCCTGAAATGAAGTTTCAACTGAATGACCCATATTAAATTTGTTCAGTAGTAGTAACTTTAAAGCAAACACACTGATTGGTAAAACTCACAGCCAGTGAATGGATGGGTTTACGAGTTACCCTGACAATAAGGCTCTATTTGCTGTTTTTAAAAAGTACATATTTATCATGCAAAATAAGCCCTGGAAAAAATTATTAGACCAAGCTTCTGTAATAAAGGTAGTATAATATGCATTCAAACTATTAATGAAAATGATTTGTCTTTGTATTTCATTGAACAAATTCCAGCAGTTGTGCCTTGCTTTTATGATATTTTATTTCCTTCTTACCACAAATCTAAAGCTTTCAGTAACCATTCTTGTGGGGTGTTGCAAGAAAGTTGCGATTGATTGCAAATTGCAACTGATCGGTACTGACCAATCAAAATCATTGTTGCAAGCGCATCTTCTTGAATGGGCAGACCCTGAAGCATTCAGAATGGTTGTTCTAATTTGCTTTACAATTTGCAATCGATTGCAACTTTCTTGCAACACCCCATAAGTCTAATAATTTTTTCCATGGCTGTATGAGAATGTACATGTACATGTACAATGAAGGCAGCATATATAGAAATAAGTAGAATATAGCTAGGAAGACAAGAATGCATTTATTTTCCCGTTTTTCATATTTTGTTATGGGAAAAGGACAGTAGTCTACATCTACATGTACATGTATCTATCTTGCATACACTGTAGATAATCTTGTGTAATGTGTAACTTTTATGGAATATCTGAAGCACTCAAATTGAATTGTCTTTATAAAGTTCATGCATTGTGTTTCTCACAGGCTCCCAAAAATATGAGAAAGGAAAAAAAAATGAAAATGACTTTCAGAGGAAAGCAAACAGTTTTTCTTTCTCAAGAAGTGCAATGTACAGGTACATTGGAGTGAGATATCAATGCAAATACATGTATCTCAAAAGACTACTTAAAATGAGGTGATGAGTTGATAACCGGTATAAACCTACAGGAAGATCCTGATGACTCACCAATATTTCTCTTTTATATACATAATCCTAACTTTTTTTTAATACACTACATATAAGGAGTTTCTTTTAATAAAATAAAACATTTATTAATGATACTCTTGAATAATTATGAAGGAGTCTATTAACCTGAAAGATTTCTGGTTACAGACTCTGAAGAATAAGTCTAATCTTACATTTGGGAACAAATAGGTAGAATAGTCCAAATTCCTGGAAATAACTTTCAAAAATACTCTTCTATACTACACTACAGTGTTAAACTTGAGTCTCCAAACTCAAATGCAGATAATTTAAGGGTAAAGACCCTTATGTCTAGAAAGCGGTGCTATGACAGATGCTCCTGCGACAATTGCTGCAGGCTTTATTTCGTAAAAGATATGGTTTTAGGTTAGGTTTAGGTTCTAGGTGCAGCGCTTGTTCCAGGATTAAAGTTTAGTGTTTGGTTGGTGTACAGAATGAATGCGGGCGGAGCTATTGTCCCAGGAGTATGTGTCATACGGGGGTACTCGTTTTTCTGAAGGTTCATCATTCCGAAGCTTTGTAATTCCGAAACACAAATTTCCCATAGCAGGGGGTTCATAATTCCGAAAATGAAATAGGGTTCATAATTCCAAACATTTGATGCTTTACTCCGAAGGTTCGTTATTCCGAAAGGTTTTTAATTCCTAAAGTGAAATAGGGTTCGTAATTTCCGAAAATGCAGTAGAGCCCTACGTAACTTTCGGAATTATGAACCCCATTTCATTTTCGGATTAACGAACCTTCGGAAAAAGCGGCATGTAACCTACAATGTAGCTGTCATACAACCCTAGAAAGTAGGTGGAGGTTCCAAGTTATTTGTAGACTTGAATCTTTCTAACACAAAACCTAATTTTTGACCTAACCTGTTTAATTGCTTTTAATCAATTAAGGTCGGTTTTTATATTGCCAATAACAATTACTACTCCGCCTTATCAGGAGACCTTTGAGGGGTTTTTTTTTCGATAGCAATTTTGCCCTAGCCAACATGGATTTGTCCTCTACACTGATAACAATGCGTTGTTACTATCTGACTACTGTATTCTAGCCCTCGCTTGTGCTATCATTCTTATTTTTTCGATGTGCAATAATGACGATGGGTGAATTTGTAATAGGCATAAGCCGTCAGGAAACTGGAGATAATTTTGGAACCAGGTACAAGGTCTCAAATTTATGCAGATATGGCATAAATTCAGACTGACAAACTGCAGCTTCCATATTTACATTATGGTTAATGGTTAACGTTGATTCAATAAAGGATTCTTAGGTGTAGCCTTGCTTCAAGGCTTTTTCTGCTTGTCAATTGGATTTTGTCGACATAGTAGGTTATACTCAAGGCGTAACCTTACTAGTCATAAGGACCGCTATTCATAAGGACCACTATTCCTAAGGACCACTTACATGTATAAGGACGCGCTATCCATTGACTAAAATGAATAGCGCTTTTGTATGAATAATGGTCCTTCTAAATAGCGAGCAAACCATATACTGTACCTAGCTATTCATAAGGACCTCCATTCATAAGGACTACTATTCATAACTATTCATAAGGACCGCTATTCATAACGCTTGTTAAATGAATAGCAGTTTTCTATGAATAGCGGTCCTTTTGAATAGTGAGCGGACCCCATACTCAATAATCATAGGCTTATATAATTCTCGAAAAGCAATGTACATGTATGTACATGGAGGCTTGTATGTAATCATTTTTCTTTTTTCTCATTATTAGTTGGTGGAAAGCTTAGGAGTGGGTGGACAGCTTTCTTTACTTTAATACTGTACACTGTAAAAAATGACTGTACATTGTACTATAGGAATTTACGGTATTAAAATTACTGGCAACCCGCTGCACAGTAAATTGCTGTATTTTTCGCAGTGTTGTATTTTTCGCAGTGTTGTACTGTTTATTCTGCAGTTAAACAGTAAAACAGCAGTAAATGATACAGTATTTTACTGTGCAGTCGGTTGCCAGTAATTTACTGTAATTCCTACAGTAATTTTTTACAGTGTAGACTAAAGAGTTCAGATTACTCAGGCCACATTGCCAGCATTTTTTTCATAATTTTTCACTTCAGAACAGTATCAACAACTAAAACTATTGAAATTGCTACAGCTATGGAAAGTGCCACAAATATTATCCAAACATACCCTGTCTTGCTAACAATCTGAGGAATACACTCCTACAATTATCTGTAGTTGAATTATTGATAGAAGGAATAGTAGTTATATTTATTAGGGGCCTGCAGAGCTCAACAGTAATCGATATTTGGAGCAGATTAACCCCCAAATTTCAACTGAACTCCTGACATTTTAAACTCCAGCTAGGGCCACCATTTCATAAAAACTTATCGATAAAAACTGCCACATTTCCATGACAAATTTGCTCACAGCCAATCAAATGCAACGATTTCGGTATATCAATTATCATAACTTGACAAGTTTTATGAAACAGCGCAGACCTCAAAAATTTCATGAGTTTAACGGGGCTTCCATACACACACACTTTATAAAACATTTCCATCAGGGCCCTGTTTCATAAAAGTTGTAACAAGTTGCAATAACTGTTATAAGCTACTAAAATCCTTGCATCTGATTGGCTGAGAGCTAATTTGTCATAGAAATGTGGCAGTTGTCACTGATAACATGTTTTATGAAACAGGGGCCTGGTCCCTCTGTGAAAAAAAAGTATGATGTGTCAGCCCATGATCTGGCATTATTAGCGGATGGCTTGACGAGAGGCTAGTTTTGCCCTTTGACCCATATTTATCAGAGTGTTGTATCTTGGGTAAACCTGGGGATATGTTTACTCTGTCTTATACTGTAATATGATAGATATGAATCAATGTATTTGAACCTTGTACTGTGTATGCTTAAATACAATGTACTCCTCATAAAAGTGATCGAAAGACGAAGGGTCCACGAATTGCTAGAGTATATTGCATCGGTACATGTACACGCCTCTTTTTCTCCTGATCTTTTTTTTCTTCTTTCTTTCTATAGTCCCAACTTAACCCCTACCATACCGTGGGCGGCAAATCCCGCCTAAAATTTTGGAGTGTTGAACATTTCGTTAAGGCTCAGAATGGCTTGAAAATTCTGCCTCATACAGAAAACTGTGTCTTCAATATAATGTTTATTCCTATGCAATATATATCTTTGGCCAGTTTGCTCAAGACAAAACTAATTGAAAGATAATATTTAATTATTGAAAGTTCATTTTTGACAATTGTTCAAAAATCTGGTGGCATGGAAGGGATTAAGCATGAAAACCATTGATGGCAAATTCATGTTCACATGTGTAAATAATGCCTGGAAACTATATAGGCCCTAAATGTGACAATGTTATGTGTGTAATATGCTGAGCTAGTGCATTTTAGGCAATTAAACGTGAAAATGTTTTGTTAAAATTCTGCATTAATGTTTTCATGTACATGTATGTAGGTTCCTAATCCACTGATAACAAATACAATGTACATGTGTACACTCCATGTGGAATAGTAGGTTAAAACATTTGCACGATCTCCCGCAGTATTAATTGCGTTCTACATGTCAATTAGGAAATTCAATGCGAATGTATTAAAAAGGTGTGGCAGTTTGAGTGGTTTAAGCGCTCGAGCTGATGGAAAAGTCATGGTTTTAACCTTTTAAGCCTGTGCATTGCACTAAACTGTGTTTTTATCATTTTGGTTTTTTTTAAGGGTGCAAGAAGGGCTAGTCCTATTCGAAAAAATTTATGGCACATGCATGCAGTATTCAATACCTACATCACTATGAACATGATGACAAAGAGAGCGGACGAAATATACAGCTCATTGTACCCTCCACAACTGCTCTGGTAGACAAAAGAACATCCTTTCACTGCTATTATATAAAATAAGTAGAACAGGTGAATATGCATGTGACACCTGTTCTACATATTTTTACATAATAGCAATGAATGGATGTTCTTTTGTCTACCAGAGCAATTGTGGAAGATACAATGGGGAGCTGTATATTTTGTCTACTTCTTTCTTCGCCATGTGCATAGTGCATGTAACTGTTTGCCACCGTTATACATGTAGATACAGGGTACATTGTAGAAAACTTTTTTTCCATATTTACTTGTGTATATTCGATGTACACCTGTACAAGTCTATAAGTAACCAGTTTATTCTCTTTTTTTCTATTTCCTATACATATATACATGTACATACATGTGCATTAAAGTTTATAGTCTTCACAGGAAATATGAGGAACCTTATGCTGCATACAACAGAAGAGACCATTACCAAAGAGTTAAACAAGCATCATACAGTGTACATTGTATAAGTTTATATTCCTTATTCATATTCCCTGTACAGGTACATGATGTAAAAAGATCTTTAATATGCATGGGGAACCTTATGCTGCAAACTACAGAAGAGACCATTACCAAAGAGTTAAACAAGCATCATACAGTGTACATTATAAGTATATATTCCTTATTCATATTCCCTGTACAGGTAAAGATCTTATACGTGAGGAACCTTATGCTGCATACAACAGAAGAGACTATTACCAAAGAGTTTAACAAGTTCAAGGAGGGAAGTGTGGAGAGGGTGAAGAAGCTCAGAGATTTTGCCTTCGTCCATTTCTTCACGAGAGAGGACGCCCTCAATGCCATGAATGCCATGGACGGTAAGAACTTTCTGAAACCAACTCTTTAACCCACTCTAAAAATATATGGTCATAAATTAACAGAAAGGGGCCAGAGATTGTAGTCTTTAATTTGTATGAAAGCTGGCTGGAAGAAATCAAGCATTTAAATCAGACTAAAGGCAAGCTTAACTTTGTATAAAAATTAACTGAAATGTTACTCAAAGTTTAACTTAAATACCATTCACTTTATAGTTAAACCCTACTCAAGTTCTACTTACATTTTTGCTCAAGTGTACCAATCACAAAAAAATCATTTTGCTCTGTATAGAGGCCTTACATGTAGCTATACTATAATCGAAATATGAGCTTCAAATGTTGATTCTGTATTAGAGATATTGCAAGTTGATATACACTCCCAATAAACAAAGCAGTGACTTGTGAGGAGACTAGTTGACGTACCCGCTCGCATAGAATACTGGCCCACGCAGAACCCAACTCCGAGTTGGGTTTGCATGAGGGGGTTTTGTGTTTTCCTTAGTTTTCTTGATAGGGGTCTACTCCTTAACTATTAACCCATAGAAGGCCAGTTAAAAGTGTTTTTTGAGGTTGATTTTATGTACTGTACATTCCAGCTGTATCCAAATTATTTTTTTAGGCGATTGGTACACTTTAAGCTCTACTCACATTCTAAAATTTTACTTAAAGTCTTTCTCTTTTTTATTAGAAATGCACTCATATTCTCCTTAATCTCCTCTTATTGTAGATGCCTTACTTGATGGTGCAAAGATTGAGGTGGTTCTGGCCAAGCCTGTTGACAAGGGTAACTATGTTCGCTACACTCGCGGGGCAGGACGTGGCTACGTGCAGCAGGGTCTCTATGGTTACGAGCAGCCACAGGCCAACCCGTCCTACTACCCAAGTTACAGCAGTCCAGCGGGAATGCCACCAATGTAAGTTTCGGGACTACTCACAATTTGTAAACAATTTTTAGGCATTACTCCCATCGTTAAAGATCGTATGCTCGATCAGTAATGCCTAAAAATTTGTTTACAAATTAAGATTCCTCCCATTAAGCTTTGTCATTTATTAACTATTGTCCACGGCGGACCGTTGAATATTAATGAGTCAGAAAGAAGAGGATCTTCAGTATCTGATTCCAGTTCATCATGACTTGACCGTGGACCAGAATAGCCTGGTGGTTAATTCGCTGCCTGACAAGCAGTAGATGACAAGTTTGAATCCCGCTTGTTCCATTTACTTCTGACTTGTGATTTTCATTACAGATGGAGTATACGATCTTTAACACTGGGAGTAATACCTAAAAATGTGTTTACAAATTACAATTCCTCCCATTAAGCCTCTTCATTTACTACTCACAATTTGTTTAGCCTATATTGCCATATTGGCAGGTGGATAAAATCCAACACCTTGGTAATACATTTATTTATTGTGTTTAAGTCGGTACAATTATAATTTTCTGTATCGGCAAAGTATCTCGCAAATTATCTGCAAACCGATATATGCCTAATAAAAGTGAGTATACATGTACGTGTTGCCAGGATTAAACTCATCTTAAAGCAGTTCCTTCAACTTAACCTACTTACTGTTTTCAAACCCTGACCATCATGACAAAGTATCCTACATGTAGTTGGCGTTCTAGGTTTAGTTGGCAGTGAAAAGGAGACAAAGGCAGAGAAAAATTTGCCCCCTTAAACTCTCCTAAAAAGCTTTAATGGCAAAGTTTTCTAGCAATGCATGTAATATGCACAAAACCTCTGAACTACATATTTTCCTTTGAAGTAACCCGTGCAAAAGAAATGTGCATAAAATGAAAGTGGAGTTAGTGCCTCAATTCTGTTTTGTCTTTGATCCCATTGCCTACGGGAACCGGGTGGTCCTTGTATTAAGTCTATAGGAGTTAGAGAATTCAGTAATCAACGGGTTAAGTGGTCAAACACTGGTCATTAACTACTGTATTCAACAGATCGTTTCTTTCATATAGTGTAGGAAGGAGATTTCCTTTAAATTGGTCCAAAAAGAGACTTGTCTGTATTCCTACTTCAATTTTGAGGCATGATTTGCCAAGTTGTCCTCGTCTAACATTTGATATAACTTCTATTACACGGGATTGGTATGGCTGGTAGGGATGGTGGCAACGATCACCAATCAAGGCAGTACCAGGGGCAGTGGGGGCAATATGAGTTGATCCTGTAGAACAATATGCCTTTGAATAAGCCAGAAACTAATGTCACCTGAGCATTGTTGGATCAACCTGATGTTTGACTTTTTTTTTTTCCTAGGATGGGTATGGCCGGTAGAGGCGGCGGTGGTATGATGCAGCGGTCACCAATCCGAGGCGGTACCAGGGGCCGTGGTGGCGGTATGCGCGGCGCCGGTGGAACCCGAAGCTACGGCATGGGACGTGGGTTCAACCGATACGATAGGAAACCTCAGGAGGTAAATGATCTTTGATTCTGAGCAACGTTATTCTGGAAAGTCACTTTTATAACAAACAAAATGAACCCTTTATACTCCTACCACTCCTGATTTTAATATTGAAATGTTGGTTTTCAATGAAATTTGTCCAGCTATTAAACAGGCAGGTTGAAAAAGTTGTGTCTGCCGAGTACAGGAGAAGGGTGGTGTTGATGGATATAAATTAATGCCCTTGTGGCTTTCCCTACAAAAAATATCATCTGTTTGGAGCCAGAAGGGCGTTAAGTCCCATCATTTGAACCGAGTTAACACCCTTCTGGCTCCAAAGAGACAATATGTTCTTACAAGCAGGTGGAAATAAGTTCTCTGACCCCCCCCCCCCCCCCCCCAAAAAAAAAAAGTTCTCAGGTATGGGAACTGGCAGATTTTCAATTTGATTTTTTCAACGTTGAATTGCAAATGTTGCGTCAAAATTGTTCTTTGATTTATTCAATATCTTATCTAACAAGATTACTTTGCGTAAAGTTTGTTTCTATTTTGTTCTTTTACTTTATGTTTTAGCGCATTCCTCTAGTACTTTAGCAATCAGGATAAATATGGACTTTATTTACCATTGCTTTGTTGCCAATGTCCAAGCTCTGCCAACATTAGTAACAAAACAATATTTTTGATGATTTTGGAAACTCAACATTTCTCCTGGTTGTTCAATACCTTTAATGACTGTGGTATTTGTGGTATCTGATGTCTATTGACAAGCAAAAAAAAAGGAAAAAAGATCATTCTGAACTGATGTTACTAAAGGTCAACTAATAAACTAATTAGATGTTCTCTGTAGGTTTCCATGGTGAGTGAGTATTTACATTTGAAGGCTTTCGGTAACACCATGTGGGAGCCTCTGGGAAAAGGCTGTTGATATATATTCTTTCGTGAAAATAACCCACTTACAGAGGAATACAAACAGTTCTTTTCCGAACTACAATCTCCAAACTTCTGTGACCTTCTCAAACCTTTCCTGATCTTAATCACTCTTTCTTCCTTTTTCCTCTTTCCATTTCACTTCATTTTTGGTGTATACACATGTACACCGGAAAAAAAAGTCTTGTGTAAGTGTTTAATTTAATTCCATTATCATCTCCTTGCTTTCTTTCCTTCCACTTTTCCAAAAGTTCTCTAAACACCCCATAAGTTATTTCCAGGACAGCCTTTTCCTGGAGGCTACCACATGGTGTTACCGAAAGCCTTCAATTGTGAATAATAAGCTAAATAATGTTATCCCCATCCATGTATCTTTGGACTAAACAAGATATTTTGTTATTGTTGTAAAGTTAAATTAATTTTGTCTGGCTCTACTTCATGAAAAAAATAGCTTTGAATTAAAAAAGAGGCCAATTTGCTCGCATTCTACATGCATGTTTCCTGGACAGATCAATAATGCGCAAGTACTGCTAAAAATCTGCATAGTGCATTAACTAAAAGCTTCATGTTATGACCTGTTTCTTGGTTAACTTGTGTCAAGAACTTTTTACTTTCTTTTTACCTCCTACATACTCGCGTGATAGAGTAAATTCCACATTAATTTGGCAGCTTTTGCGAAAGACCCAGTTTAGACAGACATGGATTAATGACCACGTTTACTGGCACATAAAGAATTAACAAGTCACAATTGATCTGATACTTCAATCATGGGTGCATGGCTAATGGTGCAGAGATCCTAATCAACTGGTCTTATCATTAATGGCAATATCTGTAATGTGGAATAGACACAATTGAACATACATAAGCATCTTCCAAATATTAATGTTGGATAAGTTTCACTGCAGGATCAATATTTTTACTAATATGACATTTCAAAACTTGTTGGTCATATTTTGGCTAGGAAATATTCAGGGACTTCAGAAAAATATGCAAGCAGTTAATATAATCCTTCTTTGATCAGAATGGTTGCTTTTAGCAAAATCAACGAAGTTGATCATTACTAGGAATGCTTATTTAAAGCAATTTCAAGAACTTCTACCTTTAATTATAATCTGCATGCTATTAAAACATGGAAGACTGATATTGCTGATTTGCTGTGGATGTAGTACAGGGTGTCCCAAATAAAGGAATTGATGTTTTGTGTTCTTTTCACGCATATTATTTTCTAATATTGGATATTTTCACAGAGTATTGATATGAACTTAACATTGTATTTTCACTAACGTTTTGCTGGTCTTTCTTTCCTTGTTCGTTCCTTTATTTTTGTTCCTCTAACTGTCCCTCCTAACTACAGCCACGCCTGTTCGACCTTCTCCCCGGAATGGAATTGACCCCAACCAACCCAGTAACCTTAAAACCAGAGAAAAATAACATACAGGTATACTAACATGTCTGGTATAGCCCATAGCGTATATGGAGAGAGATAGTTGTAACACGCACATGCACGCTCGTTCAAAGGTCACATTCATAAAGCTCCTAATAGTTCCCTCTCATACAGATGTACATGTGGGCGGGAAGCTCCACAAATTGACCTTTGTCGTGCCTATCTCTCTAAATGAGCTATGATGCAGGCTATCAGTGTCATTCATTGTGTGTTATTCATGCAGTGAATGATGATGAAATCAAAGCCATTTTGAGAGTGGATTTGAATTTACCCTGTTAAAACTCTAAAACTGAATTAAAAAAAACCATTCTGGTACATACTAACATGTCTATAAAAGCTTTTCAGGGTAAAGTTCCTCAACGTGTGTTGTTCATACAATGAATGGTAAATGAAGTTATTGCCTTTTTGAGAGTGGCGTTGTGTTGACCTCGTAACGATTGATCAGTAAATGTGTACTAACATTTGTTCTAAAAACAGAGCCATTTCCTCGTAAGTTAATGTGTGTTCTACATACACGTGCTACATTTGCAGTTCATTTGAGTGTAAGAGCTTTGCTAATTTAATGTACATGTATACATACATGTAGTGTAGAACTTGTGCTCATTAGTAATCCGCATCATTTCATCAGCACTTTCATTAATAATTGGGTTAAGTCCTTGGCCTTCGATGTAGCCTTGTTAAATTATAAAATATCTATACATCTACATGTACTTGGCCTTTTATAGTCCTGGGGAGCGTTTCATCAAGCATTTTGTCAGTGATTTTTACTGACAAATTTGCTCTCAGCCAATCAGATGCAAGGATTTCAGTAGCTTATAACAGTTGTCGGTAAAAATCACTGATAAAACGCTTGATGAAACGCTCCCCAGTTGATTGCATCTAGCCCAGATATTCAGGTTAAAATTTTCCATACAAAAAAAGAGAAAACAAAGAGGTTTTGAACTTAAATATACATGTAGCACAAATAAACAAAGAAATTAATATCACAAGGCCAGCACATCTTTTTCTTGTACATGATGATCCTGCTCATGAGGTATGTTCATATCTATACTAGACAGCAAGGTTTCGATGGTGACAGGAGAGTTTCCCCTTACTATTTTTGAAGTATGTCATACAGTGGCATTTCATGTAGGTGTAGAGAGAGAGAAAGATAGCAGTCTTTCAACAAATACACATCGCACGAACGCATACATGTAATTTCCATCTTGGTATACTCACATTGGGGTGCACAACATGACTTCCACTTTGCCATTGTCATCATGGTATCTATCATCTTCTTTCATTACATGATTCTGTTGTAGACTAACGCATCTTTTTGCTTATTGTCATATACATTTTATGTAGTGTACATGTATATCCTCTTCATTTTTAATTGATTATGTTCTCTTATTTCATAGAATATCCATCTACACTTTAAAAAAAAAGCTTTGATGATGATTTCCATTAGTGCATCAGTAGTGCACTTTTAATGCAAATATCTGTTATCCATATCATGCAATTGTTAATCTTTGTGATTAGTGCCGTGTCGTAACTCATATTAATTCATATGATTTTTCTTTCAGACTTTCCCCATCTCCCGTCATTTTGTCTCGGCATGTGGTAGCCATCACTTCATTTTATGTTGCTGCTCTGAATAATACCCACATACATGTATACCCATTTCTCTTGTAACTTTAATATCACCAGTGATCATTTATTTCATTTACTCTACATATCTTTGATGTGTGGTGTTATAATATCATTCATGAATGGGATGCAGATATGCTATTCCCTTTTTGAATCTGCTCTTTGAAAAGTACACTCCCTTCCTCATTATTACTTTAAATTTATAGTAAAAGTACATGTAGGTTCTCAACTTAGTAAAAAAAAACTTCACCTGGAGTGATGTGGGGTAATAGTTAAGGAATATGATTGAAATAAGATTACTTTTTTTGTTTTAAAAACCTGCACGCAGAACGCATCTTTCCCGTGCAACATGCTGTCCTTTCTCTTCTTCATGCTCTTAAACCTTTAACCCATAGCATCCCACGCAAAGGGTTTTGAAGTTGATTGTATGCATACATGTGTTTCATGTACATGTGCACAAATTATTATGTTTTTTTACGTGTTGGTCTCCAGTAACTATTCAAATAGTGCAATTGGGTGTAAAGTAAAAAGAGCTGATACATTCATATCTACTTTAGATTGTGAAATCCATGTAATAAATTACCGAGTAGCCTTTTTGTGTTAACACCAACACTGACACCATTTGGAAATGTGTTCATATTATGTTGCACAATATACTTGGTTGGAATAGAGACTGTAAGATCTGTTTTCACCCATATCATTTCGCGGGTTCTTGAATTCGCGCTGCACAATTACTCACTCACACTCTAAAATGAATTCGATTCAAACACGTATCGATCGGATGAAGCGCGCAATGCAGCGTCCATTCAAAACAAGCATAAGAAATCGTGCTAATATTTTTGCGTGTTCTAGAATTCGCGCCCACCGAAAACAGCGTGAAATCCCCGACAATTAATGTACCGCGAATATTTCTGCATTTACGGTAATTCCATGTACATGTACATGTGTTTGGTGTTTTCAGGTCTTGGAGGAGCTGTGCAATAAGAACCAGTGGGGAGTCCCTAACTTCACCCTGCTCTCCCATCGTACCAACAGTGACGTACAACTCTTCGTCTATAAGGTAAGCACAATATTCCAAATATTAATCCTTTTATGACCGGAATTGTTCAAGGGCTTAATTGATCACATTTTGTTCTTCAAATTGGCAACAATAATATATTTCTTTTAGTGCTACTGTAAGAGTGGAGATTTTGACGCAATTAATTTTTTCGGCTCAGCCGAGTAAGGTTTTTATACCCCCGCCAAACAAAGTTTGGTATACTGGAATCAGTCGATGGTTGGGCGGTCGGTCGGGCGGTCGGTCGGTCCGTTGCAAATCTTGCGGATCGAACTACTTCCTCAGTTTTTGACCGAAAGTCATGAAATTTGGTACACACATTGGTCTTGGTGGGAAGATGTGCAAGACATATTTTTCGGATGAGTCGGAATCTGCGTTGCCATGGTAACGGCATATTTATGGCAGAAAATCAAGGAAACACATTGCGGATCGAACTACTTCCTCAGTTTTTGACCGAAAGTCATGAAATTTGGTACACACATTGGTCTTGGTGGGAAGATGTGCAAGACATATTTTTTGGATGAGTCGGAATCTGCGTTGCCATGGTAACGGCATATTTATGGCAGAAAATCAAGGAAACGCCTTGCGGATCGAACTACTTCCTCAGTTTTTGACCGAAAGTCATGAAATTTGGTACACACTTTGGTCTTACTGGGAAGATGTGTACAACATATTTTTTTGATGTGTCGGAAGCTGCGTTGCCATGGAAACGGCATATCTATCGCAGTAAATCAGGGAAAAATCTTGCGGATCGAACTACTTCCTCAGTTTTCGACCAAAAGTCAAGAAAGGCTGTTCTCACGGGGCGGGGGTATTAATCATCATCTTCAGTGATATTTCTAGTTAATTTCGCCGACGCGCTAGGCTCATGGGCCAAAGAATACGTAAACAGATGTTTGCGTGTTTTTATGTTCGCGCAATTGCATGCCGCGCGAAATGGGCGAAAATTTCCACACCGCGAAATATTCCATGTTTATAGTACATATTTCTATGTGTTACTCTCAATGTGCTGCCAATTTAAGGACTTTAAAGCTTATTTTCCTTTTTAAAATTCCCGGTATCACACACAATATGGTCATGCAACAAAAACGGAAACAAATGTGTGCAGAAATTGTTGCTATTTCTACTTATGTATCTAGTGTATTTTTAGAGCTCTGAATCAAAAGTTATTGAGACAAACCGCAAAATGTGGTCAATTGTCTCGAAAGGGTTAACAGACATCTACACAACCTATTTTGCAGCCCTGAATTTCGAAGTTGTTTAAGACTATGCGATAAATTAATTACAAAAAAATTATTGGAAAACTTGTGCAGATGTGAAAAGGATTAGAATTTGCTTTTAAGTCAGTAACAAAACAATTTGTTTAACTGAATGTAAATAACCGAATGTAAATAACTGAATGTAACATTTCTCCGTATAGCTGACAGTTCCAGGACTAACTCACTATCCCGATGGCTTCACACACCAGAAGTTGTGCCAGACCCTAGACCAGGCCAAGAGCTAAATGCTACTGTTCATCTGCGATCAGTCATTCAATCAATTAATCAGTTATTCTATCAGTTGATCAGTGTTTCTACGATCTCCCTCTTCCTGCAGGTGACAGTTCCAGGACTAATGGGGAACTATCCTGAAGGCCTTACACCCCAGAAGTTGTGCCAGACCCCAGACCAGGCCAAGAACTTTGCTGCTGAGTGCTTGCTGGCATCCCTCGGGGTTCCTGTTGATGGTAAGAGGTACATGTATGTCGCTCCATCTGGTTATGAAGTGTTCTCTAAGGCCATGCAAAATGGATTCCCTTTATGCTATATACATGTACCTGCTCCTCAGGAGGGGGCATTCTTTTTATCGGGGGGGGGGGGGGGGGGGTTGGATATAACACTATAGTGAGTCTTTATATTCCACATGTTCGCTAAATCTTTTTCCAAGAATTATCATTTCAGCCAGATTTTCACAAATTTCTCTCATTTTTGCGTACAAGACAAAGCAAAAGTTTGATGGTATCTCCCGCTTTGAAGAGTAACTCTTTTGTGAGCTAGCTAAAGTACTTCCAGAATATGTTTGACAGTTTATTAATACTTTGCTCGAATTTCCATGTTTGGCGAGATAAACTCTTTTGAATCAGTTGAAACCGAATATTTCTCTTGAAATGTAATTCTCTCAGCAGAACTGTAGATTATCTTTGCAGTGCACTTTGAAGTTGTGATATAATTGTCCAGTGCCTGTGTGTTCATCTACATGTACACTTTAGCAAGCATAAATTGCACATAGAGTTGAACCCTTCAAACAACAGCAGATTGCAGTTCAATAAGTTTGTACAGACAGTATTCCCACATGCATGCTCAGCAAGCAATGTTTTTTTCACGTATGACTTCAATTTATAGGACATCAAATTAAATTATAATGAGAGTTTGATATAACAGTGTTCTTTATTTTGAGATTCCACTGTAATTACATCTCCACTAGAATGTTTCAAAAATAAAAATCAGCTAGGCCATTGAAAGTGTTGTATACATGTACATGTATGTCCCATAGTATGCATCAGTGATAAACCAAAGTCTTTATGCTATTCATATACCAAAAGGCATTCATGTGAATTGTACTGTACATGTGTGTATAAACGTGGCGTCATGAATTCAGATTGCCTGTTTCTATTATCTTACAACACACGCACACTAGGTGAGCTGTAATAGAGGGCCATAGAATGCAATGTAAGACTTATTTTATCATTCATCTACATGTAGATATTCCTTAGTTACACTTTTATGCCCCACTCCCTCCCCTATACAAAATAAACGGTTAGCACATTTTAATGCAAATTAGTATTTAAAATAATTTACTATATTTTCTTCACAATTGCATCATTCTACCCATGCGCTTCAATCCATTTTTTTTTCTACTTCAAAAAAAAAATTCACTCTTTATTGTATTTCATGGCAATATTAATTCATGTCCATATTAAACAAATCTTTGCAAAGTTGAAAGGCTACTCCTTGGCATTATTGGCAATGTACATGCAGGCTTGTATAGCCCCCCCCCCCCCCCCCCCCAAAAAAAAAATATAAATAATTTAAACAAATAAATATAAGAGAAAGAAAAACTAATATCAAGTATTAAAAGTTATACAACAGAATTAACTAATCTGGGAATAGCAGGAAGATCAGTGCAGAAAAAAAACCACCTTACTACTTTCAAAATCACCTTGTACAAATAGAACATTAGTAATGGGATGGACGAGTTGGTGACCAGAAAACTCTCTGTTCCTTACCAATGTTCCTTACAGGTAAAATTCTAAGATGCTCACGCTCATGATCTTGGGGCAAATGCAAAATTCTAAAAGTCTTTAACATTTCCTTTCAATGGCAAGTCTATGAAGCAGATGAAAGAGAAAAAAAATGTGAATTCACAGATTCAGATTTTAAAGTACCAATCACCTGAAAAAATGATTAGTATGCAGCTAGAAAGTATAAAATCAACCTCAAAAAACATTATCTGGCATTCTATACTAAAGTCAACAGTTAAGGAGTATGAAGGAAATAAAGGATAACATGAAGATACGAGTTGGGTTCTGCGCAAGCCTGTATTTGGCAAGCGGGTGCGTCAAGTAGTCTACTCTCAAGTTACTTTTGCAGTTATCAGGGATGCCACTTTTCCGACAAAATTAGTTGGAATTCCTACTTTTTCAACTTATTTTTAGCCATAGAAAACCACTTTTTATGTACACAAGGGCCCATTCTAGATGATTTTTCCTACTTTTTTATCAACTCTAAGTGGCATCCCTGACTTATAGAGAGTGTAATTAAACTTGCAATATCTCTTTTAATATAGAATTGATATTTAAAGCCCATACTTTGAATATAGTATAAGGATAGGGAACCTCTAACATACAAAGCAAAATATTTTTTGGTGGTTGATACCCTCTATATATTCCATGTCATGTTATACATGTAAGCCTGTTATTCTGGATATGCATAAAATTATAAAGGTCAGTTGTCAATATGGGCTAATACTGTCAAACTCCAGAAACTCCTGCGCGCATTTAATGTTAGCGAATTTCCGGAGTGGTCCAGATTTGCGAAAGTTTCTCGCCGCGGAATCATTGAACCATAATTGACATAATTTATCGCAAAATTTTTGCAAATCACGACAGTTCTTGCTGTGAAAATGGCTGTCCTTCTCAGTTCGCAGAGGTTTCATGTCGCGAACGTTTCTGGTTTTAGAGTAATCATCATTACACGTACCATGGAAAAAAATTATTAGACCAAGATTGGTTACTGAAAGTGTTATATTTGTGGTAAGAAGGAAATAAAATATCATAAAAGCAAGGTATAATTGCTGGAATTCGTTAGTCATTCAGTGAAAGAAAAGACGAATCATTTTCATTAGGTTGAATGCATATCATACAGGTACATGTAGTACCTGTATTACAGAAGCTTGGTCGAATAATTTTTTCATTCCAGGGCTGTAATAACCCATTGACTTCTGAATACTTTCGGGCCCATAGGGTTGGTACAGGTGGTTAGTTCCCCTAGGATTAACAGGTTAATTCAGTGATCAGTACACTAATCTTAGCTTTATTTCTAATTTTCCTCTGTTTTAATAATCTTTATACATGTATAATCTAACCAGACTTTATATGTACATGTACATTGCACATGTATACATGTACATGTATGTGTTAAACACCTCTACAGAGGCGTCACCAGACCATTTTGAATGTGGGAGGAGGGGTGGGGGATGGATTTTGCTGACAAAAAAACAACAACATACAAAAACAAAAGGTCATCAAGTTTTTTAAAGATTTGCTGACATCATGTGTAAAATGTCAATGTCAAATTTGCAGACAGAAAATTTATAATGGAGGGCGGGGGGGGGGGGGGGAGAGATGTCACAATCCCCACACCATCTCTGGCGACGCTCCTGTACAACCTTTCCAATTGCCATTACCAATGTACTGTACATCAAGCTCTTTTAACCATATTTTGCATCATATTCTATGGCTTGTATTATTTGCTCTGCATTTTTTTCATGCTACTTTTCTTCCATTTCTTTTTTTATTGTATTTTTTATTTTCTTTGGTGGATTGAAAATGAAGAAATTTGCATAAATTTGCTTCCATTTATGCACAATTTCATTATCTAAAACCATGAATGCTTTATACTGAAAGTACATTTTCATTTTCAATACAATTGGTTATCACATTCAGACTTCTGACTAAATGAAAGATTAATGATCTTATCAAAATATAACATTTTGAGAAACTTTTTTTTATTCTGTCACAAAGCTTTAGTTTTTCTGCTCACTATTTTCATTGCTTTAGTCTTTATAGAAGAGACTTTCCTGCTTGTATTCCATTTGAAGTAACACATTTATATACCATTTGCTTATCATCCCGTTGTATGTGTATCATGCACACACACACACACACACACACACACGCTTCCTTTCCATTGCTTTGCTTCCTCATTTGCATATCTAGGTGACGAGAGCCAATCAGACAGTCCTGTGCAGGGAAGCCCCTCCCCTTCACCCTCTCCATATCCCGCCTCCATCCATCATCATCATCATCATCAAATTGGCTCACATCATAGCTCTTACCCATCTAGCTCTGTAGTAGTTAGTGCAGGTAGGAATTCACTTTGCTACCCTATTCTGTGTAAATGGAACAGTCCATTGCTATCTTCTCTGTTTATAGTCTAGAATGCTGCATTTTCTTTTAGGGGTGATTTCTGTTTTCTCACTGTAGCAGGTAGAAATTCACTCCCCCCCCCCCCTTATTGCTGCCAATGGAACATTCGGTTGCTTTCTTCCCTTATCACAGTCTGGAATGCTACATTATATTGTAGGGGTGTGATTTTTTAGTCATTCCTATAGAGTTCAGTAAGGATAGTAATGTACATGTAGGTCACTTCTCTCCACTGCTATTCTGTGCTACGAGGACATTCCATTGCTATTTTCGCTAGTCATCATTTGTAGAACAGCTTTTTATTTAGCTTGCATGTGCTGCAGATCTAATCCAGGGCATGTTTGTAAAGCAGGTTTTATTTAACTGGATGTAGCCACCCTGTATTTGAAATAAAACTAATGATAAATAGAGAAATAAATAATAATAGTATAGTATACCATCACTTACTAAACAAAATTTAAACCCGAACCCAACACAGTACTGCCCTCTATATCCAATTGCAACTCAAGCCCTAACCCTATCAAATGTTGGATGATTACAAATTTAACCCTTTCTAGTGTTAAAATTCACTTTCATCTTGATGTAGATAGAAACTCCATGAATGCTGCATGTACAGTACCTCATTTTTACCTCCTTTCCATAACATTTGCTTGATTAGATGGCTTAGCATATTAGTACGTATCATTATCATCCTCTTTAGATTTTATTCTTCGATTTCCTCATGCTGATATTAACTTACATTTACATTGTAAATCCATCTTTAACCCTTCGTTGTTTTGGAATACTGCATTTCATTTTAGGGATGTGATTTTTCTTTCTTAGTTTATTTATCTCTGTAGTACTAGTTATAGTGCATGTAGGAAATCACCTCTCTCACCTTTTCTATGTAAATGGAACATTCCATTGCTATTTCCACTTGTTACAATCTTGATCGCTCCATTTTATTGTAGGGGTGATTTTTACCCCCAACCTGGAGAATGCTCTAGTTAAATCATGCTAGAGAATTTCAAAACTATGACAGTCACTGTCAAAATGAAAAATCAGTCTGGGTGACTTGGGGTCAAATATAGGACTTCATATGTTTTGGTTTTTCTGTAAAGAAATATTTTCAGTATACTCCCCTATAGGTCCATTCCACATGTCGTCTGTTTGAGCCAGAAGGGCGTTAAGTCCCATCATTTGTACAGAGTTAACCCCCTTCTCGCTCCAAACGGACAATATGAACTGGTTCAAATAAGTGTTTGCCTTTGTTGAAGTGTGTGGACATTGTAAGCTACTCACTTCATGTTCACCTACTAATCTTAACTCTATTTGCTGCAGGTTTCCTAATCTCAAATCCTAAGGCCAGAATTTTCACAAAGTGGGGAATAGATTTGTACCATGGTTTATGCAGATTTTGTGGCATAAGTGCGCTTGATTTCGCGCGTACACTTTATAGAAAGATCCAATAATGAACATGTGTGTTAAGCAAGCGCGCAAATTTCACGCTAGTTGCTTTGGTTTATGTAAATTAATTGAAATAAACTGTGCGTAAATTTACATAAACCATGGTCAGTGTAAAATTTGCGCACTTTGCTAATCACACGCGTTCATTATTGGATCTCTCTAAGTGTACGCGCAAAAATCAAGCGCACTTTTACCACAAAATCTGCATAAACCATGGTACAAATCTACTACCACCTTTGTGAATTCGGGCCTAATATGTTACCAAGCCTTCAGATGCCAGCATTTAAACCCACTGGCCCGTATTCTGAACTACGGTTTAACTTAAACCGCGGTCTAAGTGTGGTTAAACTCAGTCTAAAACAGCCCTTTGAACCATAGTTTTAGAAAATTACATTCTGAAATCCAGTTTAACTTAAACTCCAAACTCCAGTCTAGTACGGCTTAACTTTGTACAGAAATTTAGACTGGACTTACGGGTTTAGTCCGTTTTCATTAAAGCTCTGGAGTTTAAGTTAACCCTAAAAGGCCCCCCCCCTCGACGCTTCGCGTAATATGTTCGCGTCGCGAAAAGCAGTCACCACGTCGCTTCACTACTTTTTTCTTTCAAGTCTTGCGCAACTTTTGAGACCAAATTTGTGATGTCCGCGCGTGCGGTTCCGGAGTTACGCAACATTTCGTAAGTGCATGTCAGACCCAAAATTGCTCAAAAACGTGATTTCGTGTACAAATCCAATGCAAATTGTGTTTCCAGCAAAAATTCATGTATGTTTCATTATTTTTACTTTTACCGTTTAAAAACAATTAATTTTATTTTGTTTATGATTAAAATAGTGTCGCCAACGAATTCCATCGAAAACACAATAAAAAACAAAAAGTAAAAAAACAAAGAAATACATAAGAAATTAAAAAAACAATAAAATACATAAGAAAAAAAGGATTTTACCGAATTTTTTTTTTGGTTTATTTGATCAGAAACGGACAAAGAGTCTCTATATAAAAAATTAGCAGTTTTGGGGCTTTACTTAATTAATTAGAGCAAGCTATTAATTTTATGCATAAATTAGCATAATTAATTAGTTGTGACATTTTTCGGAGAAATTGACTATACAGTTTTGTAGATTACGTGGTCGGCGACGTATGTGCCGATTTTCGTTGCGAATGCGTGTTGGACGGCCGAGATCTTAGGGGGGGGCGGAGAAATTGACTATACAGTTTTGTAGATTACGTGGTCGGCGACGTATGTGCCGATTTTCGTTGCGAATGCGTGTTGGACGGCCGAGATCTTAGGGGGGGGGCGGAATCAGCCCCCCCCCCCCCCCCGGCTGTGAGATGGGTCTAAATAACCCAGCTCTATTAGGGTTAAACCTGAGTTCAGAATACGGGCCACTGAAAGTTGTGTATTAAGCAGAAACAAAATTTACTCCAGTGCTTTAAATACTAGGGGAAATCTGATGGAAGTCTTTGATTTTTACACAGCAAATCTGCTTTGTCACCAGTATGTATCATCTTTTGACAGTCAGAGGTGTATAAACTCATTGGCTACGGGAACTGGGTGGCTCCTGTGTTAATGCTATGGAAATGAGAGAATTTAGTAGTCAACGGGTTAACTCGAAATAACAGAATTTTTTGCCCTTCTAGCCCTTGACAAACAATTTGTCTGAATCTCTTGTAGCTTCTTCAGAAGATGCCTACTTTATGGAAAGTGAAACAAGATTAAAAACCATGTATTTTTGACACTTGATGCTTCCCTCCAGATCTTTCAACTTGCACACCCCTATTTCATCTTCCAGGTGGTGATGCCCACAACAACTCCTCCCCTCACCCCTACCAGTCAGGCTACCACCAGCAGGGAGGTTACACTCACGGAGGAGGGGAGGTCTACCAGCAGGTCTACCAAGGTTGAGCGACCAAACCAAGCTGCAAAATAATGACCAATCATCCCACGACTACGCACCTGACTATTCTATTCCTTGCTCTCATCGCTTTTAATCAACTGACGTTTGATGATTTCTCGATATTTTTCCTCTATGCTTTTTGTGTGTTATATATAATCTTTCATATAGATACTTCACTATTAAAATCTTTGTGTTCAGATATTGAGTTTATGATTTATATCAACAAGTTGAGTTTTAGTCATTTCATGAAATTTTTGTGTTTAGATAGAGTTTATGATTTTTTATCAAGTTGATAAATTTTGTTGACAAGTTCATTTTACAACTCGCGTCACAGCCAAAACTGAGAGCCTTCGAACAAAAACACAAAAAAGGGGGAAAAAGTTCTTTCAATAAATGCCTGGGCCTCATTATGGTTTTCAGTATTTAGGAATATATCTTCAGGCCAGATTTCTTGTGAATACTGCACAAAGCTAGGGGGTAAAGTCTTCTAGATTGTTTTTTTTTTTACCTGTCATAGCATGTGTAGTCTTTAAATGTTAGAAGGCTTCATGGAGATTTTTCTCAAGGGAGAAATTTTCCTATACCTCCCAGTTTTTTAAATCATCTTTGTATGGATGTAAATTGCAGATCCTCGTTCAGATATGATCTAAATTACTCAGAGTTACAGCAAAATTCTTCCTCAACATGTGAAGTCTTGTACCACGTAAAAAGATGTGTGGGTACTCTTTTTATTTTCCTGGACATCTTAGCTGTTCTGTTGCCGTAAAAATTCCAAGGTGCGATTTTTTTTTCTTCTCTCTCAATAATGTGCAAAGATGTCAGATGTAGAAAGCAAATTTGTTATATTCTGTCTTTCTGGGTTGTCTTTCAAAGTCTTAGAGAAATTTATGTCTTTCATTCAAAACGACAAATTTTGTTACTATAGTCTCTATATCACTCAAGCTTATTTGAGTTAGAAGCATACACGTAGCTCCCCTTCCTTTCACCATATCCATTCCCCATATATATATATATATATATGCTTGTGGCTCAGTTTGATGTTTAAAAGATATAAACAAAACAGATAAAATGTGATATGTTTGGCTTTTACATCTTTTGCACCTGTTCCCTTTTACCCTCGTGGAGTAGAGTCTGAACAGTGTCTTGATTGCACAAAAGCAGTTTTTATATCTATTGCACCTGTGCCCTTTTGCCCCTCAAAATCAAGCAGGTCACAACAAGTAATAACTAAAACACACTATTGCTTCAAGTTGAAAGTGCACTAAATAAGTTGTTTCTGCAGAATTATAAAAAAGGATTATTATTAAACGAGTCGATGATAATAAAAATGTAGATAAAAGTAAAGAATGAATCAGCTTTGA
This sequence comes from Heliocidaris erythrogramma, assembly GCA_025617745.1. Taxonomy (NCBI): domain Eukaryota; kingdom Metazoa; phylum Echinodermata; class Echinoidea; order Camarodonta; family Echinometridae; genus Heliocidaris; species Heliocidaris erythrogramma. The sequence continues at coordinate 18,806,804 of CM046863.1, read as the reverse complement.
CTCCAAAACCATCTTCATTAGATTTGCTTGCAATTATATTTTCATCATTTGGTTTATATATGTAGCGTTAAGATCATGATGTATACAGACTAAAAGCTTCAACTATATATCTTCTTTTTGCTTATTTGGCTAATTTTTAAGGATAATGCTGCAAGAAAGTGTGAAAAGCATATAAAAGAACGTTCAAAGTATGTTTAATTTGAAAACTTTGCACATTGGGAAAATGTGCTGATAAGTCAGAGAATGGGGGAAAAAATTCTTTAAAAAAGTTCTAAAAGAGTTATTTTTGGTGTTATTTAATAAAAAAAAAATCTATGGATTGTTTGATTAACCCTATTTTTCACTATTTAAACAAAAACCAATTAAAATGTTTCCAAACTAAAAAAAAGGGAGAGCTCCCATTTATTTGGAATTTTTAGCCGTGTTTGATAGAGTTCATGTTAGATTATTGGAAGTTTTTAAAGTATCAAGCGAATATCAGAAGTTTTATTGTGGTTTTAATCAAAGAGCATTTCCATGCATTCATGTTTTCTCTAGAAATTTAACCCTGAATATGCTGTTGTCATCATGTCCATGTAGATAGCGTTCCAATGTACTTTTAATGTAGTGCTAAGCCCATTTTCATCATTCTTTTCTTTTGATCCTTCTTGTATTCTACTTACATGTAAGCCTGGTTTTTCAATTTGTTGATCGAATTGAATGACTTTGATTTTAAAGAATTCATTGATGTATATAGCTCTCTTTTCATTGTTTCTGTGATTTCACACGTTATGCCTACAGTCCAATATCAGTGATAAACCTTTCACAGCATGACTGTACTTTAAAAAAAAAAAAACATAACTACTCATTTCAATCATTATGAAATGATTTTACTCACCAACTAATGAAAGTAACATCCCTAAAGATAATTTTACTGATGGAAGAAAAATTGAAAACATTTGAAGAATTTCAAAGTTTTTCTTGTCGTTACTCTTGCCTTTTTATAAAGACACAAGAAATTGGACAAAGTCTGGGATGAACTGAGTAAAAGAAGAAAAAGAGATAAATTCAATATTGGATTGCTTGTAGGATCTATATGAAATTTCAGCACCCATTAACTAATAACAGAATGTATTTATTCGTGTTGTTAAGTGCCTTGAAATGAACTTTGTGTGCCATTTTAGGAAAGGAAAAAAAAGAAGAAAAGTTTGTTTTAATAAGTACTGCCTTACCCATGTTTAAACTTTAACGAGATGTCTATAAAATATGATTTAATCAGCATATCAACTGTTAAAAAGCAGTTTAGGCAATGAAAAGACAAAAAAGAAAACACATTCAAAATTGTAAGAGATTGAGTTTGTCATGATTAGGGTCAGTGTTTGCCTATTAAATTTTAATTATCTTTAGTGTGTCTACATACCTGACGGGTTTTGATATTTTGCCAAAAAGTTTCTCTGTGTGTGTCTTACTTTGTACAGTACTCGCCTCGCATTCTCTCTCTCTCTCTTTCTGAAACAGAGGAGATTGAACATTTCCTCTTAATGCCCCTTTTGTATTCAAATTGGACAGTTTTTGTATTCAAAATTTGGACGTATCGTTTCAGCTGCCAATTTGCGCACATTGTATGTTGACCTGTGATGGAGTGTTTAGCATCCATTGAATAGAGATTTGTTTTGTACCTCAAAATGCCGTCCCTGTCTTGAAAATATGTTACTTTATTCAAACTTGCAATATCCCATCGACAAGAATCCAGACAAAGAACGCTCGTAAACTTGGTAAAAGTATTGTTAACATATGGCCCCTGTTTCATAAAACTTTGATACTTGTTATAAGCTACTGAAATCATTGCATTTGATTGGCTTAGAGCAAAGTTGTTAGTGATAAGCTTTGTGAAACAGGGCCCTGATGTAGGATGACCCTAATACATTGCGTAGAGAAAGTTACAAGTGGAAAAAATGGCAAATTCAAAATTTCATCTTCCATGGAAATAATCACAGAAATAAAGTAGTCGCCTTATCTACATGTAGTAAATTACATAATTTTCTTTGTGTGGTTATCCCCGTTACATTGCAATGTGATGAATTTAGCCTTCAATTAGATTTGTACACTTGTTTAAATCCCGTTTGACTTCTGACAAGAAACTGATTAATTTTTCTGTAACAAATTCATTTTCAAAACACTTACCGGTTGAATTCACTTATATCATTTCATGTCATGCAATGTAGGCCTCTACTTAGATAAAATTAAGTAGAAGATTTTTAATGTAACGTATAAAGAAAATCATTAGGAAAGCATTGATAGTAGAAATTTATGTGTTTATATTCCATCATTTATCATCTTAGTACTATTGAATTGTGCATTTTTGTGTAGGCTTACCGCCCGACATGGACACTTATTATGTTACGTATATATTGTACTTTAAGGTTATATTGTCAGAAAAAGAGCTTATATTTGTGTATATTTACAGAGAAGTTTTAAACACACAATGTTCTATAAGTCCCTGGTCTTTTATCGATGCGAATGTACAATCTTTCGATGTGATGATGTTGCGTACCTTCTTTTTCATTTTTGCCGTGTTCTGGAAATTGATGTAAATTTTGGCTTAGATTTCATGGTTGTAGGACTGCCCAAGACCAGGGACTTATAACACAGTATAGGTCTAACTGGCCGTATCGTCAAAAGAAATATTGTTTATTTTTTTCATATGGTTCTAAGAACCCCTTTTATATGTTTTATTTTGTACCGTTGCACGAACCCCACCACCATTTTTTCACCGAAAAGAAAAAAAAGAGAGAATATTTCTCAGGTTCTATTTTTGTACTTTTTTGTACAGCAATTTTAGCCAGAGACAAACAAAATCAGAATTGAAATACAATCTCTAGCTTTTTAAACACATGGAAATTTTCGTTGCATTCAATGCACATAGCTAGATACCCAATCAAATTCACTGTACAAAACAGAAGATTTGTTGATAGCCTCAAAGGCTTTGAATGGAGAGCTGTGATTGGTTGATTGTAGTTGGACAGGATATGGCCTAGCCAATCCAATTGCTTGTGAGATGCTAGTAGCTGTGTAGCCACCAAGTGAGTAAAAGGTGGACCGTGATTGGCTGATTGCCAGAGTTAGACCCACCAATCCCAAAGCTTGTTCTACATTCCATGAAAAGCTGTCAAGGCTGAAAGGTGCTTTCTGATTGGCTGTGTCTCAGGGGAGTTTTCCATTCTTTGCACACGGCACCAAAAGATACCCTCTCTTTATATACCAAGAAGTATTATTTTCCATTGCAATGCAATATTCTATTTGGAGTTATGTACGATGGTAGCCTCAATGTTTCAGAATATGCAGGAAAAAGAGGAAACAAAGTTGCTTTTTGATGATCAGTAAATTGCTTCAAAATCAGAGAGTAGATATGAACCGAAGATTGAAAACAGCTAAAAATACCAAAGAGTTTTTCAAGTGCCAGTTATGAGGCAATATATCTTCTTTTCTGTTTTTTTTTTTTTTCAATCTGCCACAAGAATATTATGTATTTAAGTGTAATATGACATGCTTTTATATGCACAGAGTTTCCAGAACAATTTTTTTTTCCTGTATGCCAGGGACTAGAAATATTTTCTTTCATCGAATAAGTTACAATAATATCTTAAGCTGCATCGAATTTATGATGTTCCAAATCAAACCAAAATATATATATATAGATACAGCCATGGAAAAAATTATTAGACCAAGAATGGTTACTGAAAGTGTTATATTTGTGGTAAGAAGGAAATAAAATATAAAAGCAAGGTACAAATGCTGGAATTTGTTATTCATTCAATGAAATACAAAGACAAATCATTTTCATGAGTTTGAATGCATATTATGGTACCTTACAGAAGCTTGGTCTAATATTTTTTTCCAGGGATATATATATATAAACCTCTTTTTGACTTATTCAAAATCATAGGGGAAATACAATGGGTAATCGTCTTGTCGCCAGAGGCCACAAAAAAGGGAGGAAGTTTCAACAACTGTTTGCCAGATTGATTTGTTGTTATTTCTTCGTTTACTAATCAATGATCTGTTCCATTTTAGATTTCTGCTCCTTATGAGAATAAAAGGCAAATTGTAAAGTTTTCTGGGAATTCTGTGCATGATACACTTCAGTAAACTTCTCCATTATAAGCATTGTTCAAAATTTTTATAATGTATAACCAGTATATAAGCTAACAGTAATTTCTAAGCCTTACTTTAAGTAAAAGTATCATCTTTAAAAGAATTTTTAAACAATGTATACTGTTGAAAATTGTGTGTTAATTCTTCGTAGATTTAAGATTTTGACATCATCCTAAGTGTTAATTCCACTTCTTCAAAAGATTGTAATCGTTGTTCGTTTGAAAGGAATGTTTGAACGATTTTAGCGTATTTTATTTTTCTGTTTGATCTTATTGCTCATTGCTTCGTAGTTACATGATTCCATTGTCATTCTATCATCTTTGAAATTAAGAGAAAAAAAATGCAACTCAAAAACAGATCATTTTGTTTGAGTGGATTTTATTGTGTAAATACATGGTAGATTTACATCAGGTGTGAGTTGATAGTTTATTGTTTTTGAGAGTGAGAGAGGGAGACGGGGGGGGGGGGGGGGGTGGGGGGAGAAGAAGATGCAAAAGAGAAGGAGGGAGGGAGGAAAGGAAGGAAAGAGCGACAAACATGTAAGCATCTTCTAAGGAAAGCACATTATAAATCCTATTTTATAATTCTATGAAGAAAAGGCCCAAGCAACATTTTCAGGCCATAGAAAACACTTTTTTTGTTTACAGAATGGCTCATTCTCAATGATTTTCAGGCTTTCATATCAATTCTAAGTGGCATCCCTGTTGTTTTCATCGTGGTGCTCACAAGGTTGACCCGAAATAATTAGCAAATGGAATTGAAAAAGAAAGACAGAGAGAGAGAAAAAAATATATAAAGAACCTACATTGTAGAATGAACAAAGAAACGGGTGAAAGAGGAACTGCATGTCCTTGTAGAATGGGGGAAAGCGGTACAAGTACGTCTAGACAAGGCAGAAGTAAAAGTTGGTCTTATACATGTACATACACATAACTATTCATATTTTTCTCACACTTTCCTCTCCCTCTATCTCTATCTTTATTCCACCCCTCTCTATTTCCTCTCCATCTCTGCTTCCCCTTTCTTAGCATTCCTCTCTCCTCTTTCCTCTCTCCATCTTTCTCGCTCCTCCCCCTTTATTTCCTCTCTCAATATGTCTTTCTCTCTTCCTCTTCTCTCATTCGGTGCATTTCTCTCCATCTTTCCCTTCTAGTATTTTCTCCCTTCTCTTTTTATATCCTTATCATTCCCTTCCTTTCTCTTTCTCCGTCTCTCCCTCTCTCTTTCGCTCTCTCCCTCTCTCTTTCCCTCTCTCCCTCTCTCCTTCCCTCTATTTCTCTCCTCTGAACGTCTCTGTCTCCTCAACCCACTCTTCAACCCTCCCTCTCTCTCTCTCCCCCTAATCAAATTTTCTTCTCCCCATATTCCTCTCTCCCACATCTCTATCACTCTATCTGAGCCAACAAACTAATACTTGGACATCTGTTTTAATACTGTTTAAAACGGGGTTTATTTTTGTTGTTTTTTCATACAAAGTATATTTACAGCATAGATTATACATCAGATGCCTTTAAAAAGGAACACAATATGCCTTCCTCCTAAACGGCGAACCTTATTATCATGGGCAGAAATGTTCATTTCGTTCATCGTCTGTAATAAAAAATAAAAAATTTGTTCCAACTTAAATTATAGTCCTCTAATTAGCGCAGTGTCTTTCATCTTTTAGCAACTCCATTGATCTAAAAACATTGAGGGCGCTGTCTTTAATACAGAGTTGAGAATAATGAGGTTGGTACAATACAGCGCTATCCCAAAGTCAATCATTCCGATATTAAAAACCAAGAATTACATCACTAGAGGTCAACAAGTTGATTCCGTTCTTTAACCAAAGTCACATGAATCATTAGATTTCAAATATGACATTTGTACAGCTTGTAAGGCATTAGTGATCATGTTTTAGTGACTGTACCATTTTTTTTCTTCACAAAAAGCGATGATTAGCAAAATATTGCAATGACCTATCCTAATGACAAGGTTGACCTCAAGTAAAGGCGAAAAATAATTTGTAAACTTTCTCATTCTTTTTATGTCAATGTTGTTAAAGGGTACTATAGTAGAAAAGTCTTCTGAAAAGGAGTGCTCTTCGAATGCCCCGATGCAGTGGAAGCTCGTTATAAAGAACACTGTCATAACAAACTCTCGTTATAACCCTGTAATTTTGCCAGTCCCACTTCTTTGTATTCTATAGTTTTGTAGCCCTGATATAACAATGTTTCGATATAAAGAGGTAATTTCCTTGGTCCCAAGGAGTTTGTTAATAATGAGGTTTCACTGCATTCGAAAGATGATAAGAGATAGCTTTCTAAGTTTGGACCAAACTTCATGCCCTGATGTACTGGTAGTCCCAACTCATTTCTGTTCACTATAATAAGTTTTTTGCAACAAGTTTTAGTCAACTTTCCAATCATTTTGATGATTGCAAATCCTTAAAATACACAATTATATGTACTAGATAATCTGCATTTCGCTGCTGTTTCTTTCACATTGCAATTCACATGAATAGAACTTAACGGGAGACGAGTGGCCCCTGTATTAACCCTTTCAAGACAATTGACCACATTTTGTGGTTTGGCTCAACAACTTTTGATTCAGAGCTCTAAAAAAATATATACCAGATGCACGAGTAGAAAGAGCAAAAATTTCTGCACAAACTATGTCCATTTTTGTTGCATGACCATATTGCGTTTGATGCAAGGAATTTTAAAAACTAGAAAAAGCTTTAAAATTCCTTAAATTGGCAACACATTGAGAGATTCAAAATCATAGCTTTTTCTCAAAATTGGCAATTTTTTTCAACTTTTCGACAAAACTCCTAACCATGTATATTGCTTTCAAAGGCATTACACCTTATTAGAACCATGTAGCACTAAAAGAAAAATATCATTGTTGCCAATTTGAAGAACAAAATGTGATCAATTTAGCCCTTAAATAATTCCTGTCCTGAAAGGGTTAAGCCTATGGGGAATAACATAATTCAGTGGTCAATGGAGCAAATTAATCTGAAATCCAAGTCTTACAGTCAATTAGAAGTAATGAATGGTATAAAACCTAACTTCAATTCCACAGGTCGCAGTGTCACCAGGCATTGGCCAGTTACAAGCAAGTGCTGGGTACGATATCAATTTGCAGTACCATACTGTCATCGTTGCGCACCCATGTAGAGACCATGTAATTGCAAGCTAGCTTACTGTAATATATATGTGTAGCATGCCATGTACTGTACCATCATAAATCTTCAGTGATTATCCTATCTTTAAAGTAAATCTGTGAAGCCAGGGGAAAACATTGATGCAAAATGCTTGAACACTGGGGAAGCAGGATATAACACAGAATGTTCAGTGGTGTTGGGACCGGACTCGCTAGATGTAAAGTATGCTATCGACTGACTGGTATATATGCATCCTGATATAACATCACAAAATTAAAACTGAAAATTAAAAAACTGAAAATTGCAATATTTTGCCCTTTTTTTACATTTTATTGTCTTACCCTTCTCTCTCTCTCTTCCTCTCTCAGTCTATCTGCAGGTATCTATCTTTACACCCGAAATATCTCCAACACTGTTCCTTTTACTCTTGATATCATGTCCATTCTTCCGCACCACCGTCATTCCCTCCTTCGTCTGTCCTATCTTCCTCCTACCTACATGTATTCCATCCTTCATTCTATCTGAGGATCTTCTTCGATATCATCACTCTGTCTGTGAGCTCTTCGGTGATTGCAGCATGCTCAAAAGTGAGCTGCCAAGCTCTTCTTCCTGTAGATTCAAGAAGATAAAAATAAGCCAGATTGGTGATACCTTTTGGACAATGAGCAGATAAACGGTCATCTTGTGCCAAACTGGTACATGTGCTTCCTGATTTGTACTATTACTCCCTTGCTTTCCTTGGTTTCTTTTACTTTCAAAATAAATTACCATCTAATATTTCTCAAATGTTCACTTTTAATTACCAGATACATAATCATAATACCCGTTTTAAGGATTCTTTTCTCGTATGGCCAGTAAAAACAAATAATGCCATGAAATCAGTACGACATAATTTTCCTGTAATTTGGAACTCAATCCCCAAATATATTTCTAATTGCAATACAATCACTTCTTTCAAAAAAAGTTGAAGCATTTTCTTTCCCTTAAATATGTATAGTTATTTTTCTTTGTTATCTACATTTGTGTTACATTTTAGTTTTAGTTTTTGTTTTTTATTTGTTGTCTATATAAATTTCGCAATATTTTTAGGGAACTCTGCTTGTACAAGGCCCAAGGGCTTTATTTATGTAGTTCCCATTTCATTTTCTAATTTCATTTATGACACATTTTGTATTTGTCTTGAATGTACTTTTTAATTGAAAATGAAATAAATGAGAATTGAATTGAATTGACCTGCAAAGCCCACTGAGATGAACAGTGAATACATGCTCATGGAAGTTATGTAATCATCATTCATTTTATATACATTCAAAGGTACACAAGGTGGAAGTATTCTTCTCAAAAATGGGGAACAAAAAGCTATTCATGAAGCACCTCCATCACTTTTGGAGTGATTATTCTAAGATTTGCAAAGTGGAACCACTCCATGTTTAAAAGATCTGTGCACATTTGAGGTCGTTCGTACCATAACCTAACAAAGAATTGGTCTATTGCACTAGAAGCATGGATCAAGTAAACTATGCACTTTCCAGGAGAAAAAAGAAGGAACAAATGGGACCTGAAAGATACATATTTAAGTAACTTCAAGTTTTATATTTTTTTTGAAAAGGAATCGGAAACAACATCACATCTATATGAGTACATGCTGATAAAAAATTAGACTGACATACATGTAGAAGATAGATCAGAAAATGCATACATGAACTCGATGCAGTCGCCAAGAGGATCACAATGTTTGGGTCTAAAGTGTAAAAAGTCAGATTCACAAAACTGAAACGCGATGTCCACATCAAGTTTATTTGAATCGTATAAAGAAAAGTGCAGAGAAATTGGTCTACTAGCATATGAATATCTGATATGAGACATACCTGATAGGGCCAGGAGACAAGAAGATCTAAACTGTCATCTGATTCGCCTGACATCTGAAGGATAGAGAAAACAAGTTGGGAAATATGGTACAGCATATAAACCAACACTGTCATATACAACCATCCTTTCATTACAAACATTTTAAGAATTTTATCATTGCTCCATCAACTCCACCCCACCACCACTACCACCATTATCAATTTCATCATTATCATCATCATCATATAGTTATCATCATCATATAGTGATCATCAATATGTCACCACCATCACCATCATCATAATCACCACCATCACCATCAATACTATCATCATCATCATCACTATAATCATCATCATCACCATCATCACCATCATCACCATCATCACCATTACCATCATCACATCATCATCATCACCACCATCATCATCACCATCACCATCATCATCACCATCATCATCACCATCATCACCATTACCATCATCACATCATCATCATCATCACCATCATCATCATAACCATCACCATCATCATCATCATAATCACCATCATCATCATCATAATCACCATCATCACCATCACCATCACCATCACCATCACCATCATCATCATCATCACCATCATCATCACCATCATCACCATCATCACCGTTATCATCATCACCATGACACCATCATCATCACCACCATCACTATCATCACTATCATCACTATCATCATCATCATCATCATCCTACCTTGAGTAGTATAGCTCCCATCATGATTGAAGCATCTGGCATGAGCTGAACAGATTCATGAGGAAATCTCCTGGATATTGTTTAAAAAAAGAAAAAATGAAGAAAGAAATAGCACTCCATGAGAGAAAAGATTTTTTTACTTAAACTATGGGTCATCATAGAGTGGATGCAGATTATTACTTTTCTATGCGTCTCAAATGCGATTCATTATCAGTATCTACTATTTTCTGCATTTTGTCATACTGAGGACTCTAAAGAGGTCCATAGACCCCCCCCCCCCCCCCCCAAGAAAGAAAAGAAAAGAAAACAAAACAAAACAAATAAAATAAAACTAAACCCCAAAACAAAAAAATAACAATCAAATAAGGCTCATTTAAATATGCCGAATATGACACAGGAAACTGCCTTAAAAAAATGCAGGGTTTTTTAAAAGTGTACCACGCTTCACATGCAGGTCAAAGAGTATGCATAAAACCTTTGTTGCGTCATGCATCCTCCACTTGCCATTCATTTAATACACACAAAAAAACGCGGCATTTTTTTTTTAGGTGGTTTACCACAGGTATATGTGAACGACCACATCTGGGGGGTGTTTCATTTGCTCTCAGCCAATCAGATGGAAGGATTTCAGTAGCTTATAACATTTATTGCAACTTGTCAATGATGACAAGTTTCATGAAACAGGGCCTGGAGGGCGTTTCATCAAGTGTCTCGTCATTGATTTTTACTGACAAATTTCCTCTCAGCCAATCAGATGCAAGGATTTAAGTAGCTTATAACAGTTATTGAAACTTGTCATTGATGACAAGTTTCATAAAACAGGGCCCTGGGGAGCATTTCATCAAAGCATGTGTCTTGTCAGTGATTTTTACTGACAAAAATTTGCTCTCAGCCAATCAGATGCAAGGATTTCAGTAGCTTATAACATTGATCGCAACTTGTCATTGATGACAAGTTTTATGAAACAGGGCCCTGGGCAAAAGCTGTTGCTCCGCTGGATGCCTACCTACAAATGTTTACAAGCTTTTCTTTTTTTAGTTTCTTTGTAACTGCATATGACCAAAATGAAATAATAGAAAACTTATGCTACTAACCTCTTGAGCTTCTTGGTGAGTGCTTCCATGGACGATGCGGACGTGGACACAGTGGATGTGAATCTGATATCATGTTCTACCAAACCTAGCTGCTGCATCACTTTAGACGGTTCTTCTAACTGTATCCTCTGAATGAGAGAGAGAGAGAGAGAGAGGTAATCATGTATATAGTATGACGATGATATACAGAGGGTGAGATTGAGAGAGAGGGGGGAATAGATGTAAATCAGATATCATTTTCTACCTAACCTAGCTGCTGCATCACTTTTGACGGCATTCTATTTTTATCCTCTGAATCAAACACAAATAAGATCACATGGGACTACACACATACAAGGCAGGGGGAAAATTTATGTAAAAATATACAATTATTTTCATGGGAACTTTTTTTTAAATTTTGTGTTGTGAGGGTGGGATTTTCTCACAGCAAGTTTTTAAGTGCTTCATGGTTTGTTTTTATCAGAGCTCTTTTTCAGTTTACTAGATATTTCTCGAGTTTTATTGCTCACTGTATCACTTTGTAAAACAACTAATCCCACACTCCCCTACATAAGTCCATTACCTCTTCTCTAATGACGAGTGCTCCATGCATGGTGTGACATCTCTTGGATTCTGGAGGTCCCGCTGTGATGCCTAGTTGGCATGGCGATTCAGATGAAAAAGAAAAGAAGAAACGCATCCGTAATTACATTTTTTAATGAAACAGACAGGCACAGAAGGGACTAAGAAAAATGTGAGAGGCGGAGAAATGAGAATGGAAAAAAGAGAGAAAACAGAGAAAGAGAGAATTGAAAATTAAAATTAATAGAAGCCAGTTGTTGACAAGTTGTTTTGTAACTTACTATTCAAATTCAGATTTATTTCATTATCTACTCACTGCAGCAAGAAGCTATTTATATATCTCTTTGTCTCTCGCTATCTATTTTTCAAGTCTTCCTCTCTGTATTTCTCTCTGAATACTTGTCTGTCTCTGTCTCTCTATTAAAGGTATGTATACCTGCCAAAGATGAAGTGCTTTTTAGTAGTTATAATGACACATCGGCCATGAGGTTTGTCTTGCATGGTATGTTGATGGTTTACCCATCTCTTACTCTCTCTCTCTCTTACTCTCTTTCTCTCTGTCTCTCCACTTTTTCTTTATTAAAGGTATATACCTGCAAGAGATGAACTTCTTTTCAGCAGTCCTAACGACACATCAGCCATGAGGTTTGTCTTGCATGGGATGTTGATTGTTTCTCAATCTCAATCTCTTACTCTCTCTCACTCTCTCTTACTCTCTTTCTCTCTCTTACTCTCTTACTCTCTTTCTCTCTGTCTCTCCCCCTTCTTAATTAAAGGTATATACCTGCAAGAGATGAACTTCTTTTCAGCAGTCCTAACGACACATCAGCCATGAAGTTTATCTTGCATGGGATGTTGATTGTTTCTCAATCTCTTACTCTCTCTCTCTCTCTCTCTCATACTCTCTCTCTTACTCTCTTTCTCTCTGCCCCCCCCCCCCCCTTTTCTTAATTAAAGGTATATACCGGCTAGAGATGAACTTCTTTTCAGCAGTCCTAACGACACATCAGCCATGAGGTTTGTCTTGCATGGGATGTTGATTGTTTCTCAATCTCTTACTCTCTCTCTCTCTCTCTCTCTCTCTCTCTCATACTCTCTCTCTTACTCTCTTTCTCTCTGCCCCCCCCCCCCCCTTTTCTATATACCTGCTAGAGACGAACTTCTTTTCAGCAGTCCTAACGACACATCAGCCATGAGGTTTGTCTTGCAGGGGATGTTGATGGTTTCTCCATTGGCAGGCATGTAACACTCAATCTCTGTAAAGAAAACATGAATATAACATGACAGAGCAGAAAACTATTAGGCCTCATCCAGACTAGTCCAGTCTGGCCTCTTTGAATGAGAATCTATTTTCCCGAAATCCAACATAGAGGGAGACATCTTTGCTGGGTGGTGTTGAGAGGGCTTGTACCATGTCTCCCTCTATGTTGGATTTCGGGAAAATAGATTCTCATTCAAAGAGGCCAGACTGGACTACATCCAGACCCATCGTGGCAATAGACCTGTTTACTAACTAGTTTATGCATACTTCTTGAACAAAAGTTTCTCTTGACGACTCACAAGCTTGCTAGAGGTTTCCCCAACATAGCAACAACCAATGCATGCAAAATGGATTCCATCCCTAGAGATGCCATTATGCATATAGCAGGTGCACTAAATAGTTGGTGACTGAGGATTCGGGAGAGAAACATGGATAAATTGAAATACATTTAATAGTAAACCGGTCCATTCGTTCCCCGATATAGCAACAACTAATACATGCAAAATGGATTCCATCCATAGAGATGCCATTAAAAATATAGCAGGTGCACAAAATAGTTGGTGACTAAGGATTTGGGAGAGAAACATGCATAAATTGAAAAACATTAGTAAACCGGTCTATTCGTTCCCCAAACTAGCTGTAGCGAAATACAGTCGATAGCATATATTTAAGACGACCACCGGGAAATTTGTTGATATTTCCATCACAGGTCCTGCATTACATTGTTTCACTGAATGTTAACATAATATTGTCTGTTTGGAGACAGAAGGGTGTTAACTCATACACTTTAACACAGATTTAACGCCCTTCTGGCTCTAAACAGACGATATGTGAATTACAGTGGTCCATATTATAAGAACGGCACTATGATCCTATCAGAATATTCTGTCTATAGAGCAGCATGGCAAGAACAAAAAAGCCTGTAATTTTTGATCTTCGGTCCTGTGACACACACATATCCTTTAATAGAATGTTCACAAAACCTCGAGATGTGTGCTATACCAAACTCAGATCATATCCAGCATGTAATGAAACAGTTGGGTTGTGGTCATGCGATTACATTGTGAAAGAAACTGTCTCAAAGCAATTGGGAAAGGGTGATCATGTCTAATCAAGAATTGGTGTATACTGTGAGGTTTTGGAGTCATCAAAATGATAAGAAATTGACCCAATTCACGCTGAACAGCACATGCACTACACACAGAAATGGGTATATGGGACTGCACGCACATGTGGCATGCATGTTTGGCCCGAACACTTCAGCTGATAGCTTGTCATATTTCGAATTTGAGGGCATATAAAGAGCAATCCTTTTCAGGGGACATTTCTACTATGATGTTCTTCCAAACTGACATAAAAGGAATGAGAAAGCTCACAAATTATTTTTCACCTTTCCCAGAACTCAACCTCTGCTTTTAGAGAATTTTTCTTTTCTTCTGACTTACTGAATTCTTTGCAGATCTTGTCCTTGAGGAATGCCATCTTGCCAGCCTCGCCATGGACCAGGACTACGTTCTTAGGCTCACACATCCTAATGAGCTGCATGATACCTTTGGCATCAGCATGAGCACTGAAAAGATAGAAGAGGAGAGATTGCTTCGTCGACATATTTTTATATAGGGATCTACGGAGCTTCGCCTCACAAGTTTTTACAAAACTTTTTTTTTGTAGTTACCTTTTTTTCTTTAATCGCATATGTATATATTTGTATACTGACTTTGTATGTTTTTGCCATTGTTGATTTTCATGATCGAGAAAAAGAATAAATTGAACTGAACTGAAACTGAACTGAACTTACAGAGAGAGAGAGACAGACAGACAGACAGACAGACTTACGATGTACAGACATATATATACAGACATAGGATATGAGAGAGGAGGAGAGGGGGGAGGACATGATAACTTCAGCATCAGCATCAGCATAGGTACTATGAGATTAGAGATAGGTGAACAAAGAGGGATATCTATTAAATTATTTTGTCAAGTAAAAGAATCTTAACAGACACACACACAACACACACACACACAAAAAAAGAAGATATTTCAACTTAAATTGTATGGAATTTTTTCTTCTTTAAAATTGTGAAATCCTTACCTGAAAGACATGTACTGGACAGATAATTTGACATCAAGCTGTGCAATGAGGGTGACAAAAAATGGGAGATAGAAAATGCACAGGTTAATAATGATTGTTTTACCTTAATCTGCATCAATATCACATTCATACTCATCCTGTGATACTGTTTACTTTGATGGCTATTCTTAATCGCGATCTCTTTTCAGTCCGCTGAGGAGCGTCAGACCCATGATCCTTGCCACAGTACTACATTGTTAATGTCATTTTATGAATAAGATATCATCTTTATCATCATCATCATCACCAGCAAAATCCCCACCACCACTGCCATCACCATAACCATCACCACGATCACTATCATCATCACACCATCATTATTATCATCATCAGTATCGTCATCATCACCACATCATCATCACCATTATCATCACCAACATCATCACCATCATTACCATCATCACCATCATTACCATCATCATCATTATCACCATCATCACCACATCATCATTACCATCATCATCACCATTATTATCACCATCATCATCATCACCATCACCACCATCACCATCACCATCACCATCATCATCATCTCCAAGACCTTGTAACCTTGGCAGCATTACACTACTCATATAAGATCAAAAGACATCCTACCGTTTGTCTATTTTCCATCTCGATCTTCTTCTGCCCGCTGAGTACCTTATGACCGACAGTCCCTGCCACACAGTACCCAGGCATGATCAGCATGTTCTTCTCATTATTCGCCCATTGTTTGAAGATCTGCAGTGACAGACCCGAGTGCAGCATGCCGGGGGTAGCAAACACCACCATCGGACCGGGATTGTTGATGTACCCTCGGTCAAAAGGCTGTAAGATACAATTATAACAATAATAACTGGATTTATATACGAACTTAAGTACCACTCAATAGACTCTCTAAGCCTTTTACAGCTATATTACATGAATATGGGCACCATTTCCTGTCCCTGGAGAGCAAAGATGGGTAATACTCTAGGCAATAAAGTCATTAAAGCTTGCGGCCTCAAAAAGGTTAGATTCTGCCCCCCCCCCACCTTCCCCCTCCCCGGCCCTTTTAGGGTTAATGCCTGGCTTCAGTGGATGAAAATATAAAGGTCATGCCTAAGGATATAAGTGCTATGTCAGAAACAGAAGCATTTACCTCTGTCATGAAGTAGTTTTTATCCATGAAAGATGTTCTATGCCCAGTTTTTCAATAAAAAACAGCCTTTTCAGTCAAAATGAACTTTAAAATGTTCATTTGTGACAACAGTAAAAAAAAAAAACAACCATGGAGGCCCAGAAGGGGTTGATATCATTTCAAAAGATAACATAGACCTTTATCTCACCTTGATGTGCTGGAATTCAAAGAGGTTTCTCTTGACAAATGTCTTTTTGATCTTCTGATTAGTCCATGTGATGAAAAGCTTGTAGTAATGGTTCGCCTGGAATGAAAGAGGACCCATTTAAAAAAAAATTGTATTTTGCTACAAGACCTAAACACAAAAAAAATGACACCATAAGAAACATTTAAAGTCTAAAGGATTAATGATTCAATTCAGTATTTATTTCCAATTCATAAAAATGAACAAAGTCATATACAGACAAATAAAAACGAGAATTAAAACATGTCAATAAAACATGAACAAAGCAATCAAAAGTAATAGGAAAGGTAGAGTTGTTACATGGTTGAACATAAATGAATGGAAAAGGGGCATGCACTAAAAAGCCAAGAAAAGGCTTGTATGAACGCACATGCCCAACGTGGATTGATGATCAATTGGAGAAATACGATTTTGAATCAAAGAAACTTGCTTACAATCATAAAATAAAACAATGAATCTCTAGCTTGAGACTGAGAAAGAGACCTAACAACTAATCCTTGTTACATGACTGGTACAAAATTGGCAGCCTCAGATTTACACCTACATGTAGTAAACCGCAAAATATTTGCAATGAAAAACACAACCACATGGACTACAATAATAAAATAATTCTTATTTATTAACAGTAATCAGAACATCATATATCTATAATCCATACTTACTCTTTCTGTGAGTCCTGTTGAGAAGTAGATTGGAGCTTTGAGGTTCATTCTTTCCCTGTATTAAAACAAATGTCAACAGGGCAACATCAGAATCATCATCATTGTCATCATCAACATCACCATCATCATCATCATCATCATCATCACAGTCATCATCATCACCATCATCATCATCACCATCATCATCACCAATATAATCACCATCATCATCATCATCATCATCATCATCATCATCATCATATCATCATCACAACCACAGTCATCATCATCATCACCATCATCATCATCATCAACACCACCATCATCTTCAACACCACCACCACCATCGACACCACCACCATCATCATTATCATCATCATCACCATCACATACATAATTATCATCACCATCATCATCGTCACAAACACAGTCATCACCATCAACATCATCATCATCATCCCCATCATCATCATCATCATCATCATCATCACCATCACCATCAAGAGCATCATCCTCACCAGTACGATTCCAGTAGAATACACAGCTCCTGTGCCCTGCCCAGCGCAAACACCGGTATGAGGACCTTGCCTCCGTTTGTTATGCAATCATGGACCTTCTTCAAGAAATCTCTCTCCCTACACCTATCAAAATAAATCATGAAAACATATACATTAAATTAAAGTTAATATTGAGTATTGGTAATGATGGAAATATATTCTTACAGAACAAAAAATAAAATCTCACTAAAATGTTTATAACTACAAAGAAATGATACCTGAAAAACAATGAGGCAGGAAATTAAAATGACCACAGACAATGAACTAACTGTCGTTGGTCGGCGATCGGCTGTTCCTATCGGGAGACTTAGGCTTAATGAGCAAGAAACAAATTGGGCTACTTGCCCCAACACACTTAAAAAAGCAAGGTAATAGACACATTTCATACCTTTTAGAGTCTCTTATGGTTGTAGCGTAGGTGGATTCTGTGATGAGGACGTTTGGTCTACACTTGTCTATCCAGGCAGCACTGAAAGAAAAGTGTTGTACATGCCACGGGAGCGTTTCATCAAGTGTTTTGTCAGTGATTTTTACCGACAACTGTTATAAGCTACTGAAATCCTTGCATCTGATTGGCTGCGAGCAAAAATCACTGACAAAACACTTGATGAAACCCTCCCCAGGTTAAAATTTCGTTAACTAGAGCTGAATAATGTTTACCAGCAGATTGGATTTAAAAGGTGACGTTATTAGTATTGGTCTTGCAATAGCTTTGTGAAGATAAAAAAAACTGGTCAAGAACACCTTTCTGAATAGCTGATTATCACTAATAAAACGTTATCTATTGTACACAGGGTGGTCCACAAGGGGTTTTAATATGTAACAGCGACAGGTCTGAATTTTGAAACTACAGGTTTGAAAATCAGCGAAAGGTTAAGACTTCTTACATAATCAATCTCAAACCAAATTATTTATGAAATATTAGTCATAGAATTTGTTTCAAAATGCTTCCAAAAATGCCTGATATTGCACCAGAAAGCCTCAGAGAACCACAGAACTTCCAGCGCCCTCAAGCAGGCTCTGGACTCCAGCAGCAAGAGACTATGCACTTGGCATACATCAGTTTATACTTCTTCCCAGTTGCGATTTTAACATGTTTGAATATTTATTTGTGGACCACCCTGTTACATACATGTAACAGATTATCTAAAATCCCCTCCCTCCCACATCCCCTTATGAATATTCAAACCACCGTTGATTATGCTTTAATTGGTAAAAAGGTCTTTCATAAGGTTTCGATATTATCTATATTATAACAAATCTATTGACTAACTGACTTACTAATCACACACAATGAAAAGTGCTTCACTCAGATTTGCATATGTGGGTCTACACAAATCTTAATGATTCCTTTTGCCAAGATAAAAATTAAACACTTACCCTAAATGCCTATCGGGTGTCATATTGTAATCCCCCTGTATCACAGAAAGTAGAAACAATGGTAAAATCAAGAGTTCTAGATCAGAGTTTCAAGAAAACCCGGGGAAAAAAGCAAATGACAAGCACATTTTTCTTCAACATTACAACAGAAAATGTTAACTCCGAGAAATCTGACCGCATGATCAACACTTTAGAAGTTCCTTTAGCCAGTTTTTCTGAAAATGCAATTCAATCATTAAAACTACGGCTGCTTTAAAATGCATATTCCACTTACCGTGTAGACAACGGACTGTTGCCCAACTTTGATGTGAAACATGCCCGCTCCCAGGACATGACCAGCGTAGTACGCTTTGATCTCTAACTCATCGTCTACCTGCAGTCATAGAGCAATCAAACATTTAAAGATGCTACCGATATTGATCAAATAAATCATTTTGACGTGAAAAAAGTTTGTCTTGCTTAAGATTAACTGAAAACTGTTTTAAATAAATAAAAAAACAGGAATATTGATATTCTATTGACCAAAGAAATCCTCATGATTTCGATATAATTTATAGATATTAGGATGAATGATATTATATTATATAGGTTTGCACAATATATCATTAAAATATTATACGCACCAAATGGGTTTCCAATACAGGTCTGATTTTAAAAATTTTGAATGACAATGAATCACAATATCTTTTTATTTTTTAATCAACTACATGTATCATCATAACTTCCTTTAAAGGACATATACATACACATTTGATCTATATCTTTAAATGGGTAAATCACATGGATGGGAACATCAAATTTGTACAATTTCTTACAAATATCCAATTGATGATTTTATCTTTTATCTTTTTTTTATTTCAGAGACTAACCTGGATAATTTGATGTAGATTCACCACAATGACCTTCTTCATACAGTCTTTGATCATCTGAGGATTGAAAGATAGATTGACAAAAAAGATGAGAACAGAAAGGAGCCATTGGTAAGAAGACAAGGAGTAGGAGAAACAAACAAGACAAAGAACATGCTTTACAAATAATTTCTTTACATTTCAAAAAGTGGAGAATTGATTTTAATGAATAATAGATTTATTTTTCTTTACCTTTTATATGCTGCTTTGTGCAATGATGTATATAGTTTTGTCGTGATTCTGTAATTGTTTTTTCTTAATTTGATTAATAAAAACTAAAAGAAAAAAAAACAATAATTCAGAATACAAGATAACTCAAGTTTAAATTCATGGGCAGTACAATTTAAAGGAGATGACATCGTCTTTCACAACCCATTAAAAAAAAATAATCTGGTCCCCGTTTCATAAAACTTGATATGTATGACAACTTACAATAACAGTTATAAGCTACTGAAATACTTGCATCTGATTGGCTGAGAGCATATTTTCAGCTGGAATTTGAATGTCCTTGGGGCTATCTTTGACATATTCATCCAAAATCTTTATTTTTTATAACAAAGCATTGATATTTTCTACAAAAATTTTCATTACAATAACAAAAGATCTACAAAATATCGCCCTCTACCACTGCTGGTGCTACATCACTCAACAAAATAAATCTCTCGATCTAGTTTTACGAATTAACTTACAGCTGAAGTGAAGAAATTGGTTTCTCCTTTCTTCTCGACGGTAATTTTCCTATAGTCCTCCTATGTGAAGAAAAATAAAATGGTACATTATTGCAAAATTACTAGTAGTATATAATAATTAGTAAGATGTACCAGCACATAAACATACTTGGACATGTGTGTACTGAAATATACTGAATAACAAACAATCTAACTACATTATAGATGCAATTTCTAACAAGTTCAGCACGTTGCAAATGAATGTACACGTGCATGTATCCATCTATCATATCTATCATATCTCCTTTTTTGTATGTACAAAAAAAAAGACAAAGAGGGAAAGACAAAGATGGACAAAATAGGGAGGGGATGGGGGAGAGAGGGAAGGGGGTTTTCGCCAATAAGAAAAAATGTAGGTGATCATATGACTTTTGGTTCACTGCAGGAATAATGACCCGATGAGATCTATAGCCATCATCGCTATCATTGGATACTTACCAAGAGAATGGGGCAGATGGCTTTGGTGGGTTGTGTCATGTAGATGGGTCCATCATAGCCGACAATCTCTGACATATGTGGAAGGGCTCCACAATGATCTAGATGGAAATGACTGAAGACGGAGGACAGGTTTAGAGAGGCAAAGCGACAAAACACAATTACAAAAACAAAAAAAAAACGGAAAACAGGGCTCACAGAGAGGGTAAGTGTAAACACTAGGCGAGATACAGTTTTTTAAATTTAACCCCTTCCATGCCACCAGAGTTTCGAGCAATTGTCAATATTAACTTTCAAGGAGTTTTTTTTTCTTGAGCAAATTGGGTAAAGATATATTGCATAGCCATAGGAATAAACAATATACTGAAGGCACAGGTTTCTGTATGAGGAAGTATTTTCAAGCTATTCTGAGCCTAACTTTCTTATCAGCTGCCAGATTTTCCTCAGATTTAAACTTCAATTTTTTTTTGTTTTTTGTACTCAGAAGTAGCAAAAATAATTTACACTTGGACCAAAGATGACCTTTGAGATTATTGCAGGACCATGACCAGATTTTGAAGAAAGGGGAGGGGGTAGAAAAGAAATTGCTGTATTGGATTAGAATAGAAGTTATGAATTTAAAAAGCCTGATGTGCATTTAAAATTTGATTTAAATGGGTGTGAAAACTTTGAAAGATGAGACCTCCTATGAAAACGCAATCTCAGAACTTGAAATATTGAATGATTTTCTATCTACATGTATATTGGAGGGTCTTGGGAGGATATGATCATTAAATGTTGTCAGTTTTATTTCTTTAACCCTTTCGAGACACTTGACCACATTTGGTGGTTTGGCTCACTAACTTTTGATTCAGACCTCCAAAAAATATACCATATGCATGAGAAGAAAGAGCAAAATTTTCAGCACACACTATGTCCATTTTTGTTGCATGACCGTATTGCATTTGATGCCAGGAATTTCAAAAACAAAAATAAGCTTTACAATTCTTAAGTTGGCAAAAACATTGAAAGGTTCCAAATCACTGTTTTTTATCAAACTTGGCAATATTTCAACTTTTTGACAAAAGTTCTAACCATGTATATTGTTTTCAAAGACATTACACCTTATTCGAACGATGTAGAAGTAAAAGAAAAATATTATTGTTCCCGATTAGAAGAACAAAATGTGGTAAATTTAGCCCTTAAAATAATTTCTGTCCTGAAAGGGTTAAGGCTTACATACCTGATAATGACTGCGTCTAAATGATCTGTTAATCTGCCGTTCTTGTTGATGTACGAAAAGTCTGGAAATCTCCTCTGATAAAAGTAAAATAGGTGAATGCAAATACCCATTAATCACAGCATAACTCACCTTCTTAAATCGCAGAAAGAGTTGTTATTTTATCAAACATTTTCTTGGATATTATTGATAAAAATATCATTACCATGAAGCCTAATGTCTTTTAAAGACCTGAAACAATTAAATAACTATCATTTACTGTAAACAAACATACTATAATGCCTTATTCCATTCCGCTATTTATTAACAAATTTCTTCTGTTTGCTGAAATCCTGCATACATAATCAAACCACTTTTAAAGAAAGGTTGTCTAGAAAATATTCTTCTGTTGTTGTTTTGTTTCCCTCAAACTGTGTGTTTCATTAAAATCTTGGCATTATTGTGAAATACATGTAGGAAATCCCCATTCACTCCTCAAAGTAGAACTTCATTTCGTCAAACTCAATGGTGTCTTCTTCCCCTCCATACACTCTGAGTGGTTTCCTAAACCATGATAAAGTAGAAATCTTTAAATGGGAAGAAGAAAGATCACCTGCCTATTTTCTTCATTCCGTTTTCACTGTATTTGTTAGTCAAGTTAGGCAGGCCCTGGGTTTATAAAAGCAAAAGAGCAATCCAACCTTGATAATAAGATGTTTTGTGTACAAGTAGAAAAATAAGAAAAACAGGATGGTGACAGTTTTAAAGAAATCAGACAAGGAATAAGAAAGGAGAAGGAGAAGAACAAGAACAAGAAGAACAAGAAGAAGAACAAGAACAAGAAAAAGAAGAAGAACAAGAAGAAAAAGAAGAACAAGAACAAGAAGTAGAAGAAGAAGAAGAAAAAGAAGAAGAAAAAGAAGAAAAAGAACAAGAAAAAGAGCAAGAAGAAGAAGTTTGAAGAAGAAGTTCGAAAAAGAAGAGGAGGAGGAGGAGGAGGAGGAGGAGGGGGGGGAGGAGGAGGAGGAGGAGGAGGAGGAGGAGGAGGGGGAGGAGGAGGAGGGGGAGGAGGAGGAGGAGGGGGGGGGAGGAGGTTAACTCTATACTCACTTCATCATTGAAGCCCATATGCATCCCACAATCCAACATGATGTTCTTACTTCCTATTGTCAGGAGGATACAGCTCCGTCCTACATCTTGGCCAGCCCCTAAAACAAACAAAACAATGAAATAAACATGAATAACAGTCTCAAAACAGTAGGTAGGAAACTTATCACTGGTCCCATAGTTGATACTAAAAGTAAAACAATATGACTGCAACTGTGAGGTAACTCTAAATCACATCAGCAAGCAATGGTCATATTGACCATTAGGAAATATACATGTGTGTATACTGGGTATTGGGGATACAGATGTAATTTTGTTTGAAATGGAGGTTTTTGTGGGCAAACTGATACTTAGGTTTCAGTCTATATATATTAATTTATAAGTTCGTTAAGATACAAAATGTAGAAAGTTATAAAAACTTACATTTACAGCCTTCCTTTTCCAACTTGTCACAGAGACATCCATCCGTATGACGACTGCTCTCAATATGTTGCGCACTAGTGAGGCCGCTCTATATGGTTACGCACCATAGATACGTACACAGAATGTTACGCACACAAGCTATACGGACAAGGGTGGCCGTTCTCTCCCAAAGACTTTTTCAATTATTGCTCCTCACCGTTAAAGCACTTTGATTAATATCCTTGCACCAGAAGGAATACAGCAAATTGTAGAGAATGCACGATGAGAAGCCTTATCGCTAGACTAAACTCATTAACAACCCCCAAGCTGTCTTAACAACAGGTAAACAACGAGGTGCAGATCGATGAACCGATCGCGCCGGTACCACTACGAGCGCTGAGGGCTCCCTTCATCATAATCGTGAAAAATACAAAATGGATGCTCTGACCGAATCTCGATAGGAGATTTCGCAAGAAATTCCCCAAAATTTCAGGAAACCCTCTTCAAAGGTCACAAAACAAACTGGTAAGTTTTTATCATCTATTATTCAGCATAATTAGCTATCTTTCAGTAGATTTCAATCTAAGGTTTTCACTTAAATATAGCCAAAAATGCACAGTGATGCATATTAGTACCGTACTGACTATTGCCTGCGTTCCTACACAGTCGGCAATGGCGTGTGCCTGTGAGTGCTCTAAATGACCAACAGCCACAGGTTTAACATGTTTAAGCGTAAAAAGACTGGGCTTTATAGTTTGAAAGCACATCATCACCGAGAGGTGTGTGGGGGGGGGGGGGGGGGGGGAGGAGGGGAGGTGGCACGGCCACTTTGATTACCCCATCCCGTGAAGGGACATCTTAAATCGTGAATATCTTTGGCAATATGCATGACTAACTCTGCCATATTGCACATTTATTTAGTAAACAATATTCACTACTCGTCATGAATTTAGACGAGAATATTGCGAACATATTCACATCAGCAAGCAATGGTCATATTGACCATTAGGATCATATACATGTGTGTATACTGGGTATTGGGGATACAGATGTAATTTTGTTTGAAATGGAGGTTTTTGTGGGCAAACTGATACTTAGGTATCAGTCTATACATATGAATTTACAAGTTCGTTAAGACACAAAATGTAGAAAGTTATAAAAACTTACATTTACAGCCTTGTTTTTGGTAGTTGTTACACAGACATCGATACGTATGACGACTGCTCTCAATATGTTGCGCACTAGTGAGGCCGCTCTACATGGTTACGCACCATAGATACGTACGCAGAATGTTACGCACACAAGCTATTCTACGAAGACCTGGAAGGGCCAAACTGACGACGTAAAAAAATTAAAAATATTACGTACGTACGTAATAATACTACGTACGTACGTGATAATTACTACGTACGTACGTATTATTATTACGTACGTACGTAGTAATTATTACGTACGTACGTAGTAATTATTACGTACGTACGTACATAGTATTATTACGTACGTACGTAATATTTTTTATTTTTTTACGTCGTCAGTTTGGCCCTTCCAGGTCTTCGTAGGAGATCGACGAACCGATCGCGCCGGTACCACTACGAGCGCTGAGGGCTCCCTTCATCATAATCGTGAAAGATAGAAAATGGATGCTCTGACGGGACTCGATAGGAGTTATCGACAAAAAGTACCCAAAATTTCAGGAAACCCTCTTCAAAGGTCACAAAACAACCTGGTAAGTTTTAATCATCTATTAGTATTATTCAATATAATTCTTTGGATGTAAGTAAACTGCAATATATGAGATTCAATTAAATATAGCCAAAAATGCACAGTGATGCAGTTTAGGTATGGGATGTGTGTTGGCTGCGTTACTACACAGTCGGCAATGGCGTGTACCTATGAGTGCAACTTTCTAACTTTTTAGTTCATCTTCTACATACAATTTGCACACAGCATAAAAAACAATATATGGGACCGTTTTAAAAAATATCGACCGATTACCACAGAATTGCGGTTTCCAAACGTGATTACTTTTCATGAAATACGGATTAATAGGCACATAACATTCGTACCTAAAGGCACAATCCTGATATCTGTCATCTTCGGGTAGAATTCTGATAAATAGACCAGATTCACTTCACACTCTTGACACTCTTGAACCAGGCTGAAGTTAGATCATTTGATCCATATGCAGAGTCGAATCAGTCCAGGCACGTTGCCAATTTGAGGGGCATGCAGCAGGGTCTGGGTACCGGGTGTGATATCAGATCGCAGACCGGTCGTAGGCCTATATAATTATTAGTGCGGCGGGCTAACACTAGTAACAACAAGTAGGCGTTGAATACTAACTTGCTGTTTAGTCGAAAAATAATACTTAGAGAAATATTAAACCCGGGATATTAAAGTACATAGCAATCTGGCTTAGTTTAATATGCATATCAGCACATCAAGTCGAAAGAATATTGTCAAGTTAAAAGTATTTTTATTGTAAAAAATAAGTAGGCCAATATTTCTATAGGTTATAAACACAGGCGTAGCCATGATTTTTCAATTGGGGGAGGGGGGGGGCAGACGTGAAGGATCCAACCACACAGCCAGGATTTCATTTTTTGGGGCGGTTGTGAGCGCACGAAGAATGCGAAATAATTGGTGATGAGCACGTAAAGCATGCTCCCCAGGGGGTGGGTGCATAGAGGGGCAGTACATTTCCCCCTGCCCACACGAAGCCATAAAGCTCTGATCTTTTACAGCAAATTTGAGAGAAAGATAAACGGCTCGTAGCCGTCGACGCTCTGACTGCTTTTCAGTTATTTGAACGATGATACTCATGGGCGCCACAGGAATTCTATTCAAGTGGGGGGGGGGGACACCCCATTGTTGCATCCAGGTGTGCCCCCCCCCCCCCCACTTGAATAGAATTCCTGTAAGGATTGGCGCCCATGATGACACTGCACTATGTAACAGGGGTGGGTGCAGGGAGGGGGGGGGGGGTTCTGATGTTTTAGCACCATTTTTTCAGGCCGAATGTTAGTTCGACGCCCTGGCTGTTTTTCAGTTATTCTGGACGCAATACTGCTCTGTATGTAACAGGGGTGTGCCCGCAGGGAGGGGGAGTTTCCCCCCTTCCCGCGCGAAGCGCCAAAGCTCTGACGTTTTTAGCACTTTTGAGAGAAAGATAAACGGTTCGTAGCAAACAATTTTTGAGGCGGAAAGTTATAGTTCACCGCCCAGAGTACTTTTCAGTTATTTGGACGCAATACTGTACTTTGTGTGACAGGGGTTGGTGCAGGGAGGGGGGGGGAGTTTCTCCCTTCCCACGCGAAGCGCGAAACTGACGTTTTAGCACCTTGTTTTTAAGCCGAATGTTGGTTCGACGGGGTCATCCCTATAGCTAGAAGGTCCGATAGACCGACACCCAATAGATAGAAGGTTCGATAGACCGAATGTACGAGAGGGTCCAGTAGACAGAAGGTTCTATAGACCGAATCGGCAGGAGGGTCCAATAGTCCGAAGCTTCTATAGATCGAATGACCAACGGGTCCGATAGTCAGAAGGTCCGATAGATAGAAGGTTCGATAGTCCGAATGTACATGAGGGTCCAATAGACAGAAGGTTCTATAGACCGATCGGCAAAAGGGTCCGATAGTCCGAAGGTTCAGTAGGGGTCCGATAGTTAGAAGGTCCGATAGACCGACAATAAATACGTAAAAAGGGTAAAAAAATAAGTGGTTAAAATAAGTGGGGGCGTTATGTTTTCAAATGTGGGCGCGGGAATTCCCTCCCCCTCCCACTTTTCATGCCTGTAAAGGGGGTTCCAACCAAAGAAAAAGCAAAAAAGAAGAGGTTGAAAAGGAAAGAAGAAAAGAAAAGAAAGGAAAAGAAGAGAAAACGAAAAGAAGAAATCAGAAAGGAAAGAGAAGAAAACAAAAATTCAAAAACTTCGTTCACTAGCATTATTAGGGTTATTTACCAATGCCCATTATATTTTCATTATTGATATTAGTTATTAATATAATCGCCATATGTATGTATATAAACCAATGGCAATTATATTAATAAGTCATATGCTTATGGAAGTTATTTGGTTTGCATCTTGAATCTCTAGCTAATGTTATGCTATTTTTCTACTCAAAGAATGTTAGGAACATAACTGAAAGGAATCGAGCAGTAAGTTGACCTAAAGGGGCTAAAGAGATGAATTTTCAGAAATAATGGCCTGTGACAATAGTCTCTTCCCAATATGAGAACGGAAGATGCCGATAACATGTTACACAGATTATGAGAACGGAATAACAATACGCTAGAACCTATTCTCAGGATACAATCTCTCTCTCGTTTGCTCGCTTTGCTCGCTCATACAATCAAGAAACTAGGCCTAGATTGTTTCTTGCAGCAAGCACCTCTTACGTCCTGCAGCAACAAGAAGCCCGAATATCATAATATTCGGGCAGTGAGGTATCCGACTATTCTCGAATTCCCCCACCCCCCCCCCAAAAAAAAATGGTATAATTTACCCGACAGAGTCCACAGACTAAAATTTGCCACAAGGTAGTGGTATGGGTGTAGTCGGTGAACATTCAAAAAGTATAAAAGCTGACATCATAACTGGTAGGAAAATCTCACCTGACAACCCTCAAAAAAAAAAAAGGTTGTAGGGCCTAATTGAAACAATTTCATTTTTATCGGTCAGAATCTTTTGTTGTCAGAATCTTATCTTTGGTTACTTTTAATGAAAATTCAACTATAAAGTGTGCACCCCATGAGATTTCTTTGTTTAAAAAATAACACTTGTGTTAGAAGGGGACGCCCTTTCCTCAGCTTGCTCCACTAGAAAAAAATGCTTCGGGCATGATGGGCCTCGGGGCATCAGTGTGCACCATATAATTAGATTTCCATGTTTCAAAAAATGGTCAGCGTTCCCCATTGCCAAAACATCGGTTTAGTGGCAATATGAACCGGGGGAGGGGGGGGGGGGGGACTGAGCTGCATGGGTGGACCACCCCCGCCCCACGGTGATGATGATGATGCTTTGATAAAAATACTTTTAACATGTTGAAAATGTATAAAACAAAACTTCCCCATTTTTTATTTATTTATTTATTTTACTTTTTTTTGGGTGGCGGGGGGGAGGGTGGGCCTACAGACCTAGTGCATCGGTTTATTACAATACACATAGAAGAAGATAAGGCATTACCCTTTTCCTTTTATGAGATAAAATTATTAAAAACTTACTGTATCCACTTATTTTACCTTTTTACGTTATTGTCGGTCTATCGGACCTTCTAACTATCGGACCCCTACTGAACCTTCGGACTATCGGACCCTTTTGTCGATTCGGCCTATCGAACCTTCTATCTATCGGACCTTCTGACTATCGGACCCCGTTGGACATTCGATCTATAGAACATTCGGACTATCGGACCCTCCGCCGATTCGGTCTATAGAACTGTCTGTCTATTGGACCCTCTCGTACATTCGGTCTATCGAACCTTCTATCTATTGGGTGTCGGTCTATCGGACCCGCTAACTATCGGACCTTCTAGCTATAGGGCTGTAACCGGTTCGACGCCCTTGCTGCTTTCACTTTATTTTGGACGCAATACTGCACTGTATGTAACAGGGGTGGGTGCAGGGAGGGGGAATTTCCCTCTTCAGAATTCAAATTCAAATTCGTATTTATTTCATTTCCAACAGAAAGAAAATACAATGGCATTACAGATATTGTGACAGAAAATATGAAAAATATATCTACAAATTCATTTTTCCTTGATAAGTGTAGAAGTATACACTGTGCATATAGAAATTCTTAATTTCTGAGGAAATGTGGGGATCCTGTAAAAAGCAGTGCTTGTAATTTGTGGATTTCCCAGGGAAAATAAAATTGTTTCAAATTGTTATTTGGACGTAATACTGCACTCGCTGGTGTAGACAGGGGGTGGCACAAGGGAGCCATGCCACCCCCCCCCCCCCTTTCAGCCACTAAAAAAAGTGGGGGAAGTGAGAGAAACAGGCCTAAAAGGCGCTTCAAGCCGTTATCTTTCTCTCAAAATTTGCTAAAACGTCAAAGTTTTCGCGCTTCGCGGGGGAAGGGGGAAACAGTAGGCCTACTCTCCCCTCCCTGCACCAACCCCTGTCACATACAGTGCAGTATTGTGTCCAAATAAATTGAAAGCAGTCCGGACGTCGAAATAACTTTCCCCATAAAAAAAATTGTTTGCTACGAGTCGTTTACCTTTCTCTTAAATTTTCTAAAAATCAGAGATTTCGGACATCGAGAATCACGTAAAGAACACAAATCCATCGTTATTTTCATGTAAATCTGTATTTTTTTAAAATATAGTTTATGCAAATTATCTGCATAAATTAATATACATTTCAATTGATAATCAAACAAAGAAGGGGTTTGGAGATAAAATTACAATGCAAGTAGTTTTTTCTTTACCTCAAACACATTTTTACATAAGAAAAAGAATAATCTAATAATAAACGAATTTCTTATGTATTTCTTTGGTTTTCAGCTTTAACTTTTTTATCGTCTTTTTAAGTCTGCTGTTTCAGAGTGCTATCTGAACTAATATTCAGTTAGAATAGATGATAAATAAAGACAAAAGAAGAAATTATAGGTGATAAAGGAGGAACATGAGGAAATGCAGTTCCCCATTCGTTTGTACACACAACTCAGACATTCTCCGTTTTGTGGCTGACATGAGGTCACAAAAGGTCACGTGACTCGGCTTTTGCTAAACAGTCGGGTAACGTCCACTGATCTCTATGTAAAATTTTTACATAGAGATCATGATCAGTGGTATCGTCGCGTCGCGTTGGTAGAATTTTTCAGGAAGGTGTCTTCAAGGGGACAAATTGAAAAAGAGTCCATCTCAGTATGATTTTTCCCGTTTTCAAGCTACAAACGACAAACAAGGGAATAAAGAAAAACAATAGAAGGATAATGCAAAGAAAAACATGAACTATAAAGAGAGAATACAAGGGTAGGAAGGATGGAAGAAAATATGATGAAAGGAAAGAAAGAATACAACAAAAGGAAACTTGAAAAGTAAAAATAAGTGGATAAAAACAAAGAATAACATAAAGAAAGATAGAGACATAAATGATAGAAGGATAAAGATATTAAGAGTAACATAAGGAAAGATAGAAGAGAAGATGGTAATTTGAATAAAGGAATAACATAACCAAAGAAAAGATGAAAGGAAAACAAAATGATAGGATAAAAGCAAAGAATGTTTAAAGGAAAGTAAGTAAAGATGGAAAGCAGAAAATGATTTTAAAAAGAATAATATGAAAGATAGAGAGAGAAATGATAGGATAAAAAAAGTTTAACTTATATAAAGAAAGACAGGGATAGAAATGATAGAAGGATAAAGATTAACGTGAGGAAGGTGGGGGAGAAAATGATAACAGGAAACAAAGAATATCATAACGAGAGGAAGGATGGAAAGATAATTGATAGAAGGATAAAAGCAAGAAATGACAAAGCGAGAGATAGAGAGATAATGATAAAAAGATATAAACATGAAGAAAGGTGGAAGAGAAGATGATAAAAGGGAACAAAGAACAAAGTGAAGATGGAAAGCAATAAAAAAAGAGGATAAAAAGAATAAATATAAACAGTAACATTATGAAAGATGGAAAACAAAATGATAAAAGCAATAAAAGAATAACGTAATGAAAGGAAAGGTGGAAAGAAAAAATTAATAAAAGGATTAAAAACAACTGAATTAGTAATTACGCGATGCGTAATTATGTCCCCGCCAGAAGTGTAGATCTGTGGAATGGCTGTTAATTTATGTAATTTCTGATAGAACCTTGAAGATAAATGTGAGAAATGAATTATCAAATTAATGTTTTATGATTATAAATGCATTTTCTGTTGATTTTGAATAAATTACAATAAATTTGCATAATTAATGAATTTCAAAATTCTGTGTAGAGGTTTGACAGCCCCTACCCAGCCCTATCAGATAAAACAATCAGATTCAAAATACGGTGTGAAATAGAGAAGTAGCATTTTTCGTCGATTTTGAATAAATTTGCATAAATTTGCATAATTGATGAATTTCATGATTTTGTGTAGAAGTTAGGAAGCCCCCACTCAGCCCTATCAGATAAAACAATCAGAATCAAAATCGGCCAAGAAATGACGGAGAAGTAGCATTTTCTAACTTTTTGAGCACATATGGGACGGACGGACACACACACGCACACACGAACGGAGTTCGTTTCATAGTCCCCTCGCGAACTTCGTTCGGCGGGGACAAAAAAGACGAAAGATAGACTAAGGAATGATAGATGGATGAATATAAAGAGTAATATAAAAGATGGAAGAACAGATAAAAGGAATCACAGAATAACATAACGAAAGTAAAGATGGAAAGCAAAAAAAAAAAAAGTATCATTGGGAAAGAGGGAAGACAAGATGATACAAGGGATCAAAGAATAACATAATGAAAGGAAAGGTGGAAAGAAAAAAATTATAGGATAAAAAAAAATGCAGAAATCATCATAATTAATGTTTGAGACAGTGTTCCAAAATCCTGTGTAGAATTTCTATGTATATCACTTAGCTCTACTGGATAAAACAAACAAAATTTAAAGAAATGAAGGAGAAAAGGCTTTTTTGCGGGGGGATTTTGTACTAAAAAATTATCATAGTTAATATAAAGCAAACAAAATCAGATGAGAAAAGACAAAGATATGATAGAAGGATAAAGATTTAGAAATAGAGCTACATCCGCACACAGATTGGACGCTCATCATTCAACAAAACAAAAAAACAAAACAAGAAAAAGAATACAAAGAAAGTTTTCTTTTTGTCTATAATTGTTTAACATTATAACTCTTGTTAAATACCTCAGGATAAAATATGAAGATACATAAGCAGTTTGTGGCACACAAAACGGGGAAAAATCATACTGAGATGGACTCTTTTTCAATTTGTCCCCTTGAAGACACCTTCCTGAAAAATGTTCGAAATTTTTTACCAACGCGACGCGACGTTACCCGACTGTTTAGCAAAAGCCCGTGACTCGGTAACGGTTTGAC
Organism: Heliocidaris erythrogramma; assembly: GCA_025617745.1. NCBI lineage: Eukaryota > Metazoa > Echinodermata > Echinoidea > Camarodonta > Echinometridae > Heliocidaris > Heliocidaris erythrogramma. Next base: position 18,774,135 of record CM046863.1, on the reverse strand, counting down.
CGATTTTTGTAAACTTGATGTGAAAATATGCGCAAGACTTGGAATGCGCGTACAGTATGGGTTCGTCCTTGATATGTATTTTTGAGTTTAAAAAAGCAATAACAATGAAATAAATGATACGGTTTTTATGTAGACCCTAATATATTCATATTGAACACGCCCTCATCATGTAAATAGCAGCATTGTATATTTGAAAGATCGGATTTCGATTTTGATATAAGTTGTACGGTTTTGTTATCTATCCAGAAACTATACAAATTTATCATTTATACACGCTTGAAATATGTAAATATCTGTACTTTACTCACTGTAAATGAGATTTCAATTGAATTGTTTTTTTTGTATCTTATAAGACACAATAGTTTTGACATATTTTTGTAATGAGATGCAAAAACCACAACAAAAACAAAAACAAAAAGCAAAACAAAAAACAGCAAAATAAGTTTCACAGTTTTGTTACCTATATCAAGAGAATATACTAAACACGATCATAACATGTAAATACAAGTATAGCTGCATTATACTAAGCATTCTTAGAATACAAATTTATTGATTTTCATTTTACTGCGTTGCCACGGTGTTTTTAATAAAACAAATGCAATAGCATGCTATTACAATAAATAAAATTGAATGGTTTTGTTATCTATCAAATGATATACACATTAAACTGCAGTCACACCATAAGACCGACTCCAGGGGAGCGTTTCATCAAGTGTCTTGTCTGTGATTTTTACTGACAAATTTGTTCTCAACCAATCAAAGCGAGGATTTCGGTAGCTTTCAGTTGTCGGTAAAAATCACTGATGAAACGCTCGATGAAACGCTCGCTAGACCGACAAGAGAACAAACAAACGACTGTTAAAGCTAAGTCACACCGCTAAACAGACTCCACACTGGTTGCAAACCGACCGATACTTTTCCATTCTGAGTAATGTAATTTCTTGTTCGGTCCGTTATCGGTCTGGTGTGGGCCTCGTTGATGTGACTAGGGTTATTATATACGCTCATGTATACGTCTCTATTATGTATTATGTAAATAGCCGTACTATTATACTGGATATTTGTAAGTTTTAAATTCATTCATGGCCTATATGCTTTGAACTACAGAAAAATGAGATGTGTCATTATAGTTACAAGTAAACAAAACATATATTGTGCAGTGTAGATGACAATTAAAGTAGTCTTTAAAAAAATGACGGATCACAGTTTTAGCTTATATTATCATGATTTTATTTCTATGTCAGACAATAACCGTTCTTGCTAATTTCTAGGAGATATATAAATGATACAACAGTGAAAGCTAAATTCTATATTATTATGTAATTTCTCATAGCTGATTTCGTTTTATTTTTAACGGATCAGATATATGTTTATGTGGTCTGCTACACGTCAGGCAGGGTTCGGGTTTTCCTTTGTTACCATCGTGATACATTTCTAGTTCTTTAGGGAGATAGTAGAAAGAGGGAGGTTAGGATGAGGTAAACTTTGAAGTTTGTGTATTTCCACAAGCATATCTCCTTGCTTGGGCGTAGATAGCAGGGGGGGGGGGGAGTGGGTTGTACAATCATTCCCCCAGCTTTCAGGGGGAAAGTTTAAAAACTAATTGTCCTGCGTCGGTTGATGAAAAATACAAAGTCAATGATGAATAAACAACCGTTAAGAAATGAAAGAATTCAAATTTTCGCCTATAGGGCTTCATCAGAGTCAGGAATCAGAGTCAGGAATGATATATATATATATATATATATATTATGAACCGCCTAAATAATAATAACAAAGTGGCTTTTCTTGGGCACAGCTACTATTTTCTCCTCCATTTGGTGTTATTTGTAAGGCGTTTTGAACAAATATGATGGTACTTTTATTTTCTACTTCTTAATTGTGTGACGGAGGCTGTAGAAAATTTTATGTAAGATATCCGTAAACGATTGACCGCTAAATTTCCACTTTTGTATTCGCCTCGGTATTCGCATAATATATCCGTTTATGTACACAAAGAATCTGTATAACGCTGAAGTATAGGTAAACATCTCGAAGTGGCTTTAATAGAGGGTGACGAGGAGGATGGCGATGAAGAGGGTTCGAAGAAGAACTGGAGAAAATGAAGAGATAGTCGGGCTCCCACTGGACAGAGGGTCAGGCGTGGTCGATGCGGCTCGCGTGGGGCTCAGTGCGGCTTGTGCAGGCCGAGGGGTCAATGTCACATCTATCAAAATCAAAAATCGTACGAAATTAATGATAGGAAAGCGAAATCAAGCAAGATGTGAACTTCAAGGTTTACTTACATAAATACACACTTCAAACTTTTAGTAAATCTTGCAGTATCATATCATTTTCTAGAAAATGGGAATGGTATAGCTATCATTTGGATAATAACATTCATTCACAAATGCCTTTTTTTATAACAGGTCATTATTGGTATTGGATAATTTACGTCGCCTTCTTTTTTCTGTGATTAATTGAAATCACTGTCATGTGAATTGCATTTTGAATTGAATTTGACAAAACATCATTGATTTACATCAATATTCTGTTCATGAACATATAACAAAGTATTATCATATACAGGTATTTATAACACAAATAATTTAGAGTGTATAACAGAAGTACAATATTTTTCGATCTTATCAAATTTGTTTATTAAAGATACAGATGTGATATGAATTATTTTTCTTTCTTTCTTTTTAGGAGGGGTTGGGGATAAAACTTACCCAGGCATTCATCTCCATCTTGTTTGAAACCAGGGCAGCAACCGTCCTGGACTTCGGTAACATTTTGTATCATGTACACCATCTGGATATTGTACAATAACCTATCGGTAAAAATATATAAATGAAAACATGGGAATCCATCAACTGGACCCAGAGCCATCCTAAATAGCGCCATCTGTAACAGGATTTGGAAAATGTCCGTGCATCTTATTTTCCTATCATGCACCATTCCCCCCCCCCCCCCCCCCCCCCCCCCCCCCTCAGTATTATTTAGGGTACGCGTATGCTTGTTCCCTCCCTTTGAAAGCACCCCCCTATCTCAGGGCTGCCAAAATTTCTGAACCCCCCTATCGCGGGCTTTGCGCGGGCTTTTCCTGCCTTGGAGACCCCCCTAAATTCAGAACACTGCTCAATGTACCCCCTATCTCAGGTGAGCTCTCATTCCAACCCCATATCTCAGGACAGACACCAACCCTCTCCCAAGTAAGCTGTCATTACAGTACCTTGGAAGAGATGGGTTTTTTTCTACTTTTCAAAATGAAATAATCCTGGCTGAATGAGCTATCAAAACTAGCAGGAATTTCAGGAATTTGATCCTGGGATTTGATCAATTTTTCAAGATATTTCATAATCCCCTTTTTTTAATTTCTCAGGTGTCGAAGAGAGAGAGAAAGAAAAACACCCCTTTTTTTAATGAAATCTCCGAGTGAAAGATAAAAAACACCCCCTTTTTTTACAATTCACTGGCCGGATTGTGTCGCCCCAAAAATACCCCTTTACCGGAGATTTTGGGAACACGCATGCGGTCCCTTCGACCTCCGAGTGGGGGGGGGGGGGGGGGGGGGGCGGGGCACCATTATCCTTAGTAGAGTTTACAATGTACGTTCAGACAATTTTCTTTGTTTGCAATTAAGTCTATGGTAATAGTTTGAAATAAAAATAATCCTTATATTCTCCAAGCCAGTTGACTTTAGCTGAAATTCAAAATGAAATGTTACTTATCTCTAATTATAATCTTAATTTAGGAATGATCGTCAGGTGTAATTTCATATAGCCGCCTATTGGTAAGAAGATTTCTTCACTATATGGTCAAAGGTCCCCTACAACCAAATGCAAGTTGATTTCTGTTGATGTGCAGGGATGCATACAACTAATATTTTGTTATTCAAACATCGAAATATGTGTCATAGAGTTTTAAATATTTTTTGAAATCATTTTCTCAAAGATGCTAAGCTTTTTGGCAGAATTTTGACCGCTGTAGCATCTAGCATTATGCTTGGCAGAATTTGGCATTTTTAGCAGAATTGTAGCAGACTCTAGAAGAATTCTGAAATTTGGGAGTTTTCTTCTTTTTTTTTTGGGGGGGGGGGGGGGGGGGTTGCTCGGCAGAGAAGTTTTTCCGGGAAAATGTACCTGAAAATGTGTGATGACCTTTTTTTATTGCTTGTCAGAGAATTTTTTGAGGAAAATGTACCGGAAAATGGGTGATGACCTTTTTTTTTTTCTTTCTTTTTTTTTCTTGTCAGAGGATTTTGTCATGAAAAGCACGTTTCTTAAGGAAAATGTGCCCCTTTTCAACGGGAGAATTTTTGCCAATTCTAGCAGAATTTTTGCTACTCCCTAGCAGAATCGTATTTTGTCGCTGACAACACTGTAGATGATTGCAGGAATGAGCTCTGGAGCTTTTTTAGGCTGGAGATTAGGAGGTTGGAAAAAATATTTCAAAAAACATATAAAAATCTATGAAATTATCTAGATGTTTGAATAACAGAATATTAGTTGTATGCATCCCTGGACATCAACAGCAAAAAAAAAAAACTTGCAAAAAACTGAAACTGAAATGGATCTGTTCAAAGAACATGAATAGGATTGAAATAGTCATGTGACCACTTACCATCAAAATAACGATAAGTCCATGTACATAGCGCAGCTACTTATGTAATATACGTACTGCGCTTAATACAAAGTATCATTACCCCGGCTTTAGCCAAGCCACCATGAAGGCGCTAAGGCATTGAAGGAATTTCTTCCTAGCGGGTACCCATTTTATCTGGGCGGAGAGCTTTGTTCAAGTATTGATTGAACCATCATGTACGTTCTTGAATTTCCACTGAAACATTATAGATCCTAATAATGCCAAAGCACAGTCGTATGTTTTGCAACAGTAGACCGCTTCTGTAATGTATACAAATTTATGCAATATATTCTCTGACTCTGAGCACCTAGTGACGAGCTATTCCATGAACCTGTTTTTCTTTTTATAAATGAGCCTCAATGCTTGGAATCCAGTTTGCATACATTATTTGTAGCTATGTCCGGAAAGCCTCCGGCAAGCTTTCAGGTTGTCAAGAAGAACCTTTGTTTGAAAGGTATCCATAAGATTTGCATACAATACCGAAGCGGTCTATTGGTCACTAGTGTTGGCAAACATGGCATCCACGTATATCCCTTCCCCATTTGCAAAGTTTGAATTGAAGTTTCAACGTTTATTGATTGCCACATATGTCTTTTATATTTTTTTAACAGGGCATATCAAAATTAAGAGCAAGAACATAACAAATGTATACATTGACATAGACTTTGGTATGATTTACACTGATAAAGCAATAGACCTGTTTACTAATTTTATGCATACTTTTTGAACAAAAGTTTCTCTTGACGACTCGAAAGCTTGCCAGAGACTTGCCCGACATAGCAACAACTAATGTATGCAAAATGGATTCCATCTACAGAGACGCAATTATGCATAGCAGGTGCACCAAATAGTTGGTAACTAAGGATTCTGGAGAGAAACATGCATAAATTGAAATACATTAGTAAACAGGTCTATTGGTATGATGTAAACAATGTAAAGGAAAAAAAATGAGCATATAGAGGAGTCAATTAAGAAAGCATGGCTTGTACCTCATAGAGTGTCTAAACAATAGAAATAGTAACAGTCCATGAATTAAAGGAACGTTAAAAAAAAGGGGGAACGTGAAAGAAAAAAAATAGATGAAAAAGAAAAAGAAATAAAGGGGGAAGAAGAAGGGAAAGAATGAAAGGTGGAAAGTGATATGGGGGAGGGGAGATAGAGTACCGAAGTGCTGACGTCATATTCGCTCGTCGTCTAGGATACTGGTTCCAAACAACAGAGCCCGCGCATGAGGTTCACCGCGAAGTCATTCGAGCAACGGGCTGGAGCAGGGCAATTTCAGTGTTTGGCGCTGGTGTGATCACCACGCCATTGTTTAGCACAAAATTGTTTAGGACCAGCAACCTTGACAACTTGGCCGGTATGACGTCACACTTCGGTACTCTATAAAGAGGAAGTAACAAGGAAGAATTTATTTTAATTTACTCTTTTTATTCCTTACCTTTGTTGGCCGTCTGGTGTGGTCTCCAAAATCCAAATCTTTCTCGTCATAGATATATTCATCGGCGTACTGGTAAATGAAAATCAAACGCATTATGTACGTGTGTTTATACGGAGCGTCGCCATAAAAAACCCAAATTTGAAAAGTTGTCGTAAATAGGCTATATGTTAAGCAACAATGAACTTCATATCAAATGAAAGAATAGTTTCCATGCTTTCCAGTGATACCTTTGTTATTTTCGCAGGGTCATGCTCCACTGAATACCATTGTCTCGAATATTTTATGCAAAATTCGTTGTTGAAAGAATAAAACACGATAGGCATGATGTTAAGGAGGTGCCTTTTGTCCGTCAAACGGCCTGGGTGCTCTCCCTAGTCATCATTCATAACAATTAATATCACGGTAAATGTTGTGGGGTTTTTTTGCTTCAAATTTGTGGTCATGAGATATTAAACAATAATCATCCACCCATATTAGGAGGCCACGTTATGAAACATATGAAGGGAGGAAACGCTCTACCAGGAAAACGGTCTAGGCGAATTGAACAAGTTTACAAATCAACATGATCAAGGAATGGATGAGTACCGGTTACCTATTTCACAACTTTTTTTTTGTACTGATTGACCACTATTTTTTTCTTGTATTGATTTACTATAACAACCTCGTCTAGTTTCATTATTTCTGAAATATTACATTACCTCTCAAAAGGGGTGACAAGTATATTGATCAATTAAATTTTTCCTGCAGAAAATGATATACTTATGCTAACAGTTGTGGAACAAAAGCCTTTTACCCACTTCCTAATTCACAAAATTTATTGACTTCCCTTCAGAATTATTTCCCTTTTTCTCAGCAAATATTTTTGGCCAATGAGAACAAAACTGCACATGTTATACTCACGTGACATTGAATTTACATACTGACTGCAGCTCAGATGAACTACACGTCAAATCATTAAACACAAAGATAAGGACGACTATGCCGATGAGCTCTTTGGTTCTAGACATCATTGTTGTACCTGGGGGAGAAAATGTTATGTAAAACGAGGTAAACGAAAAATAGGTCGAAACTCATGAAAAACAGTAGAAGTAAGACCAAGTTGCATAAATGGAGTAATAATTTTCTTCTCGGATAATAGAAACACTCCTTTTTCGCTTACCTGTGTTATAATGTAATAATGTAATGTGACATTATCGTGATGAATATAATAATGACCGTTATTCATAAGGACCGCTATTCATAACGTGTAAGTTCCTATACCTGAAGGTCCGCTATTCCTAAAACGGAAAGGGGCCATTATTCATAAAATCATAAGGACCATTATTCATAAAGACCGCTATTCATTCATTACTAGCTGTCATTATGAATAGCGGTCCTTATGACTAGCGAGCGGACCCAAATATAATAACCCCTCAAACAGTAATAATACAGATTTCATTTTATTTCATCTAAATACGGTCAGTTTCCAATATATTGCGTCCTCTAAATTGTCATTATAATCAGCCATATTGTCACAGTCTCAAGTTAATGTAAACGCGTTACATTTTTCATGTGTGTGTGTGTGTGTGTGTTAATATGTCAGAGAAGAATTTTTTCAAGAATATGGACAAAACTATGGACAAAACTATAAACACAACTATTCACTGCAATCCAATAGACCTGTTTACTAAGTGATTCAAATTTTATGCATACTTTTGAAACAAAGGTTGTTCTTGAAAACCTGAAAGCTTGCCAGAGGCTTGTTAGATATAGCAACAAGTAATGTATGCAAACTGGATTCCAAGTGTTGTAGTTCATTCATTAATAACAGGTTAATGGAATACCTCGTTACTAAGTTCCCAGGAAAGAAACATCCATAAATTGAACACTTAGTAAACTTACTGCCCCTAATAAGAGCATTCACTAGGGTCCCGTTTCATAAAACTTGTTATCAACAACAAGTTACAATTATTGTTATAAGCTACGGAAATCCTTGAATCTGATTAGGTGAGAACAAATGTGTCATAGAAATGGGGCAGTTGTTATTGATAACAAGTTTTATGAAACAGGGCCCAGGTCTTGGTTACGTTCAAATAAGCAGTAAACATCAATGATATCCCACTTAACAAATTGAACTAAATACGGCTCTTGACATGATTTCTTTATTTTTAATTATATCTAGCTTTCTATTTTAGTTATTTGCAAGAGAGTCATGTATTACATAATACAACTAAAATGCAATGTAAAATAAATACAGAATATTATAATATTATAATACAAGACAAAGAACGAAACGAGATGGTAGAAAATGAACACAAGGCAGTATTGGAGTTGCGGTCATGTCTTTAAAGGCCCGGTCACACCGCCAGAACTTTGTTGGAGCGTTCCTTGAACGGTAGGGAGAGGGGGCCGAATTTCGACAACGCTCGTCACCGCGCACAAAATGGGGGGAAAACGCGTTGGTTTAACGGTAGCGAGCGAACAGCTCCATACCAACGCCAAACCAAAGTTCATCACCGCAATGGATCGCTGCTTCAACGCCCGACACCGTTCCAGCAATCCCGTGTCCGCTCGTAAAACGCTTACAACCGCTCCACCAAAGTTTGTGCAACGTTTAATCACCGCCCGGGCAAAGCTGGCGAAGCAGCGGTGGTCCAGCGTTCAAGATTTCTGCGTTGGCCTAGCTGACCCAAGCGTCCACGAACTTGCGTCTAGCGGTGCCAAACTTTGACTGGGCGTTGTTGGAGCGGTGGTGAACTCTGCCGGAGCGGAAAATTGCCCGCTCCTCACCGCTCGCAATATTTTGTGCAGCTCAAAACTTTCGGAGCGGTAGGAGGGACCATCAGCGGTGGCCGAGCGTATACGGCGTTGCCTTAACGGGGGCCAACTTCTGTTAAACGGTGGTGAACGGTTACGAGCGGTGATGAATTTTTTTCACCGCTCCAGGAACGCTCCAGCAAAGTTCTGGCGGTGTGACCGGGTCTTAAGGTGCTTCATCCCTTTTGCAGCCCTTAATTTTGAAGTTGTGTGATGCGATAATTTACAAAAGAATTATAATTGGAAAACTTGTGCGGATGTGAACAGGATTACAATTTGCTTTTAAGTAAGTAATAACAACAATTTGGCAACACTTAATTTCTTTCGACTCGAAAGAAATTGCGTAATTTTAAAAAAATATTTTATGACCGTTAGGACTACATGTATTATCTCCTTGCGTTTCTGAATAGCTCCCTCTGCGACAAAAGCAAGATTTTCATTTCTTACAAAGGAGTTAAAGAATTGTGACTTTGAAATTTCATATAGGCAATATCTTCAGGATGTCTACTAAACCTGTGCAAAGTTTCACGAATTATTGTGTAAGTCCGAGAAAGGATGAAGTACCATTAAACACACGATTCAACAAAGCACGCACTTTTAATAAAATCAATGAAAGAGCACTTAATAATGCCTGCTTAAAAAAATGCTTCTGTATGTCTTAGATTATACAGTCTGTATGAAGTGATTTGAACAATTTCCGTTGAGATCTTTTTCTTTTTCCTTTCTTCCAATCATTAACTCTACAAAAGCCAAGGCTTTGGTTTAGGAACGAGTGATCTAACAAATTGTTCAATTCCCTTTTATTGTACAATTCCCCAACACCCCCTTTTTCACATCTTACGCGATAATTCCAGAAGATTTGTATTCGCTGTCTCTCCTTCAAATATTTAACCATGTACTAATCAATGCAAAGATCATTTTAATAAAGTTCAACTCTGTAATACGAACGACAAATGATGTTGAAATGATGAACTTTTACATTCAAAGCAGACATTTTAAGCAGTGGAGGATCCAGTATTTGTGTGAAGGAGGTGGCACAATATTCTGAAATGTTTCTGCCAAGCGAAAAGAATATATAAAAAAGGGACATCGGCGTTTTTCGTTTTTTGTTGTCTTTTTACTCCAAAATGACCTGACAAGTAAAAAAAAAACAGGGGGGGGGATCATCAGGGTTTTGTGTGTCTTATTTGCCAGGGGGTCCGCCCCTGATTCCAATGTACCTATTTTAGTGAATTGTGTCTACGAACCTAACTGCGCAGACAACACCGGATGCATTATGGGACACGATTGTTGTGAAACAAAATTTACCCATTTCCGGTTCTAGTCGATCCGTGGACCAATGGTGTTGCCGCTTCAGTCAACTCTTGGCACATATCACACTAAAACACATTCAGCACATGCATACATGTGTTGTATACACAACATATAGTGCATGTAGGCCTAGAGACTATTTTGATATAAACATAATAAAGGTCATGACGGCAAATTAATGAACTTCCTGTCCCTTGAAATCAGTAAACATGGGTCAAGTATTGGGCAATGCCTATATGAACTTAGCATGACTCGTGTTTTGTTAACATCATTCACAGCAAAGGTATATTCAATGAAGTGCTATAAATATACACTTCTTTATATTTGGGGATGAAAGGATTGACTACGAATTAAATTAAAGTGCTATAATACACTGAATAAACTGTTAACTAACAAAATAAAAGAAGAGTGCTTTTTTCAATAAGACAAAGATTAATCTAACAATGAGTCAGAAATAGTTACCGTACTTATTTATAAAAAGTATTTTTAAAATACTTGTAAAAACACATTGTGTTTTTGGCAGATCTATTAATGACAAATCTCCATGAGAGTACATTTTGTCATGCAAGTGAAACAAAGTTGTTTGCATTCTAACTATAATTCGTGCTACTACGCATCACACAATATAATTTTATCACACAAAATTAATGCTGTAATTATTGTCGATCATTACATTATAATGTATTTCTTGTACATTTTTGGCTCCTGCGATGTTTTTATTTTTACTGAGTATTTACTCTTTCTTAGATATCTATTAATTACACTATATATGTGTGCATATAATATATACATACAAAACTGTGGTTATGGGGACCTATAACAATGCGATTTATTCCGTCAGTGTGAAAACAACCCGATTACGGGGACATGGAACCCGGTAATGGGGACATTGGGATGACGTATAACAATGCGAATGTCCCCATAACCATATATATACAAGTATATATATATATATATATATACCCATATTTATGTATACAACAAATTTACGTTCATGTATATAAGGAATCCCAATCTTACCAACAGAATTATCGTGTTATACATACAGATAGCTTGGCAGGAATTGAGTAACTGTTTTAAACAGTTCCCTCAGATAGTCTGGATAAACTCTGTTTTGTTATATAATATTTTAAAAACTATTTTTCCCCGGATGTAAAGGAATGAAAAGTGACGTACTAAGTAAGGCCCGCAATCTACTAATTCCATTAAACCTGATGCTGGGTCTTGGCGACGCTTAAGCGAACAATGACAAGGGAGAACTTCCTTTGTTAAATTCGACTATATAGACCGAGCTTAAAGGGTACCGATCACCAAAATATATTTTACTCGATCTGTATGTTAGAGGTTCAGTCTCACTACACTTTATTCCATAAAGATATATTGCAAGTTTAAATATCCTCTAAATAAACATTACAGCGACTTGTAAATAGACTAGGCGACGCACCCATACAACTGAATTTGAATTTCTCGCCTCATTGGTCTATAGGCTTACACCAATAGGCTGAATGGCGTCCGCCTCGGCATCGGCGCCAGAAATGGAGGACCATGGATCCGATTTGGACGAGGACGATTTCATTACGGTATCACACTCTCGATCTAAACAAAGACCTGGGAAAAGGCCAAGACTTACTAACTTTAACTTTAGTGTAGAAAATCTAAATCATACCGAAGAATTGTCATCACCCGAATCGGATCCCAATATGGCGTCGCCACATAAACAAAAAGATTTTGACACTATTATCTCCCCTATCGAAAAACATAAGAACTTTCGGAACATGAACCCTGTTATTTTAGGTAATGCAATCAAGGCAGTCGCTATACATCCAGTTGACCTTATTAAGCCTATAGGCCTAAGACAGGGTCAGGCAATTCTTGTGAAATGTAGAAACTTAAAACAAATGAGAGCGATACTACAATTCTAATCCTGACCAGTTTAAGCATGCTAGTATTTCCCCCAAACTCAAAGGTATAAAGAGTGATCCTGAAGACTTAAAGAACTATCGGCCTATTGCTAACCTGAAGTTTTTTGCTAAAATTGTAGAGAAGTTGGCAGCATTGCAATTACAGAAATATCTAAGTACTTCCAATCTTCATGCCCGATCACAGTCAGGATATAGGTCATTTCATATTGTTGAAACTGCTTTATTACGTCTAACTAGTTTTAGTTTTTAGTTTCAAGTTTTATTTATTTTGTCTTTCAGAAAACACATGTAACAAAGCATAGAGTGTAATCATAACAGTACAAGAATTTTCTTCTAATACACAATTTCAGAAGTATACAAAATAAATAAAGCGAAGAAAGACGAGGAGACCTTAGTTGAAGCACAGCTTGTTGAGTTAAGGTCCCTCAATTGATATGACAAAGATAACTGGTTCATGATTTCAAAAAAAAAAAAAGAAAAACGAACAAACAACAAGAAAAGAAGTGTATAAATGTGAAATATATACAGCTATTTACATAATACACCCAGAAAACAACTACCCAATGATGCATCGACCACAGCATGGACCTAATGATCCAGGTTCTTGATCATAACTACCATACCCGAAGATGCGCACAACCCCATCACACCAGGTTAGTTATAACAAACATCGTGTGTGTGTGAAATAAATGTCATATGAGCAGGAACAGCCCACCCATGGCAACAACAAAATACAGGCCCAAGCTCATCGATACATCGATGAGTTATTACTCTCTGGGTGCATAAGGCAAGCAGGAATACAGTTTATGGCGTATTTACAAATGGATACAAAGAAGAAGAGGAAGAAAAGGGATTCATGAAGGAAGAGAAATAGGATAGAGAGTAGAGTGAGGGAGAGAGCACTAGGAATATAGGAAAAGAAAGAAAGCAGACATAACTGACAACATGAAAGAAAGGAAGGGGAAAAAGAAAGAAAACAAAAGTGGAGAGAAGCTGGCAAAGGAGGGAAGGGGAAAATATTCAAGTTATACTACAATACTATAAAGAATAATTACATATATCAGTATATTTATATTAATGTGTCATCCACATACTTGTCAAGTAAATATAACTTGAGTCTACGTTTAAAAACTGAGATGCTTGGAGCATTTGGTACTGTAGACTGAAGTGAATTCCAGAACCTGGGGCCAGTGGACATTATAGTTTTCAGAGTGAACGTTGTCCTTGCATATGGTAAATGGAGAGCAGAAGCCTGTCTTGTATTATGGCTGTGAATTTGGTTATTTTTTCTAAAGATTTGAACAAGGACAGGAGGGAGGTCCCCCGAGTGAGTGTTAAACATGAACATACCAAGATGCATTGAATAGTGATCATCTAGTTTTAAAATATTGTTTTCATAAAAAAGTAGATTTGTATGAGCACGATAATTTGCTTTACAAATTATTCTGATAACCCGCTTCTGTACAACAAAAAGCCTATGAATTAGAGTTTTAGCTGATTTGCCCCATGCCAATATACCATAATTAATATATGATAGAATAAGAGTAGAGTACAAAATGAACAATACTTCCTGAGGTATACATGATCTCAACTTATAAATAACTCCACTGTGTTTTGATAACACTTTACTTAAATTGTCCACATGAGCTTTCCAACTCAGTTTCTCATCTATGTATATCCCAAGAAATTTTGTTGAAGTTACTCTCCCAATAGGGACATTATTAAATGTGACATCGCCTGGCAAAAATTTGACTGAATTACTAAACAGCATATAATTAGTTTTTTTAGATTCAATGATAACTTATTAGCATTAATCCACTTCATTACATTTCGAAACTCCTCATTGACAGTTTCCAACAATGTTTGTGGACATTTGTGAGAAAAAAATACACTTGAGTCATCAGCAAAAAATATGAAAGATAGTACACTTGATGAGCGTTGAAAATCATTAATATATAAAATAAATAAGAGTGGTCCCAAAAGGGATCCCTGGGGAACACCACATGTTACATTTTTGGTGTAAGAGTCAGTTCCATTTAAAGACACATATTGTTTTCTATCAGTAAGATAACTCCTGTACCAATCCAAGGTGACTCCCCTGACACCATAATGACATAATTTACTCAAGAGAATTTCATGGTCTACAGTGTCAAAGACCTTGGAAAAGTCTAAAAAGGTACCAATGGTGTGTAAGTGACTATCTAAAGCAAAAGCAAGTTTATCTATAAGGTGTAAAAAAGCATGCGTAGTTGTATGCTTCTCTCGAAAACCAAACTGATAATTACTGAAGACAGATGATTTCTTTAAAAAAGTTATAGTTCTACTGTAGATAAGTTTTTCCAGAATTTTTGAGAAACATGTTAACAGAGAGATCGGACGATAATTCGTCAGTGACTGTGAGTCACCCTTTTTGAAAATTGGTACAACTTTTGCAATCTTCATGTTTAGTGGTACGACTCCAATTGACATAGACAAATTAAAAATATGAACTAGTGGTTGAAGAACACCGCCAATAACTTGCTTAATAAGTTCATTCCCAATATGATCATACCCAGGACTTTTCTTGTTCTTCAGGGCTCTAACAATACCGAGCAATTCTTCATCGTTTGTGGGCACCAAAAATAAGCTCTGCACGTTAGGTTCTCCTAAATAATCGTGGAAATCAGTTTGACTCTTTGGAATATTTTTTTTCAGATTCGAACCGATGTTACAAAAAAATCATTAAACTTTTCCACTATAATATCTTTATCTTCAACCAGTTGGTCATCTATATTCAGTTGTCTTATACATGCTACTTTAGATGGTGCTAGGAATACATTTCTTATCACTTTCCACGTGCCCTTGATATTATTATAAGTTGCTTGGAACTGTGCAAAATAATATTGTTTTTTGGCTGCTCGCAGAACAGAAGTCAACGCATTTCTGTAAACAGAATATTTCCTTTTTAGTGCTTCCGTCCCAACTTTCTTATAGTTATAGAACAGCTCATTTTTTTGGTTTATTGATTTAAGCATAGCTTTGGTGACCCACGGCATACGCGGGGTTCTTCTACGTTTGTTTTTACTCTTTATTACTGGAATATTGGCATTATACAATGATAAAAACCTATTCATGAAAATATCGAAGGCACCTTCTACACACTGACTCGAAAGAACATCACTCCAGTCTGTCGCCACTAAAGCCTCTCTAAACCGATTAATATTTTCTGGAGTGCTCCTTCGAACATTAGTGTTCTTTGGGGTGACTACAGGGTTTATACCCAAAGGGATTGAAGTATACACTGGAAAATGGTCAGACAAGTCTGACACAATAATACTAGAAGAAGGGAAAGGTTGCAAGTTACTAAAGATATTGTCAATTAGAGTAGCAGAGGTCTCAGTTACTCTTGTTGGTTTTGTTATCAAGGGCAACAGTGAGAATGACATTAGCAAATTTAGGAAATCATTAACATGGGCATCGACATTGTGCTGCAAAAGGTTTATGTTATAATCTCCAACCAAAAATAAGGATTTACCATTGAGTATCTGGCTTTCTAAAGCTCTCTGCATTTCATCCATAAAGAAATTTATATTACCATCGGGAGGTCTGTACACGACTCCAATTACAATATGTTTTTTACCAGAAATGAACACTTCAACAAATAAAGCTTCAAGATTTTCATTCATGACATTAAGCTCATGACATACTCCATAATCGAGCCTAGATGGAACATAAAGGGCAACACCACCACCACGCCTGCATACTCTATTATTGCATAACAAGTTATAACCTGGAATTACAAACAGGTTTGCATCATTTTCATTGGTGAACCAGGTTT
Source organism: Heliocidaris erythrogramma (assembly GCA_025617745.1). Classification (NCBI taxonomy): domain Eukaryota; kingdom Metazoa; phylum Echinodermata; class Echinoidea; order Camarodonta; family Echinometridae; genus Heliocidaris; species Heliocidaris erythrogramma. The sequence goes on along the minus strand of CM046863.1, from coordinate 18,758,222 downwards.
CAGTGACACCAATGGCAGTTAAACTTGGGCTGATTTTGTTCACAAATGATGTCACATGGTCAAAATTTTTGCTCATGCTGCGGATATTAAAATGAAGAAGGGCAAGGGCTTTATCTGTAGTATTTTTCACTGACTCAAAGAACTGTTGTTCTGTAGAATAGTTACATTTTGATGAAAAATTTTCAATGCTGTCACTGATATCACTCAAATTGGTTTCAAGAAAATTACAAATATTTTGGTCATCTATGAATTGAGCCATGATAGGTCATGATAGGTGACGGGGAAAAACAAGTACTGACAACACAGACATAAGAAAATGGCCAGCTAACATGCATGTAGAAACAACTAATCAGATTAACACGTGAGACATACATGACATATAGAATATGAAACAGCAAATCAGAGAAGAAAAGGGAAGGTACATGTGTACACAGAGAAAGGAAGCAAAACAAAATAAGAAAATATAATGCACACATTGTGCAGATGTATATATACAAAAAAGAAAGAACAGTTAAAAAAGAAAAAAAGATCATGGAAAAAAAAAACAATGCATATGAAAGTGGTACCAAAAGTGTAGCATTTTAAAAAGAAAAAAAAAGGCTATCCTAATTATCATGTGGCAAGGATTATCGAGTTATTAGTTTTATGTTAAATTTAGAGCCTGGCCAAGTCTACTTCAGAAATGATGGTCTTCTTTATTTCTTTGCCATCGGTTGCTGGCAATAAGGCGATGACTCGACCATCCCGAGTCCAAGCAGCTTTCACCTGTTGATGGTCACGGGTTATCTTGAGGAGCCTGGCATTCTCGCGGGTGAGGTCCTCCTGGATAGATCTTCTTGTACCTGCGAGCTTGCGTCGACTCCCAAGGATCTCATTCCTTTTCCTGTATGACAGGAACTTAACAATTATTGGGCCCGGACCATTTTTCTTGACAGAAGTCAACCGCTGGGCATGGTCTATATCCCCCTTCTCAAGGTGAACGCCGAGGGAAGTGTTGATCAAATCAACTATCGCATCCTGCGTGGGCCTGCCTCCAACCTCGGGGATACCAAAAAACCTAAAACTAATGATATTTTAACTTCCCTAGACAAAGGCGAAGAAGTTGTTATAGTCCTCTTAGATTTTTCATCTGCATTTGATACCATCAGCCATGATACCATGTTAAAACGGGCGTCACGAAGATTTGGTATATGTGGTAAAGCACATGACTGGATTAAATCGTACTTAACAGGGCGAACTCATACTGTATCTATTGGTAAAGATACATCCACACCACATCAACTATCCCAAGGAGTTCCGCAAGGATCTGTAATGGGACCCCTTTTGTTTACTATATGTACACGTCTCCATTAGAATCCCTTATTGAGAGACACGGTGTACATAAGATGTTTTATGCCGATGATACTCAGTTATATATATCATTTAAACAATCTGATATTGGTGATGTATTTTTGAAAATATCAGAGTGCATGAAAACTATCAAAGAGTGGTCATGGGAAAATGGTCTTAAACTAAATACACTAAAGGAAAAAAGAAACTTATAAAAGTTCAAGAGATCACCAAATTAAATTCTCTGCATGGAAATGTACCAAATTTGGATATAATGTTGATTCAATGCATGGCTTTAAATGACAGTCAATAACAAAAAGTTTTCTTCAATGCCACAAAAGAAATGTGCACTGAAGCAAAGGACTCTCTAATCCCCAAGTCACAAAGACAAACTGCAGCCTTGTACACCATATGCATGTCAATGAATGAAACAAAAGAATTTCAAAAGGGATTTGCACCCCTCGAGCAAGAGGATATTGATGTTCTGCCATGGTTCGCCCGTTCACCAAACCTTTCCCCAATTGAACATCTCTGGGAAGAGCTTGGTCGACGTGTGTCAAGGCGTGACAATCAACCCATCAATAGGGAGACGCTCATTGCAGCACTGCAAGAGGAATGGAACAATGTTCCCCAGGCTACCATCGCGAATCTGATCGGAAGCATGCGAAGACGGTGTACAGCTTGCCAGCAAGCTAGAGGTGGACATACTGGCTATTAATCTGTTTGGATATGAACTTGCAAATCCCTTTTGAAATTCTTTTGTTTCATTCATTGACATGCATATGGTGTACAAGGCTGCAGTTTGTCTTTGTGACTTGGGGATTAGAGAGTCCTTTGCTTCAGTGCACATTTCTTTTGTGGCATTGAAGAAAACTTTTTGTTATTGACTGTCATTTAAAGCCATGCATTGAATCAACATTATATCCAAATTTGGTACATTTCCATGCAGAGAATTTAATTTGGTGATCTCTTGAACTTTTATAAGTTTCTTTTTTCCTTTAGTGTAGTAGCAAGACGGAATTTCTTCACATTACTTCTCGTTATAGATCTACGATTCCCATATCTTCAATAGACCTGGATGGCACAATCGTTCAAGCAACTGAAACTTGTAGAAATTTAGGTGTAATTTTTGATAATAAGTTTAAACTAGACAATTTTGTTAGAAAGAAATGCCGATCTGCATCATTTGCTCTTCATAGAATTGGAAGAATCCGCTCTTTCATAGACAAAAACACAGCAGAACGTTTAGCTCACGCTTTTGTAATGTGTCATATAGATTACTGCAATAGTTTACTGCAAGGGTTACCAGCTCGGCAAATACAAAGATTACAAATAATCCAAAACTCGGCTGCTCGGTTAGTGTCCTGCTCCAAAAAACACCAATCAATATCTTCTATCCGACAGAATTTACACTGGCTGCCAGTCCATTCCCGTCTAACATTCAAGATATTGTTACTTGCTTATCAATGCTTTCATAACCTAGCCCCATCATATCTAACTGAATTACTTAACTTATACAAACCTGAAAGAAATTTACGTTCTAGTAAGCAACACTTTTTTGTTGTGCCAACAGCCCAAACAAAGACTTACATAGAGCGTAGTTTTGCCTATGCTGCCCCATTTCTATGGAATGCTCTTCCAGCTTCCCTTAGGTCTATTAATTCATTAGAACACTTTAAATCTGCCCTGAAGACCTATCTTTTTAAAGCTTCTTGTTAATCCCTGAACCCTGTACAGTGACTCTCCATCTATCATTTCCTTCTCTCTTTCGCACAGAGACATGCTCCGCAAAGTGTTATGCGCTATATAAGAATTGTTAATTATAATTATTATTAATTGAATACTATAGGAACAATCCATGTAAAATCAGAGGAAAAAACGACGGGACTTAAAGGAGTGATATCTAATGTACTAGTTGAAATGACTGAAAAGGAAATAATGGACGAGGTAAAATTACAAGGTGTATCTTTTGTTAAGAGAATGACAAAATGGTAAGGAATGAGGACCAACAAGCAAATGGAAATGATCCACATACAACGCTACCCTTGCGTTCTGTTTTGTTATCTTTCAACAGACCATCCCTCCCAGATCAAATAACAATGTACTTTCAGGTCTTTCAGGTTAAACAATATATACCCCGTGTATCTAGGTGCTTCAAATGTCAACGCTATGGTCATGGAATTGCACAATGCAGATCTAAGATAAGATGTGTTAGATGTGGAGAAAGTCACGCTTTTGAGGAATGTGAAAGAAAAGAGGACCGAAAGTGTGTTAATTGTGGCGGAAAACACTCTGCCGCTTTCAATGGTTGTACAGTGGCCAAAAATGCATGGAAAATACAGCAACTGAAGGGCCAAAATAACATCTCATACGCACAAGCCACGCAAATGTTTTCAGAGAAAAGAATAATGAGAATAACCCTACGGAATCTAACCAATCAAAAAACCTCCCTCCTAACAATGAAACCCATCCGGTAAGCAACAGAACCCCTCAAACTGAAAACAATAACCCTGAACCAATTCGTCATTACGTGCCACTTTCTAAAGTCCCAATCCAGCATGTCCAGACATCTGAACTGCCCGGTCCATCCACGGATAGGGGGAATAGGCCCGGAGAAGAACACTCTGAAGGTGACAACTCGAGCAGTACAGAAAATTATTTCGCAACTGCGAATAACGATCGAATGTATAACAGACTTTAATTCCTACCTTATTTTCACAATTGGGACCACGGAAAAGGAAGTCAAAGCTTTAGTCAAAGCGGCAGCCGAAAGGCTTATAAAACTTAGATCGATGAAAAAAAAAAACTAATGAAGGGTAGTAAACTAGTGGCGATATTATCAGCGCTTACTATTCTACAATGGAATGCGCAGGGAATGTATACACATGGAAAAGAATTAATAAAATACATATCTTCACAAAATAATAGAGTATACCACATCATATGTATACAGGAAACTTGGTTCACGGATGATAAAACATTCTACATCCCCGAATACACATGTTTTCCCAGAAACAGAAATATTCATAGTAGGGGCGGGTGTGCTATATACGTGCACAATTCAATTAATTAGTATTACCCTCACTATGATGAGGAGCTTGTACTCCAATCACTAGATTTTTATTTTCTCACAATCCAAAATATCTGTGGTAAATTTTTATAACCCTTGTAAGAAATTAGACGAACACATTCTTAGTAAATTAGTCAAATCGGTAAAAACTAATAAATTCTTAATACTCGGTGATTTCAACTCACACAACACTTTGTAGGGTAGTGAAAGGAATGACACAAACGGACGTATATAGTAGAACATTTTATTAGTTTAAATAACCTAGTCATCCTCAACAACGCAACAGGTACAAGACTCGATCCGGTTACTGGAAAGACGTCATGCCAGGACCTTAGCATCACCTCTCCTGACATATCCAATAAATGTTCATGGGAAGTCCTGGATAACTCACTTGGAAGTGACCACTTCCCAATAAAAGTAGAGGTGTAAGGGCCATAGACGCGGGATTTGAGGTTGAACGCCAAAACTGTGAAGAACCTTGGTCTTTCAAGAACATGGAACGTGTTAAATTTTCTAAAAGATGTGAAGAACTAAACATTTCCTCTTCTAATCCACAAGAGGCCTTTTCACATTTTAAACAACGTCTATATAGAATGTTATTAAGGAAATAATGTCTAAAAGAGGCAAGAAGAAATATAATCCCATTCCATGGTGGACAAAAGAATGCTCGAAAATAATAAAGGAAAGAAATAAAGCTAGAAATAAATTGAAAAGACACATCTCAATAGAACAATTAAACACATTTAAAAAGAAAAAAGCTCAAGCACAAAAGACGCTTCGTCAAGCGGAACGTACTTACTGGCACAATTTCTGCCTTAAATTAAACCGCTTTATGCCCGAATCCACTGTATGGTGGATTATCAAACAAATGAATGGAATACAAGTAAAGAGAGGAAACAAAATACCAATCATATTAGGAGAAGAAAAAGAGCTTATTAAAGACCAAGAAAAGGCTGAAGCCTTCGGTAAATTTTTCCAGTCAACAAGTCAAAATGAAACCATTCAAGATCTGAATTTAAACACAGATCGAACTCATGTTTTTGGAAATATTCTTGATGAACCATACCAACGTTTTGAAATGGAAAAGGCTCTGAATTCCTGCAAAACCTCAGCTCCAGGGGAGGATAAAATCCCATACGAAGTATACAAATACCTCCCACACGCAACCAAAGAAATTATGCTAAAAATAATGAACATGATGTGGGATACTGGCAATATACCCCGAGAGCTAAAACACTCAATCCTTATTCCTATTCCAAAATACAAAAAAGACCCAACCTTTCTGTCTTCATACAGACTTATAGCACTTACATCGTGCTTCATAAAAACGTTTGAGCGTATGATTAAAAACAGACTTGACTGGTTCATTGAAAAATTACCAATGTTTATGAGCGGCTTCCGTAAAGGAAGAAGCACAACAGATAATATTACCAATCTTGAAAATGACATTCAAAAGAGTATAAACAATGGGGAATACACTCTAGCATTCATATTGTGAAGGCCTATGACAGACTTTACATAGATGGACTAATTTATAAATTATTAGAAAATAATATTACAGGGAAAGTAATAAATTTCCTAGAAAACTATTTGAAAAATAGAACGTTTCAAGTAAAAATAGGTAACGCGAAATCTGAAACATATAGAATGTACAACGGACTACCGCAAGGGAGTGTCCTAAGCCCTATTTTATTTAACATCATGTTAATTAAGTGACATTCCTACAGTAGAGTCAATCTCTATATCCATTTATGCCGATGATTGTGCAATATGGATATCGGGTAATAACTTAGAATCTATAACATGCAAAATGCAGAAATATATAAATATACTAAGTGATTGGTTTCGAAAATGGGGTTTTCACCTATCTCAATATAAATCAACCCCATTACTTTTTACCAAGAAGAAGCACAAAGTACAATGTCCCAAACTAGAATTGAAAGGCAAGGAACTTGCCTTTCAAACTTCTAAACGATTTCTGGGAGTGATTTTCGATCAGAAACTTACATGGCAGCAACGTATTGCAGATGTAACAACAAGATGTAAAAAAAAACCCTGAATATCATCCGTAATCTAACCGGAACTTCATGGGGAAGCTCCTCAAAATCCCTTATTATGTTGTATAGAGCTTATATACGATCATTAATTGACTATGGCTGTGAAGCCTATGACAGTGCACCCCCCTCCATAAAAAACAACTTGATTCAATCCCGGGGGGGGGGGGCACTCAGATATATGGGTGTACACATGCGCGTCCAAGAAAACGCGTAAAAAGGGGTCTTTTTTCAGGTGGAACGCGTAACGCGCGTTACGCGTTAAGGGGTCCAAAAACGTTGATTTTCAACAAAAAGGGGTGCTTTTGACTAATCTGGCCGAACGCGTTTAGGGGGTATATTTTTCACTTTGGCACCAATATGTAAATGGGACATTTTCTGATATTTTCAGGGATTTTCATGGGGATTTACAGCCCGATTTCAGTTCAGGGAGTGACGCGCGGCAGTGCATGCAGATGGATGCAAAAAAGAGAAGAGAATTCGAATCGGGAGCGGAGAGTTCTACCGACGCAGCCATAGTGCACTGAAATAATTCCCCCTCTGAAATGTGTTGCTGCTTATAGCGCGCGCTGTTTATGGGGTAATATTTAAGTCAAACCTGTTTAGGGGGGTTGGATGATGAAAAACCGCGCAAAAAATCCTCGTTTAGGGGTCTTTTTTCATCCAAGTATAAAACCTGTTTAGGGGGTATTTTGAAAACCCATGGACACGCATGTGTACACCCATATATCTGAGTGGCCCCCAGGGATTCAATTCAATATCAAGCCCTAAGAATATGTGCGGGGGCACTACTACTTACCTCTTTAGAAGATTTTCAGGTTGAAATTGGAGAACTACCACTATTAGATTTACGGAGACAGATGTTATCTGATAATTTTAGACAAAAAATCGAAATGCATAAAAACCACCCAGTTGTAAATGATATTAAACTTCAAAAGATAAACAAACCTTTTGGATGTAGAACGGAAAAGGATTATCATATTGAGACATATAATCAAAATTATCTTCCACCTTGGTTTTTCATCCCCCGGAAGTATCAGTTGAACTTAGTAGTATAAACAAGAAAATCAGGCATATCTATATCAAGAAAGCCTTCAATTAATAAACAAAAAATGGTCTTATCAACTACATATATATATATATATATATATATATATATATATACAGATGGGTCAAAAGTACCCAATTAGGCGCGGATCCAGGGGGTAGCGCAAGGGGCGTGCGCCCCCCGTTTTGTCTGACAAAGTATGCCCCCGGACCCCCTAGATGGCCGTTTGGCTTTGTCAAACGGAGGGTTCCTCAGTGTGCGCCCCCTTTCTGAAATGCGCCCCCCGGCCCCCTTTCTGAAAATCATGTATCCGCCCCTGCCAGTACAGGTATATCTGCTGCTTCTTTCAAAAAGATCAAATAACCATACCTCAGTTTTTAGAGCAGAATTGACTGCAATAGTACTTGTGTTAACTTGGTTAGAAAATATTAATATCTACGTAGGAGCAGTAATATTTTGTGACTCACTAAGTGCTTTGTTAACCATAAAGAACCAAAGAAATATATCTTTCGTAACCGGAATATTGACTTTAGCTACTAAACTGAAGTACCAAGGTAAAGAAGTCAATTTAGAGTGGATACCTAGCCATTGTGGCATATGTGGAAAGGAAGCAGCAGATTTTCAGGCAAAATTGGCATTAACAAAAAACATCGAAATCCAGAACAAATTAAGTTTTGATGAAGTAAAGAATCTGATCACTTTAAAATATACACAGGAATGGCAAAACCGGTGGAAGATTTCAACCTGCAATTTGAGACAGATACAACCGAGAGTTCACCACTCTTTATATGAATGTCATCTTAACAGATTTTGTGAAAGTTTACTACATAGACTTCGTCTTGGTATAACTGGGCTTAACTTTTAGACCTTTTTCGTTTAAAACTACAGTCATACCTGTCTATAGCGGCCACCAAAGGTAAACGGAAAAAGTGGCCGCTATAGACAGGTCGGCGGCCATTTTTAATTTTTGCACATACACGCAACATCACTTATAGTATACATGTATCCATATATATCACCTAGGAAAATAAGCTATATATCTACAGATTTGACGTATAACATGTCATATGATATATAAAATGCCAAAATAATGTGCTTTGTTGTCAATAAATGAGAAAAACAATAGATATACGAGCAATCTCTGTAAAATGAATTTTTTACCACGTACGTAGTCGCCCACGGTAGACTGTTGTTTTTTATTTTTATAGTCTAAAAACGATGTCTAATCATGCTTTTGCTGCTCGTCAAAAAATTACAATAATAAGTTTATCTTTTGAATAAAATCATGCAATCAATTTTCATTCAATAAATATTTGCCTTTTGAATGGTTTAAAAGAAGTTTTAACTGTTTTTGAGAACAGGCGATAGAAGGTGCTCGCTTGATTCGTCGAAAGTGCGAACGTCGACAATGCAATGGATTGCTAGTGGACGGTACGAGTTTTCCTGCTGTTTTTCAGCAGGACAATTTCGTACATGAAATCGTTATTATTGATCCTTAAAAGAATAATAGCTGGGTAGAATTTTATTACTGTCCATCCAACTGGTTTATGTGATATCTGTAAAGAGACAGAAACAATTGATCATTTTCTTATTGTATGTCCACATTTTATTATCGAAAGAGCAATGTTGCTTACAGAAACAAATGGCCCATAGCATTATAGGTGCGCATGTGAGGGAGTAGGTATCTGTACTTGTATTCATAGAACATTGACATACATGTATATTATACTCGATGAACCCGGACGCAACCCAGACGTTATAATTTCAGAACAATCGCAAAGCTTGGACGAACTCCTTTTGTCTGCACAGAAGGGGTTCGTGCAATTGAATGTAGGGGGCTTCCAGAAAGCGTAAATCGCATTAAACAACACGTCCCCTCGACTATTCGGAACCGTACAACCAATCAGCGCACGCAGCCCGTCCGTGCCTGCAAATCTGAAATGCCCGCTAACAGACCAAAGATAGCCAAATGCGATTCAGGGATTGGTCTCCACTTGCTGAACAATCCAGCTTGCGCACAAAGCTATGCCGACGATCAATTCCCAATTATGTCCCGGGCCAGAAGCGCAGCGCATTCACGCTTTCTGGAAGCCGCCTACATTCAATCGCACGAACCCCTTCTGTGCAGACAAAAGGAGTTCGTCCAAGCTTTGCGATTGTTCTGTAATTGCAACGTCTGGGTTGCGTCCGGGTTCATCGAGTATAATATAGTTGATTTCAAGTAATTTGTTATATACCTGCGTGATAACCTGATGAGTGCAGGTCGAAAAGCTTCGTTATCTCTTTTTCGTGCCATATTGAAATTTTGTAGTACCAAGAAATTATTTGTTTAATTGTTATCTGAAATACTCAGTAATTTTGTGTTGCACACATGGCATATTATTGTATTTTGCCATTTGATGATTTTGTGAATGTGTGTGTATACCTATATGTGTAGTGCCTAAAAGATAAAGCATTTTGACCCTACCATATATATTATATGTGTGGGGGTGTGTGTGTGGGCGTGTTTAGCCGTATGTCCGAGGACATTTTCGGACAGAGAACAAAAAGAAAATCATGAGAACAATGGTCCTCGGAAGCCGGACAATAGTCCTCGAACGTCGAACAATGAATTTGTGCCTTATTCCGTCGACTTTCCGAGGACGGAGGAACAATATAGAGGAACAATATTTGTCCTCGGAAGTAAAGCCATGTAAAGCTGTGTGTGTGTGTGTGTACATTACATATATTTATTGTCTACTATGTTCATGCTGCTATGATTTATTTTAATACCCACGGATAGTGCAATGCAATGCTGCATTTTTGTGTAAAATCTGGACATGAAGAAATTTCTGTTACCCATTAAAGAAATATAGAGCATGTTTCCAGTGCCTGGTTAGTTTTGTACTAAAGGGAAAAATGAAAATGAAACTAAGTTTCTGGTATATATTCATCATGCAATTAGCATGTAAATGGAAAGCCAGAATGTGAAAGTGTTTGAATATAAAACACTACTGCTCAAAAAAAAAAATTAAAAAAATTAGAGTATGTAAAGTGAACATGTGATCATTAGACTTAAATGTTCATGTTTCCACTAACGGTGGAGTCCAAGTACATGAGGCTATTCATGAAGATTACTTAGTATTAGTTTCTACTGTTCTATTTGTTTTGTAATAAAGTCGTAGGCTAATGCAAGAAACATGAAAGAGTTACAGGTATATGAACGCTGGCGTAGACAGGGAGCACCGGGGGCCATGTGCCCCCCCCCCCCCTATTCAGCCAATATAAAAAAGCGAGATCAAAAAAGCGGGGGAAGTGAGAGAAAATGGCTAAAAAGGTGCTACAAGCCGTTATCTGACTCTCAAAATTTGCTAAAATAACTCTCCTCTCCCTGCACCCATCCCTGTTACCATGGGTGTCGATAAGATAAGAATTATGATACATTTACTTAAAACTAATAATTACCCAAACTCATGATATTTGATCTTGAAACACCATCACATTCATTAATGATTAGAAGTAAAAAAATTATTTCAATGCGAAAATATCGAAGAAAACGAAAACAAATCGTTTGAAATGCGAAAATTTTCCAAAGCTCGGTCGCTTTTTTTTTCAATTCAATTCATTTTTATTTTCATTTCCAACAGAAAGGTACATATCAAAGTGCATTTTAACAAAATAACACGATATACAATAATTATGACAATTAAATAAATGGAAAATAACAGTATTATAAATAAGAGGGGAAAAAAAAGCTTTGCTCCCTCGCATAATTATTTTCTTTCAGGATCTCGTAATTTCGCTCCGCCAGTATATAGTTCTTTAATAGCTTAAAGGGTTCAAAAAGTTTGAAAACAAATAAAGATGTAATTGCTTTTCTCGCTATATAACGATATAATACTCCTGCTAAATATTGCGCTCCCAATATAGGATAAAGTGTATAAAGCATTTGCAGGGGTTCAACTTTTGAAAGAAATCTCAACTTCAGGTCGCCTTGCTGATTTCTCGACTCTTTCTCAAGCCTATAGGGTTTTCGTTCTGCTCCCAATTGTAGAAGTGAGTGAATAGAAAAAACAGTTCGTTATCAGTTACGCAATTTAGGTTTTATTCGGAAGTACCTTACCGTAGTGCCACTGAGAAAATTACTCATGCTTTAATCTCATCTTGCTTGGATCTTGGTAATGGCCTCTTGTTTCGTTTGCCTCACAACCAACTTGCAAAAATGACAAAAAATACAGAATGCCGCTGCTCGTGTCACATTACACCAGTTCTCAAATCACTTCATTAGTTGCCTGTAGAAGAACGTATTGTTTTCAAGATTCTTCTGTTATTATTTCACTGTATACATGGATCTGCTCCGCAGCACAACATTGGTTGGATCAAGCATTACATTCCCTCTAGCTGTTACGTTCTCGAAACTCTGGCTTACTTATTATTCCTAGGCTTAACACAAAATGGGGGGGGGGGGGAGCGAACCTTCACTCATGCTGGGCCGTCGATATGGAATACTCTTCCTCAAGGGATTAGAAATAGCATTTCTGTAGCCTTTTGACAAGGCCTCGTGACTTGGCTATTTTCCTCGTCATGCTGTGCCTGAGATGAGACTAGCCGGCGACGAAAAGAATCAACACGGCCCGGGTGAACGCGCGATCGAGCGACTTTAGTCGCGAGGCCTTTTGGAACCTGGGTTTCCATCGTCCGATATGAATTATTCACGAGTTGACATTCGTATGCTAACACGCCTACCGAGGATTATCGACCAATCACAACGGTATCTGCGGGGCTTGCTTTCCATGTGCCGGGTGCCGAGCGAGCTAGCTCGAGATGAAGGCGAATTTGCATACCAAATTTATGCTGACGTCATGCGAAGATACGTTCGCTGATTGGCTCCTACCTATAAGGTAGCAGATCCTCGCTAGGAACAAAGGATGGCATAAAGAACTACAGGCCAGGTTCCAAATGGCCCTCGCGACTCACGTCGCTCGATCGCGCATTCACCGGGCTGGGCGGCTAGTCTTGTTATGCAGCCACTACTAGCTTACTTGCCGAGAAAAATAGCCAAGTCACGAGGGCCTTGTCAAAAGGCTAGCATTTCCGTTGAAGTGTTCAAAAATAATCTTAAAAAGTATCTGTTTAATTTGGCCTATAATTGATTACCATTACCTTTCAAGTCCGTACATATCCTATTGCACTTTTGCTTATTTGTGATGTATTTCATCTTTTGCACAAGTTGCGCCTTGATCATTTGATCATCAAGTGGATTCGGTGCCTTATAAATCTTATATTATTATTATTATTATCAATGCATAAAAATTGAGCTTCTCTACCGCTCAACTGCGGTGGTCAAATGCAAAATTTCCTGGGTAAAATGCGCAATAAAATGTGTTTTTTAGGGTTAAGCTCGGTCGCTTTGCCCCCTCGCTTCTACAATAACCGGGACCTGGGGGTGGGGGGGGGGGGGGGAGGGGGCACTAACTTCATTGTTTGCCCCGGGCGCCATAATCCCAAGATACGCCACTAGCTTCGCTCCCTCACATGTGAAATGTTGCGTCCAAATAATTAAAAGCAGTCCTGGCGTCGAAGTATAACTTTCCGCCTAAAAAAGTTGTTTGTTACAAGCTGTTATCTTTCAACTTTGCTAAAACGCCAGAGCTTTCGCGCTTCGCGCGGAAAGGGGGCGGGGGGAACCCCCCCCCCCCCCCCCTCCCTGAACCCACCCCTGTTACATACAGTGGAGTATTACGTCCAAAATAACTGAAAAGCAGCCAGGGCGTCGAACTATCATTTTCCGCCTCCAAAAATTGCTTGCTACGAGCCGTTTATCTTTCTCCTTTTTTCCGAATTTGCTAAAACGTCAGAGCTTTCGCGCTTCGCGCTGGAAGGGGGGGGGGGGGGGGGACTCCTCCCCTCCCGGTACCCACCCTTGGGGAGCACGCTTTGATATTTTGTATGATAATTATGAAGAGACTTGGTTTTATAGTAGACACTGTTTTACTTTTTTACTGATGAACAACTTTCTACTGAATAATACAGAGAAAACTGATTTCCTAATTATATTTTCTTTATTTACTTAGCAACAATGAATGAAGAATTTTCACAAGGCATTCAAATAAGAGGAAATGTATGGAAATTCATGACGGCATTTAGCTGCAGAAAAGGGCAATATATATTTGTATATAACATGCAAAGGATCCAGAATGCTAATCAATGGTTCACTGCAACTCATTTAAGCACACTCGAGTTGTGCGGCAGATCTAGAGATACACATGGCCTGGTCTGAAAGCATCACTTATAAAGCATGGAAGTTCTACATAAATAAATTTGCTGACTTTTCAAATGTTGCATAGACTGTTTTAAAATATTGTTCAGCTTGCGTTAAGTATAATTTTATTTATTTCTCATTTATTGCCGATTCATTTACTAATTAAATAAAACAAGGATCTATTTGTACACCCAAGGAAACGACTGTACTCAAACGAAATTTTTAAAAATGCAAAAGTGACAGAATAATTAACTATAGATTGTGGTCACTATAGTGTCACTATAGTGTCCACCACTCCACCAGTGACCAGGAAGAAGTACTGAATGTACACATTCAGTTGCTTCAAACATTGACAATATGTGGGAGAGAAATAGGGATGAAGATACTAGTTTGTTAACATTTAACGTGCGACCGGTGAGACTGAGCAATAGCGACTCACAATTTCTGGCATTTATTTCGAGTTAGTCAGAATGTTTTCATCCATGCTTATGTACGCACATTGACTAATTCATGCACTGTATGGTGTACTCATGGAGGGAACGGTTTCTCCCCATCCCCCCTCCCCCCCCCCCCCCATGAAATTCAAACAGGGAACATTATCAGTGCCATATATACCATGGGCCGGCAGATGGGGGAGGGGGAAGGGGGGGGGGGGGGGGGCTCACACACTATTTTACATACATACACACACACACACACACATATATATATATATATATATATATATATATTGCAAAAGGTTACATTATATGTGAACAGATAACAATGCAGTTTATTTCGTTATGCTGGTCTTATATATAGTGAAGTCTCTGACCATATTCCAATATTTCTTATTTGTATTGTAAATCCATGCCACGGAGACACCTAAACAAAACAATGATATATCGTAAATTTACTGCAGAGAATATATTATGTCTGAATAACAATCTATCTATGGAAACATGGGATGATGTTCTATCATGCGACAATGTTAACACAGCTTATGATCATTTTTGGAGGACATTTTCACACCAACTTAACAGATGTATTCCGAAAACAAAACATAAGATTAATAAAAGAAAACCCCAAAATCCATGGATTACGAAAGGAATTCTTACGTCAATTAAGAAAAGGAATATGTTATACAAACGTAGCATCCGCCAACCAAGCAGTGACAATACATCGAAGTACAAGCATTACAGAAATAAACTGACGTCAATAATTAAATTATCTCGCAAAAATTATTTTGCCAAAGAATTTGAAAAATCTAATGGAAATATGTCATCCACTTGGAAAGTTATAAGTGAAACCATTGGAAAGAAAAAGAATACATCTAAATGCCATATTAACAGTAATGGTAGAACAATAACTGACTCAAAAACAATTGCAGATTGCTTCAATAGATACTTTGTTGAAGTAGGTCCTAAACAGGCAGCCAAAATACATTCAAACCCATCGGATTACCAAAATTATCTTGTACAGCCATGTGACAAATCGTTATTCTTAATGCCTACTAATTGTACTGAAATTATGAATATTATTCAATCCTTGAAGAACAGTTATTCAAGTAGCCATGACGAGATGAGTACGTATTTTCTAAAACAAATCGCAGGAAGCATCATCCCACCACTAGTATACATTTGTAATCTATCTCTTTATACAGGCACTTTTCCAGATGTGTTAAAAATAGCCAAAGTAATTCCAATATACAAAAAAGATGATTCTTCACTTGTCTCAAATTATAGACCCGTGTCTATACTCCCAAGTATTTCCAAAATCTTGGAAAGGCTTGTCTATAATAGACTATATAATTTTCTTACCAGAAACAATTTGCTGTACTCGCATCAATATGGTTTTAGAAAATCTCACTCAACAGAATTAGCACTCTTGGAATTATGTGATAAAGTGTCAAATGCCTTAGCTGAACGTAAACATGTCATTGGTGTATTCATGGACCTCAGCAAGGCTTTTGACACCCTTGACCATTCAATACTTCTACGTAAATTGGATCACTATGGTGTAAGAGGTGTGGCAATGCAATGGTTTAAGAACTATTTAGCAAATAGAAAACTATATGTGTATCATGACTCTACCGAATCAGAATCATTATCCTTAGAATGCGGCGTCCCACAAGGATCAATCCTTGGTCCGCTGTTGTATTTGATATACGTCAATGATATCCCTAACTCTTCTTATGCACTACAATATATATTATTTGCTGATGATACCAATGTATTTTGTTCTCACTCTAATTTACAAAATCTTTTGGAAATAATTAATAACGAACTACCAAAATTGTCAAAATGGTTTAAATCAAATAAACTTTCGCTTAATTTGAAGAAAACTAACTTTATGTATTTTCGGAATAGAAATAGCAATAACAATTTAGCAAACCTTGAAATACTGCTCAATGGCGAATCATTGCAAAGAGTTGAGAGTACAAAGTTTCTGGGTGTCTTTATAAATGAAAATTTGAGATGGAATTACCACGTGAAACACATATCTCATAAGATTTCACGCAATGTTGGCATACATTTTAAACTGAAATATTATGTTCCACTGAAAATTTTGTTTATGCTGTATAACTCGTTAATATTACCATATATCTCATACTGTAATATCATATGGGCAAACTCGAAAATAATATTGAAATTATTCTACTGCTGCAAAAGAAAGCTGTTCGTTTGTGTACCAATTCTTCGTTCCGCGATCATACTACCCTTTTGTTCTCGACACTTAAGACTCTGAAAGTTGATGTTATAAATATTCTACAAACTGGGGTTTTCATGTTCCAGCTAACAAACGGGCAGCTACCCCCATATTTCCCTCCACTGTTTAGTCTAAATAGAGACATCCACTCTTATCCCACAAGACAAACTGAACATTTCCATCTAAGAAACCCTAAAACTGCATTAGCCTTGAAATCTATCAGACATAATGGTCCAGATATTTGGAACTCATTTCCTCCTGAAATCAGAAATCTGAAGTCATTAAATGCATTTAAAACAGCTGTCAGATCCATGTTGTTATGTAAATACTGCAATTGAGACTCCTTCCTTCATCTATTTGTTCATTCAATTATTATGGTCCATGACCTAGCACTCTAATCTTTTGTGTTAATAAACTTGTAAACAAGGTGTATTATCATAGCGTATAGGCTACCAGCCCCTCCCCGTCTTTCTTTTTCTCTCTTCTCCCTTTCTCTTTCTTTGCAAGTCACTCCCCATATTTGGGGGTTTAAATTCTTCCCTTTTAATTTATTTGTATTACATGTATTTTACAACCGAGGGCTGCAAGCATTTCAAGCTCTATTGCTTAAGCAGTAGCCCTTCTATATCTCATTTTGTATTATGTTAGTCTCATGTTTTTTTTTTGTTTACTCATGTATGATGTTATTATATGTTGTATTGATTCATCTGAATGGAATGTAATGTGATATAGAAACCAATAAATTCAATATTCGTTCGTTCGTTCGTTCGTTCATAATAGCGACCCCTACATTAGGTCGACAGTTGGTACATTAGGTCGACAGTTGAACAAAGAAAAAGAACAAAAACTGTCCTCCTAATGTACCCGTTAGTCGTTTATATATATACATATAAATATTATACGAATATATATATATATATATATATATATATATATATTTATATATTGATATATATTAAAACAAAAATACAAAAATATGTCCCCCCCCCCCCCCCACGTTTGAGGAGCGATTGACGCCCTTGTCATGCATAGAAGGTCAGATAAAGTGGTTTGAGATTATTTTATACATTCTAGCTATTATTTTATTTAGGTGACTGTTACACTTTAAACCCAACGTCGGTTGTAAATATTAAGTCAGTAGAATTAATGTTTTCTTGATTTTCCTATTTGTATAGCTTGTTTTGTACTGTGACTAAAACCATGGTTATTTTAACACGTCACATGAAACGGACTCATGAAAATATGTATTCATGTCGTCTCTCTTTATAGAACCGTGCAGCATTTAAAAGCCATTCAACTTATCAGTAACAGAAGTTCACTTGAATGTTCGAATCCAGAATGTAAGAAATCACACAGTTTGCCCCCACCCCCCTCTTTCTCTCTCTTGCTTATTCCCGGGTAAACAACATAAATTTAGTACTATGTTTCGAATAATTGCACGCCTCACCTTGATCTTGCAAATAGAGATGTCTGTACATGCATAAATCCTGGATATGTATTCATGTCGTCTCTCTTTATAGAACCGTTGAAGTTCACTTATTCGGATCCAGAATGTATTGGTATAAATTTGCCCCCCCCCCCCCCCCCGCGCACACACACACACACGTTTACATGGCTTTACTTCCGAGGACAACTATTGTTCCTCTATTGTTACTCGTCCTCGGACAGTCGACGGAATAAGGCATAAATTCATTGTTCGACGTTCGAGGACTATTGTCCGCCTTCCGAGGACCATTGTTGTCATGATTTTTTTTTTGTTCTCTGTCCGAAAATGTCCTCGGACATAATGCTAAACAAACGCACACTCACACACACACACCCCCATACACTCTATCTCTCTCTCTCTTTCTCTCTCACTTTCTCAGTCTCTCTCTCTCTCTCTAGAATATTCCATGGGTAAACAACATACATTAAATGCTATGTTTCGAATAATAGCGCGCCTGACCTTGCTACGAGAGATGTCTGTACAAGCATAACCCCTCGATCTATTAAAGTAAGGAATTTTTTAGAACCGCCAGACTACCTGTAGCAGGTTATGAATAATATTGCAGGTTATTTATAATGGAATATATTACTTACATGTATACTGTATCCGGTTAAAATGGTGAAATCTCAAAATGTAGACTCGCTTGTCAGATTCACCGTGTTCCCTGTCCTACCTGTTAAACCCAACTCGGATGCATGATGTTCTGACTAGCTATGTAACTATCTTCTCTTATCATAACAAAGAGGGCAACCAACATGACAATGATGACGGCTCATCAATATTCATGAGGATGTATGATATAAATATACATAAGCCCATATTAAAATGACTTATAGCCTTGTTTATGCTCGAACAGACATAACAAGGTCAAGGTGAGACGTGCCATAGCATTTTTCGAAACATAGTATTTTGTTTGTGTTCTTACGGAGATCGAATAGGCAAGAGAGAGAGAGAGAGGTGGGATGGGAGGGCAAATCGTGTGACTCCATATTTCTGGATTCGAACAAGTGAAGTTATAAGTTGAATGGTATATAATTATATAGGGCAATATTTCTGCTGTATTCTCGAGAGCGCAAAGTGGACACAAGGCATAGGCAAACGCAATGAGAGAATTGCCCAGGAGTATATATTTTCCTTCACATCGGGTTCAGATAGGGGGACTGAATTTTGTCTTCAATTCCTTCTTTTTTCATCTAAAACATGTGTTATCAGGCAGCCGTTTATTTTTTTGTCTCGAACATTTCAAAATGTTAAGTAATGGTGTAGTCTTCCATGCACCTGGAAACGATTTTGTTACTGGGGGTACTGTGAGCAAAAAAAATGGTCCTCAGCATTTTAGGGTCTCTTTTTAAGTCCAAAAATCTCTGACAAGCAAAGAAAAAAGAAAGGTCCTCGGAATTTTGGGGTCTCCTTTAAATCCGAAAATCTCTGACAAGTAAAAAAAAAGAAGAAGAAAAAAGGTCCTCAGCGTTTCATAGGGTCTGTTTTTAACTACTTTTAGCACCCCAACACCCCCTATAGCACCCCATCATCCTCAGCCTTATAGGGGGTGCTGCAGCACCCCAGCACCCCCGGCTCCCAAGGGCCTGTAGTCTTCTCGGCAAGACTGTTGAAAATTAATTTTTAAAAATACTAACTTTATATAGATCTAATCGAGTATATTATACGTATTTTCATGATGATTAGGAACACGTAAGTTCCTAAATATCCCTGAACTTTCACTTCTCTTAATGTTAATGTGAAGCTTCATCAAGGTATAAAGTTGGGTATAAAGCGGTGCCATTTTTCGTTGGCCTCCAGCGTAATTACTTCTTGCCTTAAATAGCGCATAATGAATTCTTTTATACCCTATTTGGTGATTTTCACAAGGAAGAAAATTACACATTCAACTTGCAAGTTTAATATTCCTTTCAATGGTTTGCTTTCTCAAACATGCTTTAAACATGCGTATAAAGGGACGTCATTTTGATTTTTAATTAATAGCGGTCCTTCTAAATAGGGCGCAAACCATATAGCGACCCCCAGTCATAAGGACCGTTATTCATAAGGCATGTTAAATGAATAGCGAGCGGACCCCTTTTTTCATCATCATTTTCACATTCTTTTGAAGGATAAGTAGGTGTGTGCTGAATCATTAATCAAGCTCATTAAAAGAGTTTCTTTTTTACAAAAGAGTTTTCATTACAAAATTTAATTTACATGCTGGACTGTCATTTCGTATGGCCCCCTGCAGAGGCATCGATTCGTTCGAAATAGACAAAGCATTGGAGGGGCAGAACATTGTTCACAAACAATGCTTGCCCCTCCAAAGCTTTATCTATACCGAATGAATCGACGCATCTGGCCCGGCCCCTGTCATTTCTGTTTGCCTCTTTGCTTATTAAAAAAAATATATTTTTGTGTAATTCAATGATGTACGTGTCAAACTCTCACTCTTTGTTTATATATTTCCTTCCCTATAGTTCTCTTTATCCTTCAGTGTCTCCTTTGCTATTTCTATTTTGTATCTTTGTGTGTATAGAGCTTTTGCTGGTATTCTGTGTAATTTATTATGCTGTCATGGTACCCAAGACTTCACTTTGTTCTTGTTTCTAATATACACTCTTTTTGTCCTTTTTAAAAGTTATTTAGGAAGCTATCTATAGACAAACCCTATTCTCTTTTTTTTTAAACAGGTGTGCCTCATTCTGTGTTATGGTAATATGCCTGTAGGCCTACATGTATTATTCCAATTTTGTACATTTTTATTATGTGGAATTTTATGTTTTTATAAATGTAGAAATGTTTTTTAATGAGAATATGCGATGGAATAAAATAAACCAACTGAACTGAAAAAAAATGTCAGTCTTTGCAGCTTTGCCTATTTGTTCTAAACTCTCATTTGAACAACATTATACAAAATTGGGTTGACTCTTACTGTTGCATATCCACGCGATAGAGGTTGTATAAGTGATACGTTTCTTTTAACTCTATTAAGTACACATTTCTTTTGTAATATTATTATTATCATAATTTGGTAGGCCTTGTCTCTCCCGCCGCCTATCCTTATCACACAGTTTGCGAAAGATATTTGGTGCAGCGCCCTCTTGTGACAGGGCAAAATCAACAGCGGCAAAATTGAAATTCAATAAAAACAAAGTAAAGTGATCGCGAAACAAGCATTTAATATGGCGAATATGATGGCACAGTCACTGCTAAAGAGAAGCACCGATGTTTCTAGGACAGAAACGAAGGTATGTAAATAACTTTTGGCACAATTAATGCTTTAATTGGGATTTTTTTACGCGTACAATGTACATCAAATTACAGTATGTTGAGTGTATTGTCCCATACGTTGCGATGCGTGTAGTGTGGCAAACCCGGAGAATAGGGGCCGGTCGGCGTAGCCAGGATTGGCTTCGTGGCATTTTATTTTATTTTTTTATTGAGAATCGACAGTAAATTACGGATTTCATTTTTGGAAATATATTTTCCAACATCGGTGAGTTGAATTTATTGTATTTCTTGAATATTTTGGGGTCGGTTTTTGTAAATTAAATGCCGATTTTGAGTGAATGTTGGTGTCTTTTGTGCAGTGGTGTTTTAAAAAGTTGAGGTGTATGACTGCCTACATTATACACACGAAGTATAGGAATGTAGCTATGAGTGGTGAGTTCTCGGAAATTTCTTACGTAAAAATGCGTACGATCAAAAAGATATTCTAAATCTAATTCTAAACGTTTTCCTAGGAGGATACGCTGTGGTGAAGGACCCGTCGGTCGCGGAGAGTTATCAGAAAAGTGTTATTTCAGGGCATTTTCCAGTCCTGCTAACCCGTGCGCAATTAGATTGCTGGGTAAGAACGCCTGGCTTCGTGATGTAGAAGGCGTATAGGCCTAGGCCTAGCCATTTTTTTTTTTTTACATTCACGAAGCCAATCCTGGCTAGGTCGGCGTGCGCGTGCCATGTTTTACAGTGCGGATCGGCAGAGACAGCCAAAATGAACACATGTAACAAGTTCATAATCAAGTTCAAAACAACTTCCAAATATATTTTAAATCAAGTAATTAATGCTGTGATATATCATATTGTCCTCTTGCCTCTTGGCTTTCAGATTTGTAGTTGTTTGATGAAAATCATAACGATTTTGGCCAGAAATAGAGTCAAACTCGCAAATATTTCATCGCTGAATCTGGTGCAAGATCGTCGCCGCCGCCGCCGCCGTCGCTGGGCTACATTTGCTTTCACACAAATGAATATTCCCTGGGTTTGCCTGTAGTGTTGCATGTTGTTGATGCTGTGTTCAATTAATTTTTATTTCATGATAATTGATGATGCTCCCTAGTCCCTTATCGTATATAATTATAATCTTGTTCTATTCTCATTGCAGATGCACCAAGCCCCAACTATTGATGAATTTACCATCCTAAAGACCATCAGTAGAGGGGCATTTGGGTAAGTGTTACATTTCTCCATAACTCTTTTACGAACCTTATTTTTTTTAGGGGACCTTTTGTTTAGAGTTCATACTGTACATAGATTATTTTTGAACTTCTGTGAGATACTCAAGACATCCTTCCCACCAGTGAAAATTTTATTTCAATAACTCAATCTCGGATATCAGCAATTACACTCCTTTTATTATTTGTCAAAATTCTTTCAAACTGCAGAAGAAATCATTGTCTGGTGGCAAGTCATTATGTATTTAATCAGAAGTAGAGTTGACCCTAACACTGCCTCCTGTGGAACTCCAAATTTATTTGCAGCATATCTAATAATGTGTAAATAATAATTTTCACAACTATTAATATATTCTGAAGATAATTGTTTGAACTTTTGTGAGATACTCAAGACATCCCTCCCACCAGTGAAAAATTGATTTCAGAACTTCAGTTGTTTTTGTTTGTTTGTTGTGTTTATTCCTCATATTTTGACCATCGAAGGAAGGTGTACCTAGCCCAGCGTAAAGGAAGGGACAAAGAGAAGCTCTTTGCCATCAAGGCCATGAAGAAATCGGAGATGGTCAACAAGAATATGGCCGCTCAGGTGACGACGGAGAGGGACGCTCTAGCCTTGTCCAAGAGTCCCTTCATTGTGCATCTCTACTACTCCATACAGACATCAAAATATATTTATCTGGTATGTGATGTGTGCTTTAAAGAGAATAATGAGTTCTGGTAAAAGGTGAAAAAAAAAAATTGTGAGCTTTCTCATTCTTTTTATTCCGACGTGAAAGTAGAATTGTCCCCTGAAAAGGATGCTCTTGAAATGCCCTCGTATTCCAGATATGACGAGAAATAGCTTCAAACTTTGGTCCAAATTTCTATTCCATATGTGTGTGTAGTCCCATATACTCATTTTTCTGCAATGCCTTTTCACTGTATGCAATTTTTCAGCAAGGTTGGATCAGTTTATTATCATGTTTGATGATTCAGTAACAGTACGACATACAATTTTTCTTGTGTACCAAATAATAAACCTTTCCCAATAATGAACCCATAGCAGTTCAGAGTTTTCTTATTGTTCAATTTTAATCACTTTCCCTCCTCAATTAGCAACAATTATTCCTTTTTTCCACTCCTACATTGTTTGAAAATTAAAAAAAAATGTTCATTGAATGAACCAGTGTGAAAGAATAGCCATACTTTTTCATAAATGGGAGTATTCAGTCATAGATATCTTAATAATAGTAATTTATATTTGAAAACCTTTCTGTGCCTGGCTATTTGTTTATCCTTCTGAACATCATTATACAAGACAGATATCAAAATTCAACAATTTATTAAATCAAGCCTCCACAAAGTTACTGAATCCCTTTAACATAATTTGATTCAACCGGTACTTCTGAATTTGATAATAATTCTGAATGATTATTATTTTACCTTACATCATTATAATAAGCCTTCTTATAATTCAGTCATTTAATCCATGAATAGAAATACTGCTTAATTTTATCTGTATCTGCATTCTAACAAAGCATCCTTTTAATTCACAGGTGATGGAATACCTTATTGGCGGCGATGTGAAATCTTTGCTCCATGTTTGTGGCTATTTTGATGAGCGCACTGCCTTGATGTATACGGCCGAAGTTGTGTTAGCCCTGGAGTATCTACATAAGCACAACATCATTCACAGGTTCGTTATCAGTAACAACTACCACATTTCTATGACAAAATTTGCTCTCAGCCAATCAGGTCCAAGGATTTCAGTAGCTTATAACAGTTATTGCAATTTGTTATTGATAACATGTTTTATGAAACGGGGTCCAAGTCATACTGGCTTCATTTGCCTAATTACAGACCTTTGTTTTTACTCCTCTTTTACTTTATTTTTACTCCTCTTTTACTTTATTTTTATGCTATTTTTGTGTTTCCTAAATATTTGCCAGCGTAAGTGATGTGCTCTCAAACTATATTTCGAGAGGCAAAATTTTATTATTTCAGAAATTACGATGTTAGCATAGAGATTATATAGAATATGACAATATTGAGTTTAGAAAATATTTTTTTTCAGCACAAAGCTCTAACTCTAATTAAAATGATTATTTTCTGTATATCCACCGACTTTTAACCCTTTCAAGACAATTGACCACATTTTGTGGTTTGGCTCAATAACTTTTGATTCAGAGCTCTATAAAATATACAACATGCACGAGTAGAAAGAGCAAAAATTTCTGAACACACTGTGTCCATTTTTGTTGAAATGACCATATTGCATTTGGTGCCAGGAATTTTAAAAATGAGAATAAGCTTTAAAATCCTTAAATTGGCAACACAGAGGTTCAAAATCATTGTTTTTAGCTCACCTGAGCCTAAGGCTCGAGTGAGCTATTGCGATGGAAATTTGTCCGTCGTCCGTCGTCTGTTAACTTTTTACATTTTCATCTTCTTCTCCAAAACCCATGATCGGAATTCAACCAAACTTGGTAGGAATCATCCTTAGGGGTAGGGGACCCAAATTTGCTAAAATGGTACATGTGGCCCCCAGGGGGTCCAGGTGGAAGGTCCCCAATTGTAAAAGCTATTTAAATTTCAAACATCTTCTTCTCCAGAACCAGGCATAGCTCAGACTTGGTATTGTGTATGGAGATACCTCTATAGATGAAGAATGAATGTTGTTCATGAAATTTCTCTGAGTGGCCCTATAGGGGCCCTGTGGGGTAACATACTGGGGGGGGGGGGGGGGGCGCTGCCAGGCAAAATGTACATTCTGATCTTCTTCTCCAAAACACATGATCGGAATTCAACCAAACTTGGTAGGAATCATCCTTAGGGGTAGGGGACCCAAAGTTGCTAAAATGGTACATGTGGCCCCCAGGGGGAAGGCCCCCAATTGTAAAAGCTTTGTAAATTTCAAACATCTTCTTCTCCAGAACCAGGCATAGCTCAGACTTGGTATTGTGTATGGAGATACCTCCATAGATGAAGAATGAATGTTGTTCATGAAATTTCTCTGAGTGGCCCTATAGGGGCCCTGTGGGGGTAACATACTGAAGGGGGGCGCTGCCAGGCAAAATGTACATTCTGATCTTCTTCTCCAAAACACATGATCGGAATTCAACCAAACTTGGTAGGAATCATCCTTAGGGGTAGGGGACCCAAAGTTGCTAAAATGGTACATGTGGCCCCCAGGGGGGCCCAGGGGGAGGGCCCCCAATTGTAAAAGCTATGTAAATTTCAAACATCTTCTTCTCCAGAACCAGGCGGGGGAGGGGGGGGGGGGGAATTATGTTAATTTCTAACATCATCTCATGTACATCCTCCTAGTTGTTTCAATTTCTAACATATCTCCTGGTGGTACTAGAGAGAACATGCACCAGGTGTGAATTGATCCACCTCAGGTGAGCGTCGTGCCCCCTGGGGCTCTTGTTTATCAAAATTGGCTATTTTTTCAACTTGTCGACAAATTTTGTAGCCCTGTTTATTGTTTTCAAAGACATTACACCTTATTAGAACCATGTAGCACTAAAAGAAAAGAATATTAGTGTTGCCAATTTGAAGAATGAAATGGGATCAATTAAGCCTTGAATAATTCCTGTCCTGAAAGGGTCAAAGGTTATATATTGTTGTGTGTTTAATAATACTGTTAAAAAACTAGGTCAATATTTTTTTGTGATAATAATCAAGAATTATAAACAAAACTTGCTATGCTTCTCTAGGTGTAGAAAAAGGGGGGCAGACTAAGACCTGGGGCGGTATTCTGAAAACTACACTGTATGTTATCTTTTATGTTATTAAAACAATGTTAATTGTCATAACAAATCAAAATCAGGACAAGTCATCGGTTAATGATTGCGCAAAGATGCTGGGCCCGCGTAAAGTTAACAGAGACATCTGCGCAATGATTAGTGTTTATTGCGCACAATTTCAGTTTGTTATGACAATTAACATAGTTTCCCTTAACATAAAAGATAACATACCGGTAGTTTTCAGAATACCGTCTCTGGATTGGTAACATAAAGCAGTGGACATGAAAGTCTTTTGGGCAGCTAACTAGAACAGCTGAAGACCTGGAGAACCTGTGTCTTAAAGACCTCAGCCTGAACGAATTTTGAAATATACACTTTATTCATCCACGGGGAGCTATATATTTTCTGAACAAATTGAAACCAACTTCATGAGATTCAGTTTCCTGTGGAATAATGAGTAACAGCGTCCCGAATGTTGAGCCCCGGTGGTTTTTCTGACGAGGGCCCCGTCTCTGATGAACGCTACTTTGCGGGGGGGGGGGGGGAAATAGACGCATTCCGAGCTGTATACATGACATGTCGTCACACGTCTAGCGACTCCCTGCAGTTTCCTCTCTTGTTACGCAATAGGGAGGGGGCGGACCAAAAAAAATTATCCTTTTTTTTTTTTTATGGATAAACGGAGACGAAAATTTATGAATACCCAGGGTAATTATATTCTTTGTTTACTAAGCTTTACGTCAATATATGGTTGTTTTGGGTCAGGCTGAGGTCTTTAAGATCCATCACATTGTTGACCCAACAGCCTCCAAGCTATTTGACATCTAGATAGATAGATAGATGTAGAATATTTTTCTTTTCTTTTCTTTGCAAACATCAATGTTTTACAGTACTCTTTTATGATCTTTCTTTCCATGCAGGGATCTTAAGCCAGACAACATGCTCATCTCAAACGAGGGTCACATCAAACTCACTGATTTTGGACTCTCAAAGACCTCACTAGACCACAGTAAGTTACCTTGAAATAAATCTACGTCTTGAATCGGTCAACCCTGGGGAGCGTTTCATCAAGCATTTTGTCAGTGATTTTTACCAGCAACTGTTATAAGCTACTGAAATCCTTGCATCTGATTGGCTGAGAGCAAATTTGTCAGTAAAAATCACTGACAAAACACTTGATGAAACGCTCTCCTGCTCAGCAGCTAGCTATATAGAAAGGCCATCTGTCAATACATGTATTGTTTCAAATGCTTAAACAAATATTTTGTACATTTGTATGAGAAATTTCCCTTTAAGCCCACCGCGATTTCGGAAGAAAATGTAATAGCATTTGATATAAACGTTTGAACATTCAAAATATTTTTGATTCAGGTTCAGAATAGTCATAGTAAGTTTGAAATTATGGACCACTGTGAGCCTTCCTATCTTAGTAAAGGCCAAAACGGCTCCGAGTAGTAGTGATGTCAGAGCAGTCCTGCGATTGTCTACAATTTGAAACCGATTTGGCCTTCATTTCGGGTATAAGGTTGACAGCGCCCCGATTTCCTATGATATGTGTTCATATCATTATTCTTAAGAACCTGATTTAGGTAGATTTTATTTGTTAAAATGCCCATACTCAATGCTATTGGGATTTATTTTCAGAATCAGATCGCAGTTAATAATAGTAATATTCCACTTTTATATAGCGCCTAATACATGGGTGATATCTCTAAAGCGCTTTACAGATATATTATTACCCCAGTCATCGGATTCTGGCATGCCCACACACAATGTATGCACATTCTCCGCTCCTTGGGGAGTATTCCAACAATGGGCTGTGGCGCTCACATTGCTAACAAACGACATTAAATTTCGCATCCTACTGGGTACCCATTTAACACCTGGGTGGAGAGTGGCAAAAGTAGATTAACGTCTTGCCAAAGGACGCTAGTCCTGCGGTGGGATTCGAACCCTGGACCTCGTGGTTCACAATCCGGGGACTTATCCACTGATCCACAACACCTCTACAAGTTGTTGCAGTTCACCGTACAGTGTGCGGTGGGCTTAAATTTTTCTTTATAAAATCTGTAGTACAAGTATATGCAGACCTCCGGCCTGTGAACACCGCTTTTCTCATCATTGAGTGGTCTTTATATACAGGTTTCACTTTATTGCATTCAATTATTAAACTTGTATGGACTAGAAATGTCTGCAGTCATCACTTCATTCTATTGTTATAATGGAAATTCATCGATGAATTGAAAACAATACTCCTTAAATGCAATCTGAATCATTGTGAATTGAAGTATTCTCTTCTTCTCTTTGTCTAATATTTTAGAGAAGGTTGAGTTCTGGATTTCTAGCTTTCTCATTCTTTTTATGTCATTTTGGAAGAATATCACAGTAGAAATGTCCCCTGAAAAGGATTTTTCCTCAAATGCTCTCGTATTCGAAATATGACGAGAAATAGCTGAAATGTTTGGGCCGAACATTATATCCACATTGTGTGTGCAGTCCCATATACCCATTTCTGTGTGCAGTGCATGTGCTGTTCATCGAGATTGGGTCAATTTCTTATTATTTTGATGATTCCAAAAATGTCACAAAGACACAGTATACACCAATTCTTATGTAGACATGATCAACCATTCCCATTTGATTTGAGACAGTTTCTTTCAAAATGAAATTGCATGACCAGATCTCAAGTTGGTCTTTCATCAAGCATTTTCTCTCCTTTCGACAGAAATCAACATAACAGATATCATTGGGACGCCCTCTGTAGTGAGACCCCAAAGATCTGATTCCTACTACCGGACACCTGGTCAAGTCCTTTCTCTAACAACCAACCTCACATTTGTAAGTTCCTCTTAAATATGTATGCTATTTTTTGTAATTTGATAACATTGTACAGCATTGATAACGGTGCAGTTGAAAATAATGATAAGAGCATGATGCAGTGGAACTTCGTTGTAAAAGAACACTGTTATAACAAACGCTTGTTATAACAAGGTCATTTTCCTGCTCCCACTCCTTCGTATTTTATTGTTTTTTTGTCCTGTTACAACAAGGTTTCCAAGCAACAAGGTAATTTCCTTGGACCCAAGGAGTTTGTTATAACGAGTTTCCACTGTATTGAACCTTTCTTTCCTGAAATGCCCAAGACCAGCGGTCCTATTACTTCCTGACCGACCTGGGTTAGACCCTAAACTTTGACATGCAGTAAGTTCAGTTCAAGTTCATTTAAAAAAGCGTAGGTAGAAGATATTGGGCGATGAAATTTTGTATCTGCATCATTCAAAATTTATGATCTTTTATTTTTGGTCATGCAGAGCTGCCAACTAGTACGGATTTTCCGTAATTGGTACGGAAATTAACCATCATTACGGAAGTACCCCCAAAATTACGGCTTTGAAGAAATCTAATTATACGTTGCGCACATGTATTTGTTATCACTCATACTTTCACACTCCATTTTTCGCTGTTCCCGGAACTCCGCACTGTGTACGTACCTAAAGTGCATACAGAAAGGAGACTGCGAACGTAGTTTCACCGGACACGCAAAATTCTACATGTAGCTCAAGCGCTAGCGGTGCGGCTGCTCTTACACACCGAGGCGTTAGGCAGCCAGCCAGCCTAGCCCGCGGGCGGCACGATGCGGCTGCTGCTTGGTGTAAGGCGGCAGTATGTGGAGCTGCTCCGTAGTGGAATTGAAAGAATGAATAGGGAACGTGAGTTTTTAGCTGTTTTTTTTTATGTTTCTAGATCTAGATAATTATATTATTCCCATTGATAATTATTGGGGTGTCATAAAGAGTAATTTTATGACATTTTTAGATCTAACTTATACAATTTTGATGGCAGTTGCAGTTTAAAAATTTGGTATTTGGGGACTTGCAAAAAATTACGGATTTCATCGCAAAAATACGGTTTTTCAGCTTTGCGTATACGGAAAAGCCTGGTCAGAGGTTGGCAGCTCTGGTCATGACATTTGAAAAATCAAATCTGATGGTTTCATAAAGTGTGCAGTCTCATAAAGCAGCTCATTTCAGGTCCTAATATTAGTAAAAATAATTTTGAGGATGAGGATGATGATAATTATAGTGATAATATTTGGCATTAAGTACTTTCTCCCTAGTAAAACTATATTACAGTGTTTATATAGTAGAAATAATATTTAATATAAAAAGGAACATAATTGTAAGGTTCTGTTTCATGAGTTCAGCAGTTTTTCCTTGCGGATGCTCATGTTTATCCAGGACACATCTGGATCTGTGCTGGAGGAGAAGTTCCGCCACCTGAAGCACACTCCACTTTCGTCACCCCTCCGGACAACCATCAACAGACAAGGCGTGCCCCGACCCAGTACTCATGGTGACAGTCTCCCTGACATAACCTGTGACACACGTCCTCACGTAGCATCCCACCACGATGATGCTCTAGACGGAAGGGACAGTATTAGCATTTCTCTTGCAGATAGGATACTGTCAGCCGCAAGTGAAAGGTCACAAGCGAGCAATAGAGGGCTTCTCCCGGAAGATGCAGGATCATCAGGTCAAAGGTCAGCTCGATTTGGGAGGACTGTGACGCGACAAGGTCGAGAAAGAGATGTGGTGTTTGAGACTCCAGTAGGAAGGGCACCTGTAAGTCGCCCCTTTATCCATCTGAGCTTCAGTGACGAAAGAAGGCAATCTGGGCCTGAGGCTGATCAACAGACATCGCATGGAGGGCAGTCAGTGACGTTGTCACCGACTGACGATGTACCCATGCTGGGATCGGGACGGGAGAACCGGGGCCGGAAGAGGCGCCTCTCAGAGGTCGAGATGAGCCCACACTCGCTTCTGCCTATGAAAGGTTGCGTCAGGATGCTGAGTTGCGGATCCCACAGTGGGCTGACGTCAGAGATACAGGGACTGAGCCTGAAACTGTTTGTGGCAGATGGAGAGGGTGATGAGGAATCAGATGCTGTTTGCCGTAGAAACAGATTAAGTGATGCAGACAGCCTTGATAGTAGTCTTGGCATTGAGGAAATGGAGTCGAGCAGAGCTAAGAGTTTTGATGGAGTAGACTCACAAGAATCAAAGAAAGTTGATGTTGATTTGGCAGGAGGTAGCATCAGGGACAGTTGCTATGGCAGTGGGTCAAGAATCTCGAGTGGTCATGCTGAGGAGGGCAACTATGATGAGTCTTTGAGAAAGGAAGAGATGGTTGGACGTAAAAGACACGCATCAGAAGAGTCTGGTCTAGCTGGAGACAAAAGTATAGCTTCAATAGCATCAGAATGGACAACAGAGGGTGCTAACATTGAACATTTTGCCCATGATGTGGCAAAATTAAATCATGAAGCATTAAGAGACACTGATGACCATCATATTGTCGGTAAGACTGTTAAAGAAGGGCCAGTTCCTACTGACAGAACAGGATGCAGTTCCTCATTTAGTCAGGAGCACAACGATAGCAGTCTTTCGGGTCTGGATCTGGATGAGTCAAGGTCATCAGCAGCTGACCTTGCAGAGAAGGTTGGGGTCAAAGCTCGGAGGTCATCTGGAAAAAAGAACGTCAGCTTCAATCTTGATGTCAGCGTGGATTACAAGTCTGAGGAGTCAGATGTGAAAATGTCAGGTGACTTTTCTGACAGTCGCCATGACGATGACCTGGACCTGAAGGGTCAGTCGGTGCAGAGTCTACCGGGGGATGGGAGGAGCCAAACTCTTCTATGCCACCAATCAGATAGCAGTATAAAGTCATGTGATCACCAAGAGCGGAGTGCCCTTTCTGAACTCACAAACTTTTCCCCTGATGACACCACAAGGCTTAACATCAAACCTGTAAGTATTTTTGAAATGATCTCTTCATTGCTAAATAAATCGGGGATGCTAATCTTCAGGCCCTTGTCTGATTTTGGACCCTGTCACCTCGCCGTTTCAGGCTTTTTCATGCTTCATTTTGTACAAAATTTATGGGACTGCAACAAGTTCAGAAATCTTTTAAGGCTAATTGGCTAAAACCTTCTGTTCTTGTTTTGTATTGTATTGAATTTGCTTCAAGATGTGATAAATCGTTCAGTTTGAAACTACAGTATTGCTTTGTATCCAGCAAAAAATTGCTTTATTAGTGAGTCCTCTTTTCATTGTCATCTGTGTCTATTATCTGTTATCTGATTCAGGACCTCGTTCCCTTTTTAATGTTTCCCTAAATAATTTCGTTTAGAGCTGTAACAATATACTGCATGACTATGTCCGCCTAACTGTTATGCATATATATCTGTCTTTGCTTGGTCCCCCTGAAAGACTGAACAAAACTTTGAAGATGTCATCTTAATCAGGACTTATTCATATTCATCGTTTTGTATATTTTCCTTTCTTTTGAAACTTTAGAGAAATGCATCAACTCCTGGACCTCAAGGAACCCAGCACACCCCTCTGAGAATAGCGTTCCGCTCCCCTGGGCATCTTCCCTATGTCACCCCTGCTAGGATTCGCTACAAAACCCCAGGTAGGTTGCTACAGTTTCTAGGAAGCAGTGGTTTCAAGATTGTCACACTCTTCTGAGGATACATTCCATACCCCTGGACATCTTCCCTATGTCACCCATGCCAGAATCCATTACAGGACTCCTGGTATTAGGTACACCAGTTTCTGGAAAACAGTGGACGTTGTTTAACCAGACACCCCAATTGTGTTTTCCAATGTCGACCTGGCTAGGATCTGTCAAAAGACTTTTTGTGAGATCCTGACTACAGTATAGGGCGATGGAAGAGTAATTGAGCAATTGAACAAAGACATCATAGGTCTAAAACCAATTTCTCTCTCTCTTTCTCTTTCCCTGTATCGTCACCTCTCTCTTTTCCTCTTGTCATCTCTCTCTCTCTCTCTCTCTCCCTGCCCTCTCACTTTCTCAATCATTTTCCCATCTCTTTCAGGTCGAGGTGTCTTTATTACCCCTGGTCCCACACCTCTCCGGACACCAAAGAGTTGTAAGCGGCGCCCTCAACAGGCTGCCTGTGGCCAACCGCAGGAGGAGAGGATCCTGGGCACTCCGGACTACCTAGCTCCTGAACTGCTCTTACAACAGCCGCATGGTAAAATATGCATGTCAGATTTACTTTGACAGTTCCAAACAAAATAGACTATCCTACTTTTAATTGTTAATATAATATATATAGAGTACCGAAGTGCTGACGTCATATTCGCTGGTCGTCCAGGGATACTGGTTCCCAACATCAGAGCCTGCGCATGAGGTTCACCGTGAAAGCATTCAAGCAGCGGGCTTGAGCAGGGCAAAATCAGTGTTTGGCGATGGTGTGATCACCACTCCATTGTTTAGGACAAAATTGTTTGGAACCAGCAACCTTGACAACTTGGCCGGTATGACAGCACACTTCGGTACTCTATGTTGTTTGATGCAGTAGCATAGTGTGGGTCCAAACATTAACCCTCAATCTGCCCCCATGTACCAACCCCAGTGCCACAGTGCTAATCCCTATTGTGCCTGCGACGAATCCCCCAGTGCCAAACTATTCCTCTGGCTTATTCCACACACAGAAGATTTTTCATTGCTTAATATTGTATTTTTGTATTTGCTACCATCACTGAATAGTTTCTTTAACCAATATCTGTATATGCAAATTTAAACTGATAAAGTTGTCTTGTTATTTTGTGTTCTAGGTGTTGGAGTTGACGTCACTGAATATTTTCTTTAACCAGTATCTGTATTTAAACTGATAAAATTGTCGTTATTTTGTGTTCTAGGTGTTGGAGTTGACATCACTGAATATTTTCTTTAACCAGTATCTGAATTTAAACTGATAAAATTGTCTTGTATTTTTGTGTTCTAGGTGTTGGAGTTGACGTCCCTGAATATGTTCTTTAACCAGTATCTGTCTTTAAAATCATAAAATTGTCTTGTATTTTTGTGTTCTAGGTGTTGAAGTTGACGTCCCTGAATATTTTCTTTAACCAGTATCTGTCTTTAAAATCATAAAATTGTCTTGTATTTTTGTGTTCTAGGTGTTGAGTTGACGTCCCTGAATATGTTCTTTAACCAGTATCTGTCTTTAAAATCATAAAATTGTCTTGTATTTTTGTGTTCTAGGGGTTGGAGTTGACTGGTGGGCCCTGGGAGTATGCCTGTATGAGTTTTTGATCGGCATCCCACCATTCTGCGATAACTCACTAGATCTTGTCTTCCAGAACATACTCAGTAGAGGTATGATCAAATCCTTCTGTTTCTTTCATAATTCTGCTTTGACAAAAAATAGAAAATGATATCAGGGTATACTTCCTCCTCAAATAAAATAATTTCAATAAAATGTACAGAATATTATCTTTCAGAATGGTGTCAAACCAGAAATTTTCGCGAATCTTCGTGAAATTCGCGAAAATTTCTGGTTTGACAGCATTCTGATTTGATTAATGCTGCGGATTAATCAAATCACAATTGAAATAACATAAAATTATTGCAATGTGTGGAAGTTTCTTGCTGCGAAATTCGCTGTCATTAACGATTTGCGAAAATATTATGTCGCGAATCGTTTCTGGTATTATAGTAGTGGAGCTGGGCCTGATTGTAAGAAATTATAATGTTTGTATGATTTTTCTTTGCAGACCTCTCGTGGCCTGAAGACGATGAAGCGATATCTGTGATAGCGCAGGATCTCATTGAGAAACTTCTCACATTGGCTCCCGAAAACAGACCAACGGCAATAGGTAAGAAAAGTATTCACAGGGGGGCATGACTTCTCACATTGGCTCCCGAAAACAGACCAACGGCAATAGGTAAAAAATGTCTTCACAGGGAGGCATGACTTCTCACATTGGCTCCCGAAAAACAGACCAACGGCAATAGGTAAGAAAAGTATTCACAGGGGGGCATGACTTCTCACATTGGCTTCCGAAAACAGACTAACGACCGCAATAGGTAAGAAAAGTATTCACAGGGGGGCATGACTTCTCACATTGGCTTCCGAAAACAGACTAACGACCGCAATAGGTAAGAAGACTGGTACGTTATTGAACAGGGGGTAGGGGACTGCACTATGAACATGGCGAACAAAGAAGCGGACATTTCACATCTCACATTGGCTTCCGAAAACAGACTAACGACCGCAATAGGTAAGAAGACTGGTACGTTATTGAACAGGGGGTAGGGGACTGCACTATGAACATGGCGTACAAAGAAGCGGACAAAATATACAGCTCCTCGTTGTACCTTCCACAATTGCTCTCGTAGACAAAAGAACATCCCTTCATTGCCATTATGTAAAAATATGTAGAACAGGTGTCACACGCATATTCACCTGTTTTACTTATTTTACATAATAGCAATGAAGGGTCAGAAGGGATGTTCTTTTGTGTACCAGAGCAGTTGTAGAGGGTACAATGAGGAGCTGTATATTTTGTCCGCTCTCTTTGTCACTGTGTTCATAGTGCTGTATGCAGCTATTATTTGAAAAAAAAACTTCTGTTTGACTATTTTAATGACAGAAAAGGAAGAGAAATCATAGAAACATGGTTACCGGTAAAGTGCGAGGAATATGAAGATCACTGTCCATTGGAAATGATGGAGTCAAACTTTTATCTCGAGCTTTGGTTTTTGATGTCATTACCTCACTATTTATAATAGTATAGTGTCAAATCATTGTCGACCCCTTCACCCCTGCCGAAGGTGATTTCCACATGCCTTTGCCAAATACCGTACTCGTATATTGTTTCATGACCATTCTTCGGTTGATGCCAGGAAATCGAAAAACGAAAATAAGCTTTAAAATCCTTAAATTGGCAACAGATTGAGAGGTTCAAAAATCATTGTTTTTTTATCAAAATTGGCTATTTTTTCAACTTGTCGACAAAATTTGTAGCCCTGTATATTGTTTTCAAAGACATTACACCTTATTAGAACCATGTAGCACTAAAAAAAAAATATTAGTGTTGCCAATTTGAAGAAGGAAAAGTTTAACTCTTTACTCGCTTTGGTCGACCAATGGAACAAACAGCGGACTGCCTCAGTCGACTCTTAGCACAATCATGTACAGTGGACATGTGTAATATACAGTACTCCAAACAATGTGACAGTCCAGGGTTATGATCCTTGGTGAATAAAGGGTTAAGTACATGAACCGGTATGAAATTTTTCTTTCTTTCCGTAACTAGAAAAAAAAACAGTGTAAAACCGGAAACTTTCGCATTTAACCCTTTCGGGACCGACTTCTTACGAAAATCTCTTGCCCCCGGGACCGCATTGTTTTTGACATGCCGCGTGTGTTGTGTATGTACATTTTGATCCCCAAATACATCGACTTAGAAGCTCTTTTAGCAAAAACTTTGCACATGAAAGTTACTCAGTAATAACCATATTTTCATGTGATAATAATGATTTGTCCTGTAAAACATTTGTGGAAGAGCAAATTGAGTTCAAACTTACATATTCTTTGCAAGAAAACGAGAAGAAACGTTTCTCCATAGACTCACACGTTATAAGCACCAGGCATGCGGCCCGAGCGAGCATGTGGGACTACGTGGGACTACTTCCGGTTCGCAAAATTTGCCGTCGCGAGAACTTTGAAAGAGAACTTCTGATTTTTTTTTCTATGCAACCCCCTATAGTATTATACACCATAGGAAAGCACGTAAAATACGGAATCGAACTGTATAAGTTTCGACACACAGAGGGCGACAAACAAAGACAAGACAAGCTTTTTAGCTCACCTGAGCCTAAGGCTCGAGTGAGCTATTGCGATGGAAATTTGTCCGTCGTCCGTCGTCCGTTAACTTTTTACATTTTCATCTTCTTCTCTAAAACCCATGATCAGAATTCAACCAAACTTGGTAGGAATCATCCTTAGGGGTAGGGAACCCAAAGTTGCTAAAATGGTACATGTGGCCCCCAGGGGGGCCCAGGGGGAGGGCCCCCAATTGTAAAAGCTATGTAAATTTCAAACATCTTCTTCTCCAGAACCAGGCATAGCTCAAACTTGGTATTGTGTATGGAGATACCTCTATAGATGAAGAATGAATGTTGTTCATGAAATTTCTCTGAGTGGCCCTATAGGGGCCCTGTGGGGGTAACATACTGGAGGGGGGGGGGGGGGGGGGCGGGCGCTGCCAGGCAAAATGTACATTCTGATCTTCTCCAAAACACATGATCAGAATTCAACCAAACTTGGTAGGAATCATCCTTAGGGGTAGGGGACCCAAAGTTGCTAAAATGGTACATGTGGCCCCCAGGGGGAGGGCCCCCAATTGTAAAAGCTATGTAAATTTCAAACATCTTCTTCTCCAGAACCAGGCATAGCTCAGACGTGGTATTGTGTATGGAGATACCTCTATAGATGAAGAATGAATGTTGTTCATGAAATTTCTCTGAGTGGCCCTATAGGGGCCCTGTGGGGGTAACATACTGGAGGGGGGGGGGGGGGGGGCGCTGCCAGGCAAAATGTAAGTTGTTCATGAATTCTTTCTAGGTGGCCCTATAGGGGGTCTGTGGGGGTAACATACTGGAGGGGGGGGGGGTGGGGCAAGTTGTCCGCCATCCATAAACTTTTTATATTTTCAGCTTCTTCTCCAAAACCCATGATTGGAATTTAACCGAACTTGGTAGGAAGCTCAGACTTGGTATTGTGTATAGAGATACCTCTATAGATGAAGAATGAAAGTTGTTCATGTGCTAGAGAGAACATGCACCAGATGTGAATTGATCCACCTCAGGTGAGCGTCGTGCCCCCTGGGGCTCTTGTTTATAAAGCCTTTGTTTTCGTCGCAGAAATGCGACTATGGTCCCGATGGGGTAGAAGCCGCTTGTCGCAGTATTGCGACTATGGTCCTGAAAGGGTTAATATATGCACATTTCAGAGGAAAAGTTTATACTCGCAAAAGTTTCATGCTGTGAAATGATTGCATTACAACTGACACAACACTGAATTTTTGCAACTAGTGAAAGTTTACGTGCAGAAAGTTTACAGTTCACCATGTGGTTAGTCCTGAAAAGGACTATTGAGTAAGAAGAAGAGAGTGGAGAAAAGTTGAGAGGAGAAGAAAAGGAAAGGCGAGATAGAAATTCAAAGAGTGTAGAAGTAATCTTTCTTGAAAGTGTGAAGTCCTGAAAAGGACTGTAAACCAGATGAGAAGGCTGAGAGTGGAGAAGACTCGACGTTTCGGACAGGTTGACTGTTCGTCATCAGAAGAAAGATTACTTCTACACTCTGAAATTCTATCTCGCCTTTCCTTTTCTTCTCCTTTCAACTTTTCTCCCCTTTCTTCTTCTCACTCTATAGTCCTTTTCAGGACTAACCACATGGTGAACCGTAAACCTTCTCCACGTTATCAGTACCACCATGCAAACATCTACCTTCAAAGATCATCTAGTGAAAGTTTCCTGCTGTGAAAATGGCTGTCGTTGAAAAATCGCGAAAGTTTCGTATCGCGAAATGTTTCGTATCGCGAATGTTCCTGGTTTTAGAGTAATGATTTGATAAGTTTGTATATCCATGAGTATAGTGTTTTGTGTATGATTTTGATTTAACAGATGTGAAACAACATGAGTTTCTCTGTGACCTGGACTGGGACCATGTGAGAGACATGGAGCCTCCCTTTGTACCTACGCCTGATGACGAAACCGACACAACGTACTTTGATGGTAAGGTATCTTCGCAAAATGTAGTGGCACGAAAAGACCCATCCAGAACAGATATTACACTAAATCTCACCAGAAATCATGGATGGAATACCTAATGACCCTGGACATATATCTTTTGCTACATGGGGAACAACATGAGACTAGATTTAACACGTTTCTTTCCAATTTCCTTTTTGCTACCAAAACTGCATGTGAGCTTTAAAGACTTTGGAGATGTATTAGGAGCTAAATCCAGAATATTATTATGTTATTATTAATGTCTCTTATTAATGTCCCTTTACCTAGGTGTAGTACATGTTATGTGGCAGCCTGTTTCAAACCAGGATACGATACAGTCAAACCTGCTTTCTCTTCTTTTTGCGTGACTTTGACTGGATTTCCCATTGAAATGTGGAGTACTGTATTCCCTTCCCAGGATCTTGAAGGCATACATTTTTAGGATTTTTGTTTTGTTTTGTCTTACACATTTTATGCATATACTGTACAATTCAAGCACTTTTACTCGAAAATGAACACTCACAATTTGTGAAAATGCCTTTGAAAAGCTTCTGTTTCCTTCTTTTCTTTCTGTTTCTTTTTTTTCTCAGCCCGGAATAAAGCTTGCAATTTGGACTTATCCACTGGATCATTTGCGTCTTGAATCGGTAAATGACATGGACCTACCCACCGTCGTCATTGTTGTCATCGTCATCATCGTCATCGTCATCGTCATCGTCATCATCGTCGTCATCGTCATAATCGTCATCATGGTTTAACATCCATTATTCCAACACTGAGAGGTTTGAAGGTTTCAATTCTTAATGGCTTTTCTCCCAAACCTTCTGGTCTTAAAGTGTACCAATCCCATGTACTTCTTTATTAAGGATAAAATCGACCTCAAAACTTTTAACTAGGCCTTCTACAGGTTAACTATTAAGGAATATAAAGACAATAAAGGAAAACTAAAACCACCTCAAGTTGGACTTGGTTTCTGGGCCAGCACTTTTCTATGCGAGCGTGCATGGGTGTGTCGAGTACTCGCAAGTCGTTGAATTGTCTATTTAGAGTGCATTTAAACTTGGAATATCTCTTTCTAGCATCAACATTTGAAGCTCCTATGTTGAATATGTGACCCTCCACCAAATAACGACCAATAAGTCACAATGGGAGTTCTAGAGTAAACAGCTGAAAACATTTTTTTGGGGGTCGAAATATATATTTTAAGTTTTTGGTATTTTC
Source organism: Heliocidaris erythrogramma (assembly GCA_025617745.1). Taxonomy (NCBI): domain Eukaryota; kingdom Metazoa; phylum Echinodermata; class Echinoidea; order Camarodonta; family Echinometridae; genus Heliocidaris; species Heliocidaris erythrogramma. Next base: position 18,718,309 of record CM046863.1, on the reverse strand, counting down.
TGAATGTATATTAATATTAATATTAGATATTAATCTACCATCTGACAAAAAAACATATTGAAATATGTTTTTACTCTCATTCAAAATGAACATTTTTTTCATGGACATTTCAAACTTTGTGAGTCAGCTTACTGGGATCTTACTTCACATCGCTTTTCTGGTATAACTCAGAAAGTTTGCATTGCCTGATATTAAAAATCTACAGAAGGAAAGAAATATATCTATTCTAAATGTATGGAAAGTTTCAACCCACTCCAATGAGTACTTCATAGTGTATACTTTGAAGTTTTGACTTAACCTTTTGTGCGACAAACAATAGGACACAGATTAGGCGCTCTTAATGGTAACGCTTCTTTAGAGCCCGTTTTCTCTATTGTTTTGGTCATTACCCTGTCTGACACTCTGACATTATCATTGTAATTTATAAGGGTTTGCTTAGTCTATAGAAGACAAGATGTATATCATTTTAAAGCTTAGAATCTAAGCTTTCAAACTGTGCTGAAATTAAAAAAACAAAATTTCCGACTTATTGGTCGTTTCGTGGTGGAGGGTCACATATAGTATAGCGACATGGAACCCTTAACATATAAAGCAAAATAGTTTTTTTGTGATTGGTACCCTTCAAGCCCACCGCACATTATACGATCGGTCTACGATCTGATTTTGGATGTAAATCGCAAAAAGCAGTTTGATAAGTGAAAGCTACCTGATTCAGGTTCTGAACAATAATACGAATACTCGACAAAGGAACTTGGTGCGATGCCAGCCTTGTATCCGGATTAATGGCTACATCAGTTTCAAATCGTAGACGATCGCAGCACTGCTTTGACGTCACTACGATTCGGAGCCGATTTGGCCTTTCCTCCGACTAGACGCCTCGTAATAGGCCGTAATTTAAATTTTACAATATGTAACCAATCAGAACTGCAATAAAACATATTTTACATGTTTAACTGTTTATATCTAATGCTATAATATTTTCTTTCAAAATCGGATTGTAGACCGATCATATAGTGTATATATTTTGGAATACATTTATGTCTTCTGGCAATATACAAATTATCTTGGACTCAATGGGCTGGTTGCAAAAGTTTGTAAACAAATATTTACAGTACCCTCCAAATGTATGTCTCCCCTAGAATAGATATAGAAATTTTTTTAAATTCTTGTCCACTTCGTTCAAAAAGGCTTTGGTGTGCGTCATCATTATATGCTATGGATATTGTTGTTATTTATCTTGATGTATGTCATACTATTTAGTGTCAATGCTTTTATCTTGGTAAATAAAGGCAATGCATCTTTTCTGTTATACATTATCAACAAAAAATAGGTATATATTGTATTTTCTATTACAATGCACCGAAGAAGTATGTTTTGGTAGACTATCATTCTAAATAAGTTACCGTCATTTCATGACAAAATCATATTCTTTCCTATTAAAGTTTGATTCGATAACGTTCCACATTGCTGTCACATACCAGGTACATGTGATATGCATATTTGTCCCTATGTTGTGCTAAATTGTGGTTTGTTACCGGGGAAAAAAGCATAATATCACATATATATAGGCCTATTGTTACATTGTAGAAAAATAACATTTTGGTAACTACCAAATGCCCGTTTTTCAAATTGGTCAAAGCATTTCTGTGGTGGAATTTGACCAAAATATATAGTAAAATGAATATATACGTATATAAACTGTGCCCTGTGTATTTTACATTGTTTGCTAATTGTTGTAATATTGTCTTAGATGAGCTTTATTATAATCCTATTTCGGGAGACTGGAATTGTGCATTATAGTGACAGAAGAAAATTATCCTACAACTCGGGAAGAGAAAATATATCTTCCTGTTCTACTTGTACATAAATATATGTCTGCAATGGTGAAATGAAATACATGTGTTTACAACTCTTTAACATCATTGGACTACTGATAGAATTTATAATACAAATGTCCATATATCATTATCATTTGGTAATGACACATATTTGACTTTGGGGGAATGCTGTGCATAAATTTGCAAGTTTATTTACTGGGTGTTCAAAGAAACCATTTTTACTTTTGATTTTTATAATATTCAATACTGCCATCAGTGCCTTGTTCACTTCACTGCAGTTCAAATTTGCTCAGTGTTAAAGCTATTCTTTGTTTTCTCGAAGGTAGCCAAAATTATTGACCTTGTAATTATTTTTTTTTACAAGTGTATCAATGTGCTGTGCCATATGCTCCATCAACAACTTCTCTGGGGTGGTATTCTGAGTTTTATTTTATCTTGATTTTAGTGAAAAGATTTTAATTGTCATAACAACTTTTAAATTGCAACATTTCATTGGTGTTTGCGCAGATGAATTCCGCGTACGCAGCCGCTTTTGCGCAGTCATTAACCAATGATGCGCCATAAGCGTACATTTTGTTATGACAATTAAAATTATTTCACTAAAATCAAGATAAAATAAATCTCAGAATACCACCCCTGGGCTTTATTTCATTGAAGATATAGGATTAGAGTTCGCATTATGATTGGGTTTTAGGTTGGGTTTAGGGATAGGGTTAGGGTTAGTTTCTCTCTCGCTCTCTCTCTCTCTCTCTCTCTTTGAAAAAAAGTTTCTGCAAGTGAGGCAAAAAACTTAACCCTGTATGTTATGGCTCAGTGTAATGTATGTTAAAGGAAAAGCTGATTTGTGTCAAATCTGGCATTTGTATACTGTGGAAACTCAGTATAAAGCGGTCTGATATAACAATATTCCTGATATAACAAGGTAATATTCCTGGTCCCAGCTCTTTATATTCCATTATTTTTTTTAACCTGATATAACGAGATTCCTGCTATGACAAGGTAATTTTGATGGTCCCAACACTATGAACATGGCGAACAAAGAAGCGGACAAAATATACAGCTCCTCATTGTACCTTCCACAATTGCTGTGGTAGACAAAAGAACATCCCTGCATTGCTAATATGTAAAAATATGTAGAACAGGTGTCACATGCATATTCAGCTGTTCTACATATTGTACATAATAGCAATGAAGGGATGTTCTTGTGTCTACCAGAGCAATTGTGGAGGGTACAATGAGGAGGTGTATATTTTGTCCGCTCTCTTTGTCATAGTGTTCATAGTGACAGGACCGCGTTATACCTAGTGTGCACTGTATAGGCTAATTAAATACCTCACTTCACCCCTGGACCTACCATTATTTCTTACCCTAACCCTAACCCTAAACCCAACTTAAAACCCATTCAGAACCCTAACTTTATATCTTTCACGAAATAAAGCAAGGAGAAGTTGTTTCCAGATCATATGTCAGAATAGTGTATGATCCACTTGTAACCTCATTTTTGAAAGAAAAAAAAAGAAAATTACAGGGTCATTAATTTTGGCTACTTTGGAGAAAACAAAAGTGGTACATTTTCAGGAAAAACAACGGCTTATTACAGATATACTAGTAGTTGACACCAAATTGACCAGTTACTCGTTAACAATAGTCAAACAGTAAACTGTTGATTGAAATGAATTAAGTATATTTCAGGTTATTGCATTCATACTTGTCCTATTTGAACACCCAGCAGTTTTGAAAACTATTTGTCCATATGTACAAAAATATAAAGCAGTGTATTATGAAAATTAGCAAAAACGGAATGCTATGTTCTGTATCTCCTTTTTTATTTTTTCATAATTACTAGTATGAAGGGCTGTTCAGACTTGACTGATATCGATACACCGTACTATGTTGTATGTATGTTTAAGTGGCATTAAAGTGGTAGCACTTGAACAGCGCCATCTTGCAGTGATTGCTAAATTAAGATTATATTCTGAAAATTAATTGCATCTTATTTTGAATTTTGACAAACAGCATGTTTGGATAATAGGCACATTTTATATTTCAAACTATTATTTTTGACCTGCAATGTGGAAAATTGCCTGTAGTTACAGTCTAAGCTTCTACAAACTAGAATGGGACATGATGGGAAAATGAGAGGCACAGACACTTTTCAAATCTGTTCAAAGATGGCACTATTTAGGAGCTTCAGTTTACTGTCACTTTAAGTAGCAGGTGTAGTAGGGTAGAACTTTAAATAAATAATTATGTTATCGACACCTGTCAAGTCTGACCAACACTTTAGCCATATTTAACCAATTCCATTGTTGAGAATCGTTCACATTTATAGTGCATGTGTATTGCTATTGAATTTATTGATGTGATGTGTATGTTTCCATATAAAATTATATATCCATGTATATCTTAATAATATTCAGATAGATTATATTATAGTTAGTGGCATTATCAAATTTATATATGTTAATGTGGGCGTTGCATGCAGAGAAACAACAAAATAAAGACTATATTGGAATCCTATAGGATTATTTTCATCAGTGCAATATTTTTTTACTAGCGTTGATAAGTAACATAGTATGGGAAAATAGTAATACGACGATAATAGAAACAATTTTACGCCTCCAAAAGAAAGCACTGCGTGTCTGCACTCATTCACGTTTTATAGCCCATACGGATCCTATATTCTACAATTTGAAGACTTTGAAAATTCCTGATATTCATACTTTTCAAACTGCAATATTTATGTACAAATTTTCTGCAAACACTATACCACAGTCTTTTTGAAATATGTTTATTTACAATAAAGACATACATTCTTATCCTACACGACACTTAACAAATCCTATATTACTCCTAGCACATAAAACCATAAGACACCACGGCCCAGATTTCTTTCTTGCTCTTTATTCTATCTTTCTACGCACACCCTTCTCCCTTTCTCTATCCCCATCTTTCTGCTTAGAACTCTCTCTCTCGTAGTCTCTCTCTCTCTCCTCTCCTTTGACTTTGTCCATGTTCTATCCCAAAACACTGTCTCTCTCTCTCTCTCTCTCTCTCCTCTCTCTCTCTCTCACACACACACACACACACACAATTTTGTATAATCACCCCATTATAAGATAAAAACATTGAAAAGAGAGAGAGAGAGAGAGAGAGAGAGCTAGATCAAACTTTGTCACCAAGATGGATTCATTTTTTCCTTGCTAATCAAACGAATCATTCACCGCTTCACAAGTAGGGACAACATCTTGTCGATGTGTCATACTTTGAAAGCAATATAGAACTATTTCAATACCGCTCTCGTTACGAAGATATTAAATTTGGCAAGGAAGTGGAAATAATGACGTACAATTAACTTATAGAAAGTATTTTTATGAGCAAATTCAAAGTAAAGAGAAAAAGAAACATGAAAGACGTAATCGTAATGACGAAAATGTAGACATGGATTGCCTACCCCGAAGGGGATTAAAATCCGAATGGATTATATACGGTAGACAACGACTATTACTCTGAACCATTATCAGCCATGTCAGGTTGGGATAAACTCTTTCCAGTGGTCAATCTTCCGCGTGATTCTGGATCGGCTTTGCACCAATCGATGTTATCAGTTTATTAAAATTTGCATATTTGCTGAAAGCACATACCACGGGAAGCTAACTGTTCACCAGTGGTAGGGCTATAGAATTCAGAATCACGCAGCAGATTGAGCACTCGACACTCAGAGTGTTTAGCCCAAGCTTTATAGGCCTATACATTATGATGGGGTGGCAAAGGAAAACAATGAAATTTGGGCCCTGTTTCATAAAAGTTGTCATCAATGACAGGTTACAATAATTGTTATAAGCTACTGAAATGCTTGCATCCGATTCGCTGAGAGCAAATTTGTCGGTAAAAATCTTAAGACACATGATGAAACACATGTGCTTGCCACGAATATAATGAACCATGTGGCCTTTCTTTTTTCATTCCATATACATCAGGGCCCCCGTTTCATGAACATTTTTATCAATAAGAAGCTACAATAATTGTTATAAACTACTGAAATCCTTGCATCTGATTGGCTGAGAGTGAATTTGTCATAGAAATGAGGCAGTTGTTATTGATAAAAGTTTTATGAAACTAGGCCCTGCTCATTCCAACAGCGATAGCCCTATATTGGCAAGGACTATGTTAAGATCTACCTTATATCATGCAAGGCCCCATAACACAGAGGTTTGCAATAATTGCAAATTATGGCAATTTTGGGCCAATCAAGTTCATCGTTACATGCACATTTTGTTCAAAAGGCAGACCGTTAACCAATTAGAATTGTTGTGTCAAATTTAAAGTTTATTGCAAACCTCTGCATGTGTTATTTACCAAGGAGTTATAACTCTTTGGTGTTACGAGACCCTGGGCAATAAGGCAACATTTTCAAAGCCCGCGGCTCACACGAGGCGTTATTTCAAGAACGTCGATTACACCAACTATTGTTCGGTTCAACCGAGTTCATGCCAGAGTAGCAATGAACAATGGGCCCATACAGATAGAGACAAATGAAGTTGCCCGACAGATATGTGTAGCACTCATTATACACTCAATTTTGTTTGTGTAAATTTTCAAGAGGGTCCGTCAACGAAAGTCGACTTTTAAAGAAATCTGAAAATAGACTCGTGGCGCTAAATAGGCGAATTCCTCACAATCCCACGAATTTTATTTATTAATTTTATTAACCCCCCCCCCCCCCCCGAAAATATTTTGAAATGACGAATCATATAAAAACTAGAAAGAACCATTAGACATTAATGGCCTTATGAAGATATTTTTATTTTAGGGAAGAAACCAATTAATAACAAACAATCTCTTTGAGACACATTGAACAGATGAGTCACCATCTGAAAATGTTGGAATAAAGGATCACACAATTAAAACATATAAAAATAAGACTCTGGAACAACAAAAGGTCATTAATCTTTCACAGAAATTTAATTTTAATTGGAGAGTTCACAGAAGACAAAACACACAGCTCTTTAAGTGCAATCGGGTTTTTTCATTCAAAGAGGAATTTGAAATCATTTAGTATTTACTAATGGCCAAAGGCAGACACTTTAGAGAAACAGTTTGGTGGCAGTTATAATATAACAAATCGGATAAACATATATAAAACCAAAAGTTAGGAAACGCTGAAAGTTTTAATCACTTTAGGGCCTATATACATAATGGGATGTTACATTTTATAGGAGTATTCATCAACTCTCCCATGTGTTCCAACACACCAAATTATTTTTAAAAAAAGTACTGCTGGTCTTTTTGTTCCTGGAGAATTAATAACAAAACGCTCGCCATAATATGTATTTTTTTCAGAACTTTTTGAAAGTGAAAACGAGATCTACTTTATAGTATGCAGAGTGTGATCAGTTCGCGTTACGGACGGACATTTTAACATTTTCCAAGTTGGGAGGCCTGTAAAAATAAGTGGTTTATGATTTATTTTGGAGGGTATCACAAGGTGTACTGAAAAAAATGATAAAATTTGGTTGTCATGGTTACTTATTTCACTGAGAACCAATAAAGTACTCCATTTTTTAGAGTGGGAGATAGAAAGTTTGTGTTGAGTTCTCATTACTCTTTTCTATTAATATCAGAGCAACATGATCTTGTCTAATGCTTTCACTTACAAATGTTAGTCAGATATTAAATTGGCTTCCCTATCAGACATTTGGAATTTCAAAACAAGCTTTAGATTCCATAAGAGATGTGAAATATGTGCATCACAAAATATGGAAGTTTTGCTACAAGTGTCATTTTTTGACAACACCCCTGCGTAAAAATAGTTTGGTCCAAGAACTCTGGCACCTTGGAACCCTTTGTAGAATCACATTTCTAGTAATTTTCGATGTATATTTCATGGCAGTGATAGTCTTTCAATTAATTTTATGATAAAATATAGTGTGTCACGGAAGGACAAAATGCTCACTCTTAACCGACCATCAGTGGCGGCACCAAGGGTGGGGGGGGGGGGCATTTTTACTGCCGACCATGCATGCTCTGTGCAGTAAATGGTAGAGTTGTCTAGAGATATATCAAAATCGAATAACAACTTCGCCAATTTGATATTTGCATACATTTTCGTGATATATATATATATATATATATATATATTCAGTGTTCTTTCTTATTATTTGTCCAATTTTATTCAAGTTCCACATGTTTCTTTGATTTTCCTGTTTTCACCGAATTCGACCTGTTCAATAGGTCTGAGTGCCCTTTAATTATCATGAGAATTATCAAGGCCTGTCGATTTACGAAACATCCTGGACCCCCCTGGACCCCGTCTTATAAAGAGTCATGATTGATTCGAATCGGTCGAAAATGAAAATTAATAGCAACTCCTATCTCTTAAGTACAAAGTTGCTATTAATTTTAATTTTCGATCCATTCGAATCAATCGTAACTCTTTATAACACGAGGCCCTGAAAATGTCAAAATTACTGGCAGTCAGACACAACAAATATGATTTAACCGACAAAGGCTATATAGAAATTGGTAGAAGAATTTCAAAAAAATCAATTCGAGGGAAATTTCTATACCCAATTGTTTTGCTTATGGAAATAATGTTCGGATTAAACTGAATATATCATTACTAAGTTTGCACATTTTAAAAGGTGATGGAAAGGCTGACGAATCTGTTCGAATTGTTTTGCTTATGGAAATAATGTTCGGATTAAACTGAATATATCATTACTAAGTTTGCACATTTTAAAAGGTGATGGAAAGGCTGACTAAGTTTTACACATTTTAAAAGGTGATGGAAAGGCTGACGAATCTGCCATAAGTTGATTACTCATCCTGTTGGGTCAAATATCACATTGCAAGAAAAGAGAAAAATATGAGAAATTTGGACACCCCATCAAAGGAAATGCCGATTCCTTTGACCTGTAAAGAACGGTTACATGTCGTATTTTCGGAGGTTCGTTACTCAGACGGTTCTTAATTCCGAAAATGAAATAGGGTTCATAATTCCGAAAATGAAAAAAGGTTCGTATTTCCGAAGGGTCGTAATTCCGAAAAGTTATGGAGGGTTGTATTGCATTTTTGGAATTACGAACCTTCGGAATTTTGAACCCCTTTTCATTTTCTCCCTTCGGAGGAATGCATCAAATGGTTGGAATTATGAACCCCCTGCTATGGGAAACTTGTGTTTTGGAATTATAAACCTTCGGAAAAACGAGTACCTCGTAAAGAACACAATTGTATTCTTATAATGAGTCAAGCAGGTCTTCCAGAGCTTCGATAAGTGCACAGAGTCGATCGCAATTGATACGGCAGCCTCTCTCGCCGCAAATGAAACGGCGCTTTGCCGTTGTCTGGAACCAGTACCAACCCCAAAACTGGTAATAGTCGTAGCGGTCGTAGTCGAAGTATGGCGCCGTGTGACCGACTTCCAGAAAACCCACATCGTTTTCTGAGTCCGTCAGGCCGAGGTCGCCGTTCCAGATGGGGGAGAAGTCCTGGCCGTCGGAGGTAATGTAGTTGCCGTTGTTTTGTTTACACACACCCAGCCAAGCGCTGGTAGCTTCGTGGGCGCTATATATATATCACGTACAGGGAAAAAGAAGATGAGAATGTATACAATGATACAGGCTGCCAAGTCGAAGCTATTTTTGTCCCATACGTCAGGGGCGGATCCAGGATTTTGTAAGGGGGGGGGGGCACACAATGTCCGAAAAATCTCTGGCAAGCAAAAAAAAAAAAAAAAAAAGAAGAAGAAGAAGTTGGGCACAATCCTAAAGGGGGGGGGGGGGAGGGGGGGAGAGGGGCACAAACTTTACTTTCAGGGGGGGGGGGGGGCACGAGTGGGAATTGCCCCCCCCCTAAATCCGCCACTGCCATATGTTACTGAACACATCTAATATTTTTTTTGATTTGATTTGATTTATTTGTCAAGTTCAAATATACACATACATAAAATAAAAAATTAAAAAATCATGAAAGCTTGACAGGATGACCCATGAAAGCTCGAGAGCTTATTTACAATGGGGTCCTAAACAGAGCATTACAAGACATTATGGAAATGTATAGCATTAGTTCTTATATACAGATGAAACATATTTACAGAAAAGTATATTGTAAATATATCATCTGGGCACTCTTGCATAAAAAGGTGCAATTAAACGCAACTCAAAATAATTACAGGCAACTTCATTTTCAACCAATCAGAATTGCTTATTTGGGACTTGCGTTTTATTAGATCGCGTTATTTGTGACTTTAAATTGATTTAATTTGTTTAAAGGGTTCGTTTAATCGTGCTTATGCTTATAAAGACACTACTGAGAAGAGAGAGGGGGGGGGGGGAGGGGTATAGACAGAGAGTTAGAGAAACTTGGGCACTTTATGGAGAACAGGCATGAAAGCCGAGAGAAAGCGAGAGAGAGAGAGAGAGAGAGAAGGAAAAATATCGGGAGAGCGAAAAATAACAGATAGGCATACAAAGAGACAAAGAGAGAGAGAGAGAATAAGGGGTTAAAGAAACACATGTAGAGAGGGAGGGGGTCGAGAAAGGCGGGAGAGATCTTTATAAGAGTAAAAAGAGACGAAGAATGAAATACATAGAGAGAGAGAGAACCCCCCCCCCCCCAAAAAAAAAAAAAACAACAACAACAACAAAACAACAAAACAACAACAACAACAACAAACAAACAAAAAAAAAAAACACACAAAAACTCACTTTAGTTCGTCCACTGTTGAGTTAAAATCAGCATCATCTTCGGGATAGAACAGAGTGGAGTCCCAGTAGGAACACAACTGCTTGGCATAATACCAGGTAACTTTTAAGCTTTTATACGCCAGACACGTGTCGCTGGTTGGATAGAGCGTCTGCCAATCAAGTCGACACGTTACCAGCTCGTTATCTGCAGCCCGAGAGAGTGAAGCCCCCAGACACAGGAGGAGGAGGAGCGAAGGGAGAACGGTTGTCATGGTGATGATGGGTGGGTGTGTATACCGTTTGCTGGTGGGCATCTACGTGCAAATAGAGAATGAATCGGTTAACCGCGTGACCATGCTTTCGGGTAATCCGCTATTAGCCTCTGTGACATTAGTTCCTGGTGCACGGTGTCACTTCATATGTAAGGTGCCACAAATCATGATCGTTAGCCGGGTGGAAAATTACTCCCAATTTTGCATACTTTCAAATAAATTTTCCACAAAATATGCCTCTTAAAAAAAAAAATGCCGATTTTCTTTTTTCGTCCAAATCCGCGACCATTTCAATGTTCGCGAACATCCCAGAAAATTACCCTTTTAACGCACAACTGGTAACTATCATAGCGTACCCAAATAGGGGGGGGGGAGGGAGACTGCCCCCTGACAACTTTCGACCCCCCCCCCCCCACCCCCCACCGAGCGACTTTTGGAGACCTGGGGGATTCTTGGAGTGCTGGTAAAAACAAAATCTCACTCCCCCTTAATTCACGGGTTCGAAGGCTTTCAAAATATATATTTTCTTCAACATTTAAAATGGTTATTGAAAGAACTGTGATGTCTTGTTATGATTATAAACTTTTGTCTAACTTTGACAAAGAAATGTTAACTTAAGATGAAATATTACTGAAATTTCTATCAAAAAAGGTTAATTTTATGACATATTTTATTGTTAGATATAAAAGAAGAACACAAATCGACGATTTTCTTACCAAGCAATGAATCTTTACGTAGAATCCGGTCCAGTCGCTTCTGCAGAACACTTGAACCGTAACCTAGGACAAAGTCCGAGAATGGATATTTTCTGGCCAAGACAGTAAGTATTTATACACTTTTTTCGGTTAAAAAAAATGGTTTAAAAAAGGGGGTGGCTTTGATAAGTTTAATAAGGTTTTATTGAAATTTAACCAAAAAAATCAACTGTTAATTAAATTTTAAATTGTGTTTATAGAGTTAACGAAGGTCGGGGTATTGAGTGCCGTCAGGTGGGCCCGTTTTAATGAAAAAATATATTATAATTATATTGACTGAGAAGTAGATTGTCGAAATTAGAATGGTGGATTGCAAATGATGTTTACGTTGAAGTTTTAATTTTGTAGGATATTGTTTGACTGCATGCTAGACAAGAAATTACTTTTGTTCATCCCACTTGTTTTCTTCTGTGAACATCTTAATTTCTCTCTCTCTTTCTCTCTCCCTCTCTCTCTTTCTTTCTTTCTCCCCATTCTCTCTTCCGTCTCTGTCTCTATCACGCTTTCTCTTCTTCAAATCACTTTTTATTCTCTTTCTCGCTCTTTTTTCATTCTCTTTGTAGGCCCTATTTTATTTTCTCCCCATCTCGCCCCATTTCGCCCCACCCCTCTTCTCCCTCTCTCTCTACCTCACACACACACTATTTAGGTACTCTTTCCAGTTTGGTATACATCTCCTAGACATCCAAACAGACCGACAGCCAACGAGACCGATATTGTCAGTCTCGTGGGCTGTCGGCATGTCGCTCTCGTTAACTGTAGCCACCCACTCTCTCTCTCTCTTTCACCTTTTTATAATTGATTTTTCACTCGCCCACTCCTTCCTATTTCTGCTCTCTCACTCTCTCTCACTCTCTCTCTCTTCCTGTACGATATGGTATCTCCCTGTTGCTCACACATTCACTCGCCCTGTACTTCTCTCTCTCTCCCTATTTGTAGGCCTTATTTCCTTTCTCTGCCCCTTTCAGCCCGTCCCCCCCCCCCTCTCTCTCTCCCTCTCTCTCTCTCTCTATCTTCGTGTACAATATATCAGTATCTCTCTCTCCCTCACCCTCTCTTTCTCCCAGTCTCTCTTTCTGTACAATGTATCAGTATATTCCTGCTTTTCTCTACATCTCTAGTACTCTATTTCTCTCCTTCACCCTCTCTATCTCTCTCTCTCTCTGTACAGTATCTCCCTGTTTTTCTTTACATCTCTCTCTCTCTTTCCTTACATCACAATCACTTTATCCATGTTCATCCTCTCCTTATGTTTTTCTACGATACCTGGCAGAGATTTGCTGGGTTTTTTTAACACGCATTTATTAAAAAGTTCGTCACCTGTTGTTGTTTCATTCCTTGCTAAACAAACGACACATTAAACGCTTCACAGGAACAATAACATCGAGTCGATGGGTTGTATTTTGAAAGCATCCATGGCGGTAGGCTATAGATGTTTTTATTACCTACTTTAAGACAGGTGCTTTAATTTAACTGCAGCAGAGATATCAATTTTCGAAAGGAACTGGACCGGGCCTGACATAGCTGAGGAACACTGATCACAGGGAGTGTTTTTATGATAAGAACTAAGCACGCATTAAATTTTAATATCGATAAATACTAATGTCCAAACAGTTCAACTGAAGAAGGTCGAAAATTGAGTTTGGAAACCCCGCAATTTATAATCAGCTAAGCTGAGATGGTCACGGCTATATTTAAAAAAAGGCGACTTGTAGACCTACCTTCTTGAAACGACTGGATAAGATTCCGTTTTCATTGCATGTACATGAGAGTCGAAGCTACGAGGACGAGGAGGAGAAATGGGGAAAGAGGTACAGGTCGAAATGTTTGAAAACCGTCAGCGTATAGCCACTAATTAGCCACAAAAAGAAAAACAATGGCGGGGGGGGGGGGGGGGGGGGTGAAATGTTTGGCAGATTCTTGCAATGAGCGACGCGGCCACTTTGGGGACTTTAGTCACTGATAATAACTTTAATTAAATATTAGTATACTTTCTGATCTTCTCAAAGTGGAGGGGGGCATTCAGTTCCTTTTGTTCACTTATACATTTTGGTAAGGCATCAGATTCCATTTATCAGTATGTATTATTATATAACCACATAACGCGGCTTGGAGGGAGACGCAGGGGCTATGTAGCTCGGCTATATACTCTTTCACTTTAGCTCATAAAATTCCAATTAGCGAAATAATCATATTTATATGAGAAAAGATTTTAGGCCACCCCGACCAAAAAATATAATTCATGCGTGTAGGCCTACTGAACAGTCTAACTTACAGTAGATATCGCACTCACAACCATTATTGTAATATGCTCCCCCCCAAAAAAACAAAAACAAAACAACAAAGAACAAAAAACAATCAAAAACAAAACAAAAAAAAAAGACAATTTTTTGAAGAGTTGATAATATAATAATACGATAGCAAAGACTTTCTCAAAATCAACCTTGAGTATTTGCACCGATTTTAATAGTTCTGTCCACCACCTGTTTAAATGTGCAAACATTATATATTATATTATATATTACGTAATCCGAACAATATACAAAATTTTATTGAAATTGCCCTTGAATTGATTTTTCGAAAGTCTTTGCGATCATTATACATATATCAATATTAAATTCAAAGATTTTATTGCACTCGGAACTAGAAAAAAGTTGCTCTTTGCGTTCTTTTCTTGTCATATTTTCTTCTAGTACAGACGCCTAAATTTTGATTCGAATGAATTCATAAAACTGCAATGAAAAATCGTGATTTCTGGAGCAGATATATAAATTTGAATTATGATCATGTGCCTGTACGTGAACAAAAGAAATTGAATAGAGTCCGCACATGTACACTCTGCATTTTATAATAAAACACAAAGTGCTACGTTGTTTTTTACTCGTATAGGCTACCAACTGTAATATATATATGATTTCTATATAAAACATGATCGATTGTTTAAAAATAACAAATCAAAATGTTGGTAAGAAAATGTTCAATGATTTCTTTTTTAAGTAATCAAATCTCATCAAATATCTCTAGAGTTATATTGAAAAGTGTCAAGGGGGGGGGGGGGGGAGTGGCTTAAGTTTTGGTTGAGTATACTGTACTGATAGGCGGCAAACAAAGGGCATAAAAATAGAATCGCCACGTCTGCTTGAGCCTTGACATATCTTGTAGCCTACTGTTTGATGAACCAGTGACCTTTTCATCTATGTACATGCTGCTCATGCCCAGTCGAGTTGCCTCAGACTATACTGTATGTTGCGATCTAACTTAGATCAACCAGGGCAATTTCGACTGTGAAGATGCATCTTTTTGCGTTTTTTTAGGGGGTTGGGGGTGGGCACTAATTATTTTGAGTTATTATAGTTATCATAGTCAGAAGGTAAGAAGGTAAGAAAATGATTTTTCTTTACAAACAAAGCAATATCACTCCTGTTTCTATATTTCATTTTATGTACTTTATTTGAAACAGTCCATATTCTGGAAAATGTATATATACATGTAAATTCAATGACTTTCAATAATGACGGTATAGTGCATATAAATGAATGATAAAATGGATTATACTACATATTATAATATACAGCTGAAGTTTGGCAGAAAAATAGTTCTGTACGCAGGGAATAATTCATCTACTGATATTTGAATAGCAATTTCAGTCAACATAAAGATACTTTGTTTAATGTAGCTTACTGCTACACAGTATAGCAGTAATCATAAACAAAATGCGTAGCAAAATGCTATACCAGGTAAATTATTCCGATATGGTACATACACGTAGGCCTATGCTAACTCAATATACTTTTCTTTCAAAGTCACACGCATCAACGTAGTTAAGAGACATAAACATCGCATGAAAGTAAAAAGAAACTAGTTTTACGGGTATTGTTGCTAATCATCATGAATAAGCCATTTCGTAATTAGAACATATGGTTCACTTGACCCTGAAATGACCCCAGTTTGTACGCCCACGCACATCTGGGCGTACCGGGCATGTTGGCTCAGTTGATTAGAGCGCCCGCCTCATGAACGGGAGGTTGTGGGTTCAAACCCCAGCCGCGTCATACCAAAGACTTCAAAAATGGGACCTTCTGCTTTCTAGCCAGGCGCTCGGCATATTAGAATGGAGAAAGGTAATAATAACATTATGTTATGCAGGGCCCACTGGAAGAGCAGTTTGATAACTGAAGTGGCTACCCTGGGTAAATAAAACGTTATTATTATTATTATTATTATAATAATATATAGCATTTAAGATACGCCTTCTATCTAGTTTCCTATTCAGAGGCGCAGAATATTATTACCCCGGCTTTAGCCGAGCTGCCATAATAGGCGCTAAAGCATTCAAGGAATTTCTTCCTACCGGGTACCCATTTACTTCACCTGGGTGGAGAGTGGCAAATGTAGATGAATGTCTTGCCAAAGGACATTAGCGCCGTGGCGGGATTCGAACCGCGAACCATGTGAGCCACAGTCCGGTGACGTATCCACTAGACCACGACACCTCTACATTATCTGTTTTGGTGGACGCTCTACTTGTTCAACACGTAAACTCATACCTAAAATCCCACTACGAAAGCATACATAGGTCAGTTGTACTAGGTACAAATGACCTTTATCTGCACATGCGCAAATTGTAATATTGCAATCTAGATGTAATAAACATGTAGGCCTACATGCATGCAACGCAAAATGTAGCACCACGAATATTAAGGGAAAAAAAGCCTGGGGAAAAAATGTAAGTTCATATGAACTGCGATTCGAAAATGATGTCACAATTCTGATACATGTATTTGCATATATAATTGCAATATCCTGAGAAATTATATGAGACAAAGAAGAATAAGTAATAGCAAAAAAAGAATAACAGGAAGATGGAGAAAAATATGTAAGGAGAACAAGAAACACAAGGAGAATAACAAGGAAAATTTCACATATTGTATTGTAATTCATTTAGTAAGAAAAAATTTCAAAGCAAATTTTTTTCATGATATCCAAATCAATATCTTCAGAAAATCTAATAACTGCTAAAATCTATGTATCAAGATAACAGTCACAGCACCTGAGCCCTTCACATAAAACTCGACTTACGATCGATTGTAATTATAATCTAATTGTAAATACATGCCAATTCTTACTACAATCAGTTACATGTAAATCTTACATTCTTTCTGTAGCACAAAATTGATTCTAAGTTACTATTAACTGGAGAAAATAATAATTTGAAAAAAAAGTAATAAACCATTCGTTTTAATGGGTTCAAGAATGTAGCCATCCTGATTGGTCAGATAACACCACGTGACCGTGCAAAAAAAAGTACTAACGCACGGCAAGAAGGTACTAATGCACGTCTGAGCTGCATGTACGTGTACGCGCACCTCTGGTGTGTGCAAACTTAAACGAAATGAAATCGCGTAGTTTGTCATTTTAGCGCAAGGATTACATGCGCGCACTGAAACGCGCATGACTTTTGTTGGCTGCGCTTTTATGTGATGTCATCCAGGAGAGGAAATGGCAGCCTCCATGACTGTGCGACTCTTGGCGTTTCTAGGGGGTTCGTAACCATTTTTATAGACTTCATAATCATATTGCCGACCTGTTATAAAAAATTATTAATACATGGTTGTGAGTTAGTGCGTTAGTGCGATCCGGCAACATGCAGGTTTTTAAAACCTTTGTGTTGCCAGATTGAACCAATGCACTCCCAACCATGTATTAATAGTACATGGATAATAGCGCATATCATATTATGATATAACCTCTCATGCGCTTCCAAAGATTGGGATATTATTTACATGTATAACCCTAGCTTTAGCTCCAGAAGCCATTTTATAAGCGCATGGTCCATTTCAAGGAATAAATCCTGCCAGGTACCCATTTAACACCTGGATAGAGAGAGACAACTGGAGATAAAATGCCTTGCCTAAAGGCATATGCACGGAGCAGAGCTTTGAACCTCAAACTTTTGATTGAGAGTCAAGTGAATAAACTGCTACACCACAATGCTCCCACAAATTATGACTGATTTTTTTAATATTCAATTACCGGTAATTGTGGGAAGATACGATCAATATTTACTCTTTATGTCATAATGCATAAACCAACAACCCTTACTAAAGATATAAAAAACACACATGTGCATGTACCCTACAATGTACAGGCACCAAAGCCACTCAATATACTACATGTAATGTATGTATACACAATATTGGATTTACAAAAAAACATAGTTTTCTCAAGGAAAATCGTAGTGTCGTATTCTTAGATAAAAAACGTAACAAACACGGCAAAAACAGAACGGTTGGCAAGATGCTACATGACCTCTCCCTACAGTTCACCCTCCATTTATAGGGATTGCTTTATTGATTATGACATTAAAGATACACACAGTGTACACACTTTTCAAATGAAAGTGTCTCAGCTTTTTTGTCCAAATTTAACCCAGAGACTACAGGAACCGGGTGGCTCCTGTATTAAGCCTATGAGAGTTATAGAATTCAGTATTCAATGGGTTAACATACATGTACATATCTTAAAGCAAGGTTTTGTGCATGGTTCAATTATTTCAATAAAATAAAAATCTGCCCTTCAAGGTTGTATAAAAATTCCTGAGATTAAGAACAGACAAATTCATCCAAAGGAACTCCGACAGTCCAACTAGACCATAGTAAATCCTCAATTTGTCTGCAAGCTGAGCAAACTGCCTTAACAACATCCAAAAGGAGATGCTGTGTGTGGCCTTCATTTATTGATTTATTTTGTTCTCCTTTATGATTCATTAACCCATAGACTACTGGCTCCTGTATTAAGCCTATGAGAGTTAAAGAATTCAGTAGTCAACAGGTTAAATACAGTGGAAAGTTACTATAACGAGGACCTTGGGACAATGAAATGACCTTATTATATCAAGAATCTCCTTATATCAGGGTAAATAAGGATAGAAAATGAAAGAGCAAAATTACCTCGTTATATCAGGAATGTCTTTATTTTGGAGCTCTTTATAATGAGCTTCTAGTGTATTACTTGCACGTAATTTGTTGGCAGAATAGATTTTCACATCATTTTGCAGGTTGAAACTATTCATTAAAAATGTTCATTTCTTACGCTGCGGAAGTTTACAGTTCTATTTGTGAAGCGCACATTCATTTGTAACGTTTGTCACGATCAGACAGATGTCTGCTTACCCTATGAAAGCCTGCAAGAAAGTCACTTCTACAAAGTAACATGTTCTATTCAAATGAACAGTCCGGTTATCAAAATATATATACAGCCCTGGAAAAAATTATTAGACCAAGCTTCTGTAATAAGGGTGCTATAATATGCATACAAAATTATAAAAATGGTTGTCTTTGTATTTCATTGAATGAATACCAAATTCCAGCAATTATACCTTGTTTTTATGATATTTTATTTCCTTCTTACCATGAATATAACACTTTCAGTAAACATTCCTGGTCTAATAATTTTTTTCCATGAGTGTACATACAGTAGAAAGGTTCCTTTTTAACATCTAACCTGTCGCCTCACATAAACATAGATTTACAGTTGGAAACATGATGGATCATGCAGCCTTCTCGCCAGAACATAACCACCCTTGGTGCTAATACCAAGGGTGAGGAATTTTGGAAAATGAAAACCCATAGCGTAGATTCTCTCAGCAATGGTACCCGACAATAACTACCCGACAAGGATAATAAATCAGTCAATGCCTACTTTTAATCTCCAAAGTTGTTTTGGTCCTCCCAAACCACCTCCCTGGGATGTCATAAGGTCATATTTCACTCAATATGGACCACTGAATGTGTCAATGCATACTTTGAAACTGCAAAATTGCTTTGGTCCTCTCAGATCACCCCCCTGCGATTCGGTAAAGCCATATTTCTATCAAATTAGACCACGGCGTAGACTATTTTCTGCCAAAAAGCCTGTTCCTTCATAAAATCTAACATGTTGCCTCACAACCCCCCCCCCCCCCCCCAAAAACAAACAAACATGAGAGGTATGTAATTATAATAGAGACATGATGTATCATGACCAATCCACAATTTCTTTCAGGAGCTGTTCTCCATTTCACCTACATCCATAGAAACGTTTGCACTGTTTGTGTTGTACCCACTATCGACTCCAGTTCTAGTAACATGAGAGAGGAGATTTACCGAAATCGGCCTTAGAGGAGTTAGGTCCTTTTTCCTCATGTCCCCTGAGATGTGACCTTCTTGCAGGTGTGTGTTTTGATACAATTTATGATGCTGTGATGCACTATCATTTTCTTTGACCCTATCTATACCAGGAGTTTCAAAATTGCTGGACATGCAGTCTTCTTGCAAGTTCTTCAGGGGATGACTTGATTGAATGTCAAAGGAGTTTGATCCTTCTTGCATTTCAGCCTCATGGTGATGGCGCGGGTCTGAGGTACTTCTCTGAAAGACAGGATGGGAGTTATGACCGTGTTGCACTGCAGCAAGCTGTTCACTTACACCCTGTTGGACCATCAAACTTGCTGATGGGGTTCCTATGGAGTCCCTTCCAGCAACCATCTCCTGAACATCTGAAGACCTATGACTTTGCAGATCGGCCTCTGAGAGCGATGTCATCAGCCAATCTTCTTGGACACTCATGTTTTCTTTCTCCTCTGCGTATTTCCGCAAGGAGTCATAACTCCGGCTGGGAGTCATGGAAAATGGAATGGATTTCTTGAAAGACGTCTGCATTCCGCAGTCCTCTACCCTGTCATAGAATTGCACTTGGTCAAACCTCGGGTTCTTGGACAACTCCTGTTGCAACTGTCCATCAGTCATGCCATGGGATCGATCAATCTCTTGGCATTTTTGCAAGGATTCCTTCGTGGAAGAAGCGTTTGCTATGAATGACACAGAGCTGAAGTTCATTGTTGGGGTTGCACTCTGGTTGCTTTGTGCTGGCTGTCCGAATGGTGGATTGATTGATGGAGTGCCGTATCGCATAGTCGATGTCAGGCATGTTGCCGGAGTGAAAGGACTGTGGAGCGTATTCCATCTCTCCCCTGGATGCGCCTCGTGCTTCAGCGACAAGGAGTGCGATTCCGCTACCCAGCATGCACTAGAATGATCACATGTCTCTAATGACCTGCAGCAGCTCGAGGCGGCACCGTCCCGGATACCTGAAGATCTCAAAAACATCTTGAGATTCGAATGGGGATGCTGGGAGGAAACATCAGCAGACGTCGCAGTGGATACAAATTCGTTCTTGCTTCCATGGACAAGGGACTGATCCATATCATCCCTTTCCATTTCATCTTTGGGAGTTGTTTTAGCAAATTTTTGTTGTAATTCCTCACCACTTGATTCAAAATATTTCTGCTCCTCACAGATCACTTCATTTCCTACTGAAACGTCGTTCACAAGCCCCGACTCTGTACCCTTTTCCTGCGGACCTGTCCTCAAGGCATTTGGCTCCTTTACATCATCCGCATCAGCCCCAAGATTCTCCACTCTCTCTGATCGATCGTGCTCAATGTCATCTTGTCCATCCAATGAAAAGAGACTGGTTTCCATCAACAGCTCTGTATTGCTCTCATGCACCCTAGATGAAGTGATGGGCATGGTTTGCCCCGAGATGAGATCGCTACCGCTGTCTGCGCATCGGATGGGGCTGAACTCCGTACCAATGTGAAAGGAGACCATCTTGTGGCGTCCTTTGGGTCGGAAAGACTGGACGTCCCCCCTGTCTTTGGTCTCGTCTAGTCCTGCTCTGACTGGGGAGAGTGGCAGAGAGAGGGGTAGGTCACTAGTCTTTGGGATGGGGCTCAGGGCGGTGCTGGCTTCTAACAAGAAGTCGCAGGGGACGTTCTTCCTGGGCGGACTGCTGGCACGAATGTTCTCCCTCAGCTGACCTGTAGGCAACGAAATAATCAAAGGAAAATAGTATAGTAAATGATTTATTCCAGCTTTGGAAACAAACCAATAAGAAGATTTCCATGACAGGTTGACTTGAGCTGTAATGTTAGATCACAAAAAGTTTACTTTGATCTTGAGAATGTACCAAGTGTTGACTGATAGACGTAATGGCATGGCATCGGACTAAGTTTGCACTGTAGGTACAAAACACTCTCTTCTCATACATGTGCATGCATGATATCTGTACAAGCAAAAGATAAACGTTTTCCCTTTCACAAATGCTAATCTGCCATTCTAGTTGATAACTGGCATTCTCTGTAAATGTTCAATAACTGTACATATTACTTTGTAAGAATTATCAAAAATCATTGATAACCTTAATAAAAGATTAACAGAGCAAAATTTATACTGCAGGAAATGGAAAATATCCAATGAAGACACCCTCAGAGAACAACACAGCAGTATTTCAAGCTGTAGGTCGTTAACTAGGACATTCCTCACAGTAGAATCACTTACCCCTGTTACTCATGAGACTGGTTTCCATACTGCTCTCTTCCTGAGTGCCGTGTAATCTTGATGAGCAGCCTGGTTCATCTAGCATTGAGATATGGTCACCAATCTTCTGTATGGGGCTGAACTCTCTTGTCAAGCCCAGGGTGAAATCCTTCCTTCCCTCCATCACCAGCTCATCTTCTTCTCCATCGTTTTCACTGAATTCTTGTATTGATCCATGATCAAATTCTTGTTTTCTGTCACTCATATCTAACACTTTGATCAACCCAGGAGAAGATTTCTCCCTTCTGTCCATCTCTCCATCCCGCTGTCGTTCATTCTCACACGTTCCTCTCGACTCGGGTGAGAAATTTGTCCTTCCCTCCATCCCTTCTTTTACGTCTCCTTCCCTCCCTACATCAGCCATCTGGGGTCTGAAGTCTAGAATACCAGCCTTGGAAAGACTGGTATCCATCATCTTCTCTGATGGCCTTGGTGGTTTGTACAATGAGCTGCCTTTGATGATTAAGGGTGAGATATGGTCACCATTACTTAGTGATTCTACTGGGGTGTGTCCGATAGGGCTGGGTGGAAGACCTGTATACAATTAAGAAAAAAAAATAAAAAAAGATACACATCAAAACTTACTGTAGTTCATTTAACACTCTTACAACTATATATGGAATCAAATACAGTACTTATATCAGGAGTCTGCAGAAAAGTTTTGAAAAACCTAATTATTTGTGATCTGGGGAGCGTTTCAACAAACGTTTTGTCAGTGATTTTAACTGACAACTGTTATAAGGTACTGAAATCCTTGCATCTGATTGGCTGAGAGCAAATTTGTCAGTCAAAATCACTGACAAACGCTTGATGAAATGCTCCCTTGTAATCACCCATAGAGGGTTAGACTCCAAAATTATGTCTAAATGCCTGTCTAAGGTGTTGTAACATGTGCTGCAACATAACAGAATCAATTCTTCTGAGGAACAGACGAGATAGTGGTGCCAACATTTTGATTATGGATTCAACTGTATTTCTTAATGAGTTGCCAGACTAGACCAGACTGGAGGGTTGCGAGATATAGCACTAAAATAAAAGATACTATTACAATTATAGCAATACAATATTACAATAATCATTGTAATAATAACAGACACAAACGTTAAATAAATATTATATTTACCAGCAGCCTGAGGGACTTCTCTAATAGGTGACATCAAGGGAGATTCCATTTTACCGCAGAGGGGTGATGCTTGGTATTGCACATGAGAGACCGGTCGGAGTGGAGTGGTCCTGAAACGGGCGATGGGACTGGAAGAAAACTGGCTCTGTAGAGGGAACAAAGAAATAAAAGGGGAAAAACAGGTTGAAAATTATATTGGTATTAAAGGCATTGGCTACCTTTGTGAGCAGCTGATTTAAAAATTCTCAAACCAAGATGAAACATGTGTATGAGTACATGTATTAGTACTCAAAAACCCTGAAAACAACCATTATTTGGAATGAAAGTACAACTCAAACCGCGATTTTATAATTTCGTGTCTTTGAGACGTTTTAATAAGAGACCGTTACTCTCGAGTTCAAAAAATAAGTTGTCTGGCTCACTCTGCGTTGAGATCGTGTGCATTTTTTTTTTGAGAACATGACGAGACTGTCAATCTACTCGCATTCAACATGTATTATTCGCACGCTACGAAAATTGCATAAATCGCTATTCAGTATAAATTCAAACTCCAAGAACCGACCGTTAAAATGATAGATTTTCTTTCCAAACATTGACTTAGATTTTCACTGTTTTAAAATACTTCCCAAAGGTTTTATGACTTGAGACTCTCATAGCCATATTTGAAAACTATAACTCACATTTTATACAAATTTCAAGTAACAGAATGAGATATTTTTAAATTCCTAACAATGCTAGCCAATGCCTTAAACTATCAAAATAGCTAAAAATTGCCCCAAATTTGATGAATTCTGATTTATTAGGTCTCATCTTGAATTTTTCCACCAATGTCAATGCAATCTTCAATGTCATCACTTGTACATACCTTAAAAACAAAAACAATGAAAGACAAAACAAAACATACATGTAACAAAACATAAAAACAGAGCCCCTCCGAACCAGAATTTGCACTACAATCAACTTGACAAGCAGTCCATATTACAAACCAATTATCATTTTCACAGTAACTATCATTGATCATATTTGTCATCTTTATCACTATGATCATCACTATTAAAATCATCATCATCATCATCACCACATGCACCATCATCATCATCATCACCATATCAGCACCACCATCATCACCATCATCATCACCATCACTACCACCATCATCATCATCATATCAGCACCACCATCATCACCATCATCATCATCATCATCAGCACATGCACCATCATCATCACACCATCGCCATCACCACCATCATCACCATCATCACCATCAACATCATCACCATCATCACAAGCACCATCACCATCATCGTCATCCCCATCATCATCACCAAATTAATATCATAACCATTTATAAATCATCATCTTCATTATCATTAGTATATTAAACCATTTAAATTTTCTTCACTACCATCATGTTTGCAGTCATCATCGTCAACACCATTACCATCATCACCACCACCACACTGACTTCATCTACCCAACCACCAACTTCACCCAAAACCTCAGCCCTGGTCTCACCTCAATAGAATTTGGTGTCTGTGGCACAAGCCCATGCTCTGCTAGACTACTCTCCTGGCTCGACTTGATCGGTGAGATAGAGGGGGAGAAGGGTCCGCTCTCTCTGTTGCTTGCTGATAGAGGGCTGGCACTGGACTCACTCTGCGTGAAGAGCTTGCGTCTCAGGGGAGCCACAGGAAAAGACTCCACGCTGGACTTGGTGTACATGAAGCGACCCTTCCCTGTCAATCAGACAAAAATGAAAATCAAACTTGAGAATTAACTCGGGTTGAAATATCAGGATCAAGATTGTTGATGACTTTTAACAAAACTGTTCCCCGATTACTGACAGGCAGGAAATAATTGTGAGTGATTGTGACTTAAATTCAAGTAAGTTAGACTGAAAACATCTTACGCTAGAAAGGAACAATTAGTGATCTGTTGTAGGGGAAGAAACTCAATATAATAACAGCACATTGTAGAATCAAGACAAATAAGTTCAATAACTTATTTCCACATTCAATGAGATAAAGACTGGTATATTACTGTGGTGTCCTTTCAGGCATCCTTATGCTATATCATAAGCCTAATTATCAACTGGCAATCAGGGGGGCGTCTCATCAAGACTCTAGACGATGACTTTTACCGACAAATTTGCACTCGGCCAATCGGATGCAAGGATTTCAGTAGCTTATAACAGTTATTGCAACTTGTCATTGATGACAAGTTTTATGAAACAGGGCCCTGATGATCAAGATTTCATTAACAGTTGCTAATTCTTGAGGCAAAATGTTAAAATGCCATCACACTACACTGATATACTAAATAGCACAATTTCTTAATCCATTGAATACTTGGACTGGGGTATATGGAAAATGTGTTTTATACTGTAATCAAATCCTATTTAACAGGTCAAAGGAGTTGGTACGGTCAAACCTGCTTTAGCGACCACCTGTCTATAAAGACCACAATTTTTGTTTCCCTTGAACAACGTTTCTCATTGAAATGTGCATTAAAGGAACCTGTCCATAAAGACCACCTGCTCATAAAGATCGCTTTTCTTGTCTCCCTTGAGTGGTCTTTATATACAGGTTTCACTGTATTAGGATCTATAGACCTTTTTCTCACGAACGGAATGCAACTTTTGCATAAATACATGTAGGCAGTTATGATCAAGATTACTGCAATCACTATAAATGAAAGGTGTAATCTGATTGGCTAATGGTTGAATGCTGCATTTAATACTTACCCAGGAAGGCCTCCAGATCAAAATTGAGAGGTAGAGTGATGGCAGTCTGACAACTCACTAGGGAATGAAACAAATTGGATCAGTAGTTCAATGTTACCGTAAAACTAACTTGAAGGAGGTTCAAACAGATGGAGTCTGAACTATCAATAATTAATGCAAACACCTGGGCCCGTATTCAGTTCAAAACTTAAAGGAGAATTAACCCCTGAGTACAAATTTACTTATATTGAAAGGTGTAATATATTCCTACTTATTGGCCTAAATCATTTTCTAATAAGATATTAGAAAAGGGTATAAATAAAGATATTCCAACACCCGGTATCGTCTCCTACTCATTTACATGGGGGCTGCCATTTTCTTGCTGATTTGGATTTGTACATGAACCATTGAGAAATGTTCCAGTCAGGAAGATATTTTGAATCCAAGACCTAAATTGATTTTCTTCATTACCTAAAATCCCATATGTGACGAAAAATATAAAGTGGGTGTTTACATGATTTATAAAAATTAAATGTTTATAATGATACTTTTAAATTGTCTGGTTTTGCTTAACAAAAATCTATTTTCTTGGGTTTGCCAAACAGAGCAGAACATAATATATGCAGCATGCATTCTGACTTTTGAAGTCCCATTATCCGAAAGCAGGTGAATGCATAGTTTGCCGCTATAGATGCTCAGGGAAGAAGCATCCATAAAATTTGAATTAATTTGCTCCGTCCATTGCGTCACAGTATCTAGAAAATAGATTTATATTAAGCGAATATCGATTTTCAACAGAAATATATAAGGAAATCTTCAGTTTAAAAATAAATTGACATATCTATTCTATATTTTTAATCTCAAATGGGTTTTTTAATTTTGAAAAAGGCAATTGGGCATTTGGATTAAGAAAATCTTCTTGTACACATAAAAAAATGGCAGCCCCCATGTATTGCTAGCAGACGATACATATTGCTAGCAGATGATAAATTTTGCTCAGAAAATCTTGATTCGTATCGATCTCGTATATTTTGACGCGAAGCCATATAGTCTAACAAGTAGGAATAAATAACACCTTTGAACACTATTGTCTTTATTGTTTGAGGTTAATTCTCCTTTAAGAAAATGAGTAGTTTACTTGGTTTTCAGCTGAAATAAAATACTTAAGCAAATTTGAATCATTTGGCTAAGTATTTTATGCTAAGTCTAAGACAGCTCCCGAGCAGATTTAAACCAATTACTTGATTGGCAGGCATGTGGCTTTCATACATATGCAGAGCAGTAGAAGCTGCGCACAAGCGTTAAGCAAATATTATAAGCGCACATCTACTGTGACGCATTCACTGCGCATGTTTTTGGACAGGATATGTGACATCACAATGGATATCAGTAAGTATTTTGCTAAAGTAAAGTGCTTAAATTTGATCTGAATATGAGTTAGGCCAGTTTACTTCGGCAATCCAAATGCTAAGTAAAATGCTAACTTAATGCGGGTTTTGATTTGAATACTGCCCCTGGCAGATAATAAAGGATGTACAATTGAATTAATAAACTGCCTTGATTCTTTGATGGCAATGTCTGATGCCGCCAAAGTAAACCGGAAAGATTTAGAGATGTTTTGACATGAATGTTTACGATGCACAGTTAAATTCATAAATCGACAAACACAGAAAGTGAATGTGCAGTTTTAATGCATATAATTTTGATTTCATTTTGAAATTCCCCTGCCTCAGGATGAACAAGTTTTTGAGATATAGCCTTAAAAGTGTCACAAATGTATGCCTCTTTAAGGGCAATTTTAACACCTTTCCGCTTAATTCCGATTATCAAATTTCATATATTACTATCGTGAAAGATGGCTCTAGGAAATATAGCCAACCAAAGCAGTGGGCACACGCGGCCAGTCAAGAAATTCTCATCGCAGTTCTGGTATTTTGAGCACTAAACATGTTCGCTTAAACCTGTTATATCATTCATGTGTACTTTTTGGAAGTTACATTTGGGTCTGCGAAAACAAATTATCATTATAACAGAATATCCTCCATTGTGCTCAACCGTGGTTATTCAATAAAACGGAATTTGATTTGTTTCCTCGTTTGGAAGAATGTTTTTGGAGAGTGCATATTTGTCATGTTTGTTGTGGCTGCATCGAAGCTCGCTTCAAAGGGAAGCTGTCTGTTATGACTCCATCTGTTTGAACCTTCTTGGTAAAACACTGCAAACACTGACAATTTTATGCAATTTTCTGTTTTTGGAAAGGGGGGGGGGGGTGGGCGGCGGCGGCTTATATTGATTTACAAGTTTGTCTATTCTTGAATCCTGAAAGAGGGTATAATGTAGACAGGTATTAAAACAAGCAAACATTTAACCCTTTACTTGCCATGAATGCCGATCAGTACATTCATTGATGTGTGATGAGTGCCAAGCGGTGCAACTAATAGGCACCGATTAACAGAAGGATTGCACTGTGCATTACAAAAGCTTTGAATTACAATCTCTTTTCAAGTCTCACCTTTTCTGCTCTTTTGCTACCACTAAAACAATGTCTTTAACTGATTTTATTTTGTGATATTAAAATGAGTATAGGAAAAATTACTACAAAAGAAATTACGAAGTACAAGTTATGTGCAAACTTGAATCGATTAACCGAAGTAACACATGTTAACATGTGGAATATTTAGAAACTATGGCATTGCTATGCACCAGACAAGTACAATTATCAAAATACAATTATTTTTTTATCAGTAAATTTCTTACCATCAACTTTTCCAGATAAGCCACCAAGGAATGAGACATTCGTTGAGGAGCAAACAGAATTCTCCGCAGAATGTTCGCTGAGAACTGAAAAGAAAAGGGACAATAGATGATATACATGTATAAAGACATCCATAAAAAGCAGAGTTCAATGTAAAAAAAAACTAGATGAATATTCGACCGCGCGCGGTCGGAATTTATGCCTCCGCCATCACCAGATTGGAAATGTATGGCATACATGTACACTCTAAAAAGGATTGGTCCAACAAAATGACAAATCTTTTCACTTAAAATGCACAGGAGACAGAAAAATTCATTTCATTTCATTTTCATATAAAACTAGAAATATTTGATAACAAGGCTAAAAACCAGCAATTTCATGTAATTTTATGTAAATTGACCTCTGTGACCTCTGACCTTTGACCTACTTAACCCAAAATCTAATCAGTTCATCTTTCTATGGGTATGCATACTGGTACCAAGTTTGAAGTTCTCACCTCAGATAGTTCTTGAGATATCGCGGTAACGGTGGTAAAAACCACTAATTCCATGTAATTTCATGTAAATTGACCTCTGTGACCTTTGAACTTTGACCTACCTACCCCAAAATCTAATCACTTCCTCTTTCTATGGGGATACATACTAGTACCAAGTTTGAAGTTCTTACCTCAAACAGTTCTTGAGATACCGTGGTAACGGTGCTAAAAACCAAATAATGTTTATGTAATTTCATGTAAATTGACCTCTGTGACCTCTGACCTTTGACCTACTTACCCCAAAATCTAATCAGTTCATCTTTCTATGGGGATACATACTGGTACCAAGTTTGAAGTTCTCACCTCAGATAGTTCTTGAGATATCGTGGTAACGGTGCTAAAAACCAAGAATTCTTATGTAATTTCATGTAAATTGACCTCTGTGACCTCTGACCTTTGACCTACTTAACCCAAAATCTAATCAGTTCATCTTTCTATGGGTATGCATACTGGTACCAAGTTTGAAGTTCTCACCTCAGATAGTTCTTGAGATATCGCGGTAACGGTGGTAAAAACCACTAATTCCATGTAATTTCATGTAAATTGACCTCTGTGACCTTTGAACTTTGACCTACCTACCCCAAAATCTAATCACTTCCTCTTTCTATGGGGATACATACTAGTACCAAGTTTGAAGTTCTTACCTCAAACAGTTCTTGAGATACCGTGGTAACGGTGCTAAAAACCAAGAATTTTTATGTAATTTCAGGTAAATTGACCTCTGTGACCTCTGACCTTTGACCTACTTACCCCAAAATCTAATCAGTTCATCTTTCTATGGGGATACATACTGGTACCAAGTTTGAAGTTCTCACCTCAGATAGTTCTTGAGATATCGTGGTAACGGTGCTAAAAACCAAGAATTCTTATGTAATTTCATGTAAATTGACCTCTGTGACCTCTGACCTTTGACCTACTTACCCCAAAATCTAATCAGTTCATCTTCGTATGGGGATACATACTAGTACCAAGTTTGAGGTTCCTACCTCAAATGATTCTTCAGATATCGCGGTAACGAGAAGTGGGACGGACGGACGCACGGACGCACGGACGGACGCACGGACGCACGGACGGACGGACAACCCGAAAACATAATGCCTCCGGCACCCACCTTCGGTGGGCGGAGGCATAAAAAGAAAGAGCAGTTTGTTGAGATTGCCTGATGACTTGTTGAATTTGTTCTAGCAGTGGCAGTCTGTGGACATCTGAAAACATTTGAACACTTTCACCACCCCACACACAAAGCTTAAATTGAAACATTGTTTTCTTTCCACAGGTGGCTGGTATCGGTAGTTTGGAGAAAACGTGTCATGCTTAAAGGGATAGTTCACCCTGACAATAAGTTGGTTTTAATACATGCAGAGAAACAAAAGAAACATATCAGTGAAGGTTTGGTGAAAATCCGTTACAGAATTATGGAGTTATGGATTTTTAAAGTTTTGATTTGTGACGTCACATGCGAGCAGCTCCCCCATGTGTCATGTGATATAAATTCCAGAAAATGACATTTTCTCAGAAAAATGGAAATGTTGTTGCTTGTGCATTCAATATAACATCTTAAACATCATTTCATACCCGCTCCTCTAAGAAAAATATCTTCAGTCATCATGAACCATTGAAAAATGGGAATTTATAGAATTTATATTACATGACGTATGGGGTAGCTGCTCGCATATGATGTCACAAATTTAAACCTTAAAACACCCATAACTCTCTTATTCCTTGATGGATTTTTGTCAAACCTTCACCAATATTTTTCTCTTATTTTTCTGCTTTTATTAAAACCAACTTATTGTCAGGGTGAACTATCCCTTTAATGCGTTAACATTCAGATAGCGTGGATTGGCATCATGAAAGGCTTCATCCAGATTACATATATGTAAATTTTCCATTCACAGAACGTACAATGTTGACACACCCGTACTTACTAATGACTGACGGAGATTTGAGTGAGAAAGTAGCATGTCTGATGTCAAATATTAAAATAACTTAAACAATCTGAACAGCTTCAAATACATTACGCACGCATACTAAACGTAATTTGAAACGTTGAATCACCCAATGGATACTTACTGCTAACTGAAGGAGGTTTGGGTGAGAACGTGACTTGTTTCATGGGTTTAGACTCAGACCAAGGGGATGGCACAACCACCTTCTGAGAAAAAAACTGTGAAAAATAGGAGAGAAAAAATGAAGTAAAGATGATCAAAGATGATGTTGACTCCCAGATAGCATTCGCTCCAAAAGAGAAAAAGTTAGATAACATTTCTCATCTGTATAGCTTATGTAATTCACTAATTGCCATATACATGTACAGCCCTGGGGCCGTATTCT
Organism: Heliocidaris erythrogramma; assembly: GCA_025617745.1. Taxonomy (NCBI): domain Eukaryota; kingdom Metazoa; phylum Echinodermata; class Echinoidea; order Camarodonta; family Echinometridae; genus Heliocidaris; species Heliocidaris erythrogramma. The sequence goes on along the minus strand of CM046863.1, from coordinate 18,686,868 downwards.
GAAAACTATGTTAAATTTTATGTTAGTAAACTGATGTTAATTGTCATGACAAATCAAAATCAAGACAAGTCATTGGTTTATGATTGCGCAAAGATGGCTGTGCCCGCGTAAAGTTAACAGAGACATCTGCACAAGCACCAATGATTAGTGTTTATTGCGCACAATTTCAATTTGTTATGACAATTAACATAGTTTTCCTTAACATAAAAGATAACTAGTTTTCAGAATACCGCCCCTGGAAAAAATTATTAGACCAAGCTTCTGTAATAAGGGTACTATATTAATATGCATACAAAATTATGAAAATGATTTGTCTTTGTATTTCATTGAATGAATACCAAATTCCAGCAATTATACCTTGCTTTTATGATATTTTATTTCCTTCTTACCACAAAAATCACACTATCAGTAACCAGTCTTGGACTAATAATTTTTTCCATGGCTGTAGGTAATTAGTGAATTGGTGTATTTTACTATCTGACACAGAGGATGAAACATTCTCTCCCTCTCTCGAAAAACAGCGTCCTGCAATGTACCTTCATTTCTAACTAGGACCTAAATATGAATTCTGCCCTGCAGCTATCTTCAACCTTCAAACCAGATGAACACCATTAGCATACAAGTTTTATATGTATATTTCCTTCAATCAAAGCAATCCCACAAATGATAACAAAATAAAGTCGAGAAAAAACATAAAGGGCACAGGGTGATGACATCACCAGTGTTGCAAGGCAACTCTTGGTCTAGAAAACAGATTATGTATGTGACAAAGGGCTTAATCATTATTGACCCCCTTTTTAAAATGCATCTCGATTCTTTGTACTGGAAAGGCTAATGTTGGTTGAAAACTGCAAGCCTTCATTTAAAAAAGAGATCATACCTTTCAAACTTTGGGATAAAATGCCTTCCATTTTGACTGAGCCATTTAAAGAATCACAGCTCTTTGAATTGAGGCTAGATCTGTAGAAAGGTAAAACTTTTTGACAACTTTTTGAAAACTTTAAGATACAATGTCTAACCTGATTGATGGCCTCCTGTACTTGTTCCTCTTTCTCCCTGGGGAGGAAGGAAGCATCTTGTTGCTGTGGTAACTCATCAATTTCAGCTGGGAAGAGCAGGGACATCTGATCAATGGACCACCGGAATCCACCCTTCTGTTTACAAAAAACATAAAGCCCATGGAATGATTTATATCATTGAAAAATTCATGAAAATAAATATTGATTTATTGGATTTAAATAGCGAGTTAGTTGATTTGAAACGATTCATTTGATTTTTTTTCCTTCAAATTACAGCCCTACATGTTGTTCCTACAGAAAAGAAACATTATCATTTTGTTAGATCTAATATCAGACCTTATTTGGAATACAAAAACTCTTTCACTTGGATGATTTTTTCTTTAGCTCAACAATAAAAAAGAAAAATGAATTTTTAGTGATTTTTTTTTTAATCGTATCAACAAAATTTCTTATGTATCTCTTCAGTTTTGATTTAAATCTGTGATCTAAAAAAAAAAAGAAGTTTGAGGTGATTCAAATCGTGCCAATCCTGGTTGGATACTTTTATGAAATGAAATTATTGAAATACATATGTAGTTTATTTTACAAATGTTATACAGTTCAAAACAATTCCTGTTGCAGATTAGTTGCCAGATTTGAAAAAGAACTGGAATGACAAATCAATTAGTAATTTTTGTAATTCTATGCGTTCCATTAACTAGTTTATATATATTCCAAGTGAAAATATTAATATAAAACATAAGAAGTAAATGCCGTTCATTCAATGATCACTACAAAACAAGAAATTGGATTAATGAACATCTACAATGTATACACCTTACTTTAGACAAGATTCTAAACTTAATCTTATTCACGAAGTCTGCACATGAATGCCCAATGCCCATTTACATATTGGGAGTCCTCGGTAATCAATGTTTGAGATCAGTGTGGAGCCAACATCTGGGGAGCGTTCATCAAGCGTTTTGTCAGTGATTTTTACTGACAAATTTGCTCTCAGCCAATCAGATGCAAAGATTTCAGTATCTTATAACAGTTTGGGATCAGTGTGGAGCCAACATCTGGGGAGCATTCATCAAACGCTTTGTCAGTGATTTTTATTGACAAATTTGCTTTCAGCCAATCAGATGCAAAGATTTCAGTAGCTTATAACAGTTGTCTGTAAAAATCACTGACAAAACGCTTGATGAAACACTCCCCTGTTGGTGTCAAGCCTTGCTTTAGAGGTTTTTTTTTTCTTCAATTAGGCACACAATCTAGCCATTTCCAATATTTCATATTCTAAAGCTCTGTATTTCAAAACATGGACTTGGACTGTAAAATGCATCATCTGAACACACCCAGTATTTTCTGTATGAAATCACCTTTGTGCTACATGGCGTGTCCTGAGTGGACTTGAATACTGATGGGCTGAACGCAGGCAGATGCATGCTGTCAAGGCTAGCAGTCTCAAATGGATTCACTGTCAGGTTTGCTGCTGATGTCATAGATGTTGTCATCGACAGAAGCCCTTCCTCCTCTTCTGCCATGGCGATGACGGATCAATGGAAAGTTCCGGAACAAATTGAAATCTAGACGTTGACAGTCTGTAAAAGGAATAGAAATGGACAGTCTACTATTTAGGCTGAGGAAGGCAATGGATTTGTTTATTTATGATGGCATGATGAAATTTTTATAACTTTACGTTGGCGTGACCACATTTGACCACCAGGCAATATCTCAAAAACTAGGAAAGATTTTGAAACTTGTAGCATTCTCCATTCACATTCAAGCACTCATTTAAGTAAGAAGAATGACTAATGTTTTAGAGCAGATTTGAGGTGTGTGTTTCTTTATTGAGGCCTGGCATCCAAGTCCCCACCAGCCTGTGTATACATACATGTACATTTGACCATCCATGTCACACAATAGAATGACTGACATGTATACAGCAATACAGGTTTCCTAACAAAGAGCTACTTGTTTATTTGCCAGCTTGCTGTGTGGCCATCTTACTTCCTGAGTTGGTGTAACCAAACAAACTCAGTTAATGACTTAGGTGGACCACCTTGTCTATCTTGGCTGTCACTCAAGACACTACAAAACTCTGATAGCAACAATGGATAGATGAGGATCAAATTACATACTTAGGGACAATATTTTCTTTTGAATTTGGTGAGAAATTATGAAGATATTCACAAAAGATCGGCAAATTTTGCCACTTCTTGTGTCAGTTTCCGAAAAATATCTAGTTACCCACAAGGGTGTAGAAATCCTCATTTTGAGAGAAGATGTCACCAAACTAAAACTTGTAAAACGTGGTACCAAGTGATTGTTTGATACTTTGTCTTGCAAATGATGCAATTATCGGCAAACCCGGAGAATAGAGGCCGGTCGGCGTGCGCGTGCCATGTTTTACGGTGCGGATCGGCAGAGACAGCCAAAAATGAACACATTTAACAAGTTCATATTATAATCAAGTTCACAACAACTTCCAAATGTATTTTAAAAAGTAATTAATGCTGTGATAGGGCCTAGGCCTATATCATATTGTCCTCTTGGCTTTCAGTTTCAGATTTGTAGTTGTTTGATGAAAATCATAACAATTTTGGCCAGAAATGGAGTCAAACTCGCAAATGTTTCATCGCTGAATCTGGTGCAAGATCGTCGTCGCCGCCGCCGCCGCTGGGCTACATTTGCTTGCACACAAATGAATACATACAGCAGGCGCAGACCGGCCCCTATTCTCTGGGTTTGCCCAATTATCTTACCTCTGTCTCTGATGGACTGCTACGTTGGATAACTTAAATATGTGCGAAATTAGTTCTTGTGCCATAGGCTATAGAAATTCAGTACCTCTTTTCTGCTCAGTTTTTTCGATATATCCTACTAGTACTAGGCCTAGGCCTATTCCTACTCCTACATGTCATGATGTAGGCCTAGGCCTAGGTAGGATTTTTTGCCAATTTGATTTTGAGAAATTGAGGATTACTGGGCATATATTAGCTATTTGTATTATAGCCAATTAACTCCAGGGAGCTTCAACGCGTAGGAGTTCCCTGGAGTCTAAGTTAACATTGACACTTTACGCCTAACAAAGTTAGGCCATGTAGGCCTACGGCCTTCACAATATCATGAATATATCCATTCCATTTCCACCTGAGCTACCGGCGGCGCGGTGGTCCCGATGCATGCCGACCGACTTGTCACCGTCAGTTTTCGTCTTCTTTCCTACCGGCACCGATTCTATATAATAATTTCATAACTTAAGTTTTCGAAATGTATTTCTTGATGTGATCAGTTAAATAAAGCACACCCACAAAATTTCACTCGATCTCTCAGAAGTACAAATTAAGTCATATAAAATAAGATAAAATTGGTTACCTACCCCCTGTTAATGCTCTTGAATTCAATTATTTTGAAAGCGGCGCTACTGCACTGTCAAACGCACGTTAGAGGGCGGCATTCAAATCAATGAGAAAAACGGCACAACTCCTTTCCAAAATCCCGGGCGAAGTTTTAACTTTGCATTTTTAAAATCCAACTGTGGCAATGGAAGAGAAAATTGGATCAACGCCTGTAGCATCTGCTCGAGATGTACTAGATAGTGAGTATCGTTCGATTTAAAATGTAGAAATGTGTAAAATTTACAATTCATTGAAATTGTGTGTGACTGTCTGGGTGTCCAGACCTGCCAAGCCAGTAGCAGGAGGACCTTGCTGACAATTTTTCAGCCGGGGGTAGCGGCATCGGTCTGAAGTGAAATGGTGTTACTGTTTTTAGTTTACGGGCGCGCGGGTGACGGTTTGATTTGAGCAGGAAATCATTTGAAATTGACATTTTTGTGATCTAAGTTTAACTTTAGATATGTTTTCGAATCTTGTGAAAATGGCAGTGTCATGGTCCATGTTACATGTTTTACCTTTGAATTGTTGAATAATGAATGATTTATTCAGAGGTCATCGTCATGGATGCAGATGGAGGTGGCGGAACGTTGGGCTCAGACAACAATGGAAGTGGGGGGGGGGGGGTACCTTTAGTCCGCCAAACAAAAAGTGCCCCCCCCCCCCACTTCCATTGTCCGAGCCCGACCTTCCGCCGCACCTGGATTTATAAATGACTTTCTTGGGTCTTTAGTTTTGACTTTTGTTATTATTATTTTTTACTATTTTGTGTTGGTCATGCGACTTGACTTGGTAATTTGGAGAACTTTTCTTCTTCTTCTTCGCTATAGTATAAGTACGGGCCACCGTCTGGTTTATTCTCATACTGTTTGGAGCTATATCATGTTTGTTTTGTCTGTAATTTGGAATTTAAACAGGAGCATCAGCGCCACATTCATTTGGAGGAGGGGTGGGCGAATATCATCCAATCACCAAAGGAAAATCGCCATTATTAAACCAACAACAACAACAACAGATAGGCTGTTACGTTACATGGTTAACTGTTATTAGGGCACAACTCCACAAGTAAAAAAAAATATCTCCATTTATGACAAGGAAAAATAAAAGGTTCTCATATTTTTTGGGTAGGTATCAGCTAAATTATATCTGCCCCATTTTTTTTTTTTTTTTGGGGGGGGGGGGGGGGGGGGGACACATGCCCCTGCAATTTTTATCCCTACATTTTTGGGTAAGTAATGATAAAAACACATTGATGCACTCACAGATCCAGGCCTATAAATTATGATGTGGGTCTGTGGGTCTGTGACTCTGTCAATTTTGGCACCAGTTAATCTCTGAGTTGAATTAGGTAAAACCATATGTATAATCAGCAAAATTCTGGGAAAATAGTGTAATATACTACACTATAGTTGCCATAGAAATCTTATTTTGTAAATGTTAAGAAATATCATTTTGTGTCATACCACTAGACACCCTCTTCTTTGATATATTTCTACTTTCTAGCTGTTCAGCAGATATCAGAACTGTTAGAGACGGGGCTCGACCCTGAGACCTTGTCCATCTGTGTCCATCTGTGTGAGCTGGGCGTTAACCCTGAGGCTCTCGCATCAGTCGTCAAGGAACTGAGGAGAGAGATGGGGGCGTATAAGGTATGCTGTCGAAGTAAAATTGAGAGGGTGCAAAAGAGGATCGGGTTGGAGCAGTGGGAATTAGCCCCAGCAGTTTAATATGGTTAAGCTTATATTCTCCTGTAAATTTTGTATTCTAAGACTTTAAAGTGGGGATCATTTTGATGATGTCACAGCTTGAGCGGGGGGATTCCTAGTTCCAGACCTTAAATCCTCTGGAAAATAATGATCTTGTTTAAAGAGTTCAGGACAGTATGAGTGTTACTATAACAAGTGTAAGATACAATGTAGAACATGGATATTGTGATGTCATAACATATGAAACTAGTAATGTTTTTTCTTGGCCCTTGAAAACTGTTAAAATAACTTCTGTTGTTAATGACAAGAGTCGTATATTGACTAAATATTGCACTTCAAATTATGATTTTGTTTTTTTTTGATCCAGTTTTGTTGATGATTTGTTATTCCTGTTACTTATTTGATAATCTATGTACAAACTTTTGTGAAAGAAGGAAATAAAATGAACTATATTGTGATGTTTGATCACTTACCCGGGGGGGGGGGGGGGGGGGGGGGGGGGGGGGTTGTCAGCCCAAGTGACTGATTATATCATTCTGCAACCCAGCAATTTACTTTCTTTGTCTAATAAATAGAAATTAAGATTACCACGACAAGGTTTGTCATCTACTTGTACATGTAGTAAAATCTAGTTGTGCATTTTGTGGGCTAGTGGATTATTGAAATCATGTTTTCTTCTTCTTCTTCTCCTCCTCCTCCTTCTTTCTTCTTCTTCCTTCTTCCTTCTTCTTTTTTCTTCTTTCTTCTTCTTTCTCCTTTCTCCTTTCTTCTTCCTCCTTCCTTTCTTCTTCTTTCTTCTTCTTCTTTCTTCTTCTTCTTTCTCCTTTCTTCATCTTCTTCTTTTTCTTTCTTCTTCTTCTTCCTCCTTCCTTCTTCTTTCTTCTTTCTTCTTTCTTCTTTCTTCTTCTTCTTTCTTCTTTCTTCTTCTTTCTTCCTCTTTCTTCTTTCTTCTTTCTTCATCTTCCTCCCCCATTTCTTCTTCTTCTTCTTCTTCTTCTTCTTTCTTCTTTCTTCTTTCTTCTTTCTTCTTTCTTCTTTCCTCCACCCCTTCCTCTTCCTCTTTCTCCTGTAGGCCACTGTGGAGCAAGGGTAATACTTCAGACGTGTACAGCATGGACTAACATCAAACTGAAAGAGCTATATCTTCTCATTCATGGTGACCCTAACTGAGGGTGAATATATTGAAATATGATTTCCTCTGGAAGGACAGAACTTGGAGATCGGAAAATCATAATCAAGAAAGATGTGGAGGAGGAATTTTTGTCACAGACTCGCGTCAAGACCACCATTGGAGGATCTAACTTCAGGGAGAATAGGAAATACGGGAAATGTGCCTCCCCCCAACTCTTCCCTCCCCAACAAGATAAATGTAATGATTAGCTTAACAGCTAATTAGTGTGGGCTCAACTGAAGCCGGTCTCCATACATTTGCATATGACAGGACATTTGTATAGACGAAATAGATTGTATGATAAAAATGTAAATAAATTTTGGAAAAAAATCTTTACAAAGAAGTACTTGGAAAATACAAGCGTACAGTACAGTTTTACTGTTTAAGTTTTGTTTGAATAATTACAAAAGGATTTGATAAAATAGACATTGCTGATTAACTTGGGGAGGGGGAGAAAAAAAGATGACATGTAGGAGATCTAGAGCACATTAAACCCCGGCGCACACTGCACGATCTGACTACGGTGCGATTTGGGGGAAAAGTTGTTATAACATTTGATATGAACCTTCAAACATGTAAAATCTTTGTGATCAAAATTCTGAGTAGTTGTATGAATACTAAAATCGAAATTCCGGGCTACTGCTAGCCCCCGTGTAGGAATAAAAGCGAATTCAATTCCGAATCGTAGTGACGTCATACCAATCTTGCCATCGACTAAGATTTGAAGCCGATTTGGCCTTTACTCTAACCAGAACAATTGCAGTTAACCAAAATTTCGATATTAGTATTTGTATCATTATTCCGAACTTCAAATGAGAATTTCACTTTTTTAAACTTTCACATTTAATGCAAACTGCAATTTGTTCGAAATTGGGTCGCAGTCGGATCGTATAGTGTGCGCCGGGCTTTAGGGGTAAAAGGTAGAGTATGTATTAGAGAGAGAGAAAGAGACAGGCAGAAAGAGTGAGAGTGAGAAGTAAGTGTATGTAGAGAGGGGAAGTGGAGAGGGAGAGATTCGAGAGATCAGAGGGGGAGAAGAGTAGAATGTGTGTGTTGAGATATGGGTCATTCCACGAGGTTGGGGTAGAAATTATGACGATGTCGATGTAATGGTGGTATGAGATCTTCTATTACACATAGAAGATGAAATCTCTTGAAGGAATATGTATCGTAGTGCCCAGCCAAAATCGTGTTTCAGTTGGTACTCTTTCAAAGCTTTGCTTGAAATGCATTTCTGTTTTTTACCACCGTTACATGGACATCACATTGATATAACGTTACATACAATTTTGGTCTGCCATATTGATCCACCATGAAGTTAGAGTACATGTACTTCTCAACATACGTGAATATGCTTTTTACGCTGAACTGGAGAATAGCAAACATTGTTATGGTTGATGGGAGACAGTTCCTCACATATGGTATGTTTTTGCCCCAACCCCATGCAATGACCCATATAGGGAGAGATTGGTATAGGAAAACGTAGAGAGAGAGAGAGAAACAGGACAAAACAAGCACAAGAAAGGAACAAAGGGACATAGTTCCTCACATCTGGTATGTTAGAAACTTTGCCCCAACCCCATGGAATGACCCATATAGGGAGAGATTGGTATAGGAAAACGGAGAGAGAGAGAGAGAAACTGGACAAACAAGCACAAGAAAGGAACAAAGGGACATAGTTCCTCACATCTGGTATGTTAGAAACTTTGCCCCAACCCCATGTGTTGGGATAAGTATCATTTGGCTTGCGATACTTCAGCATACGTGATCGAGACAAATGTAATGGAACCATGCCATGTAACGACGACCACGATAATGACGCATCGTGATGATTATACTTCATTAAAGAAAGGCAACAGCCTTATTGAGACATAACTTGAAACTTGGTGTCAGAAGTGGACTACTGGACAATTGATTTGACAACACATCGAGCCTGTAAGAAAGCCAGAGTTCGGGAGATGTCAGTAAGTTCGGTAGATTTGGTATTACATTTCGTGGGCTGAAGTGACCTGCTAAGGCCTGGCCGCGCCCCCGCGGACGAGTGGGTCAGCGTAGTTAAGAAGCCACAGAAGCCTTTTTACCCTGAGTGCTGAGTAGCACGGGAGCCGGGTCGAAAACTTCAGCCCAAGATTTGCGAACTGTGAAAGATCGTAGATTTAGAAAGAAGTAGTAGAAACAAAAAAAAAACAAAGAAAAAGAACAAAATTTCTAGTAAAACCATGGCTGCTGTCAGCAATTTTCCAGTACCATCACCCATGGAAATGAGAGGAGATTTAAGAGGAAACTGGAAGTTTTTTCAGTCGCAATGGGAAAACTATGAAATTGCTATAGAACTAGATCAGAAACCAGACAAAGTGAGGGTAGCAACCTTGGTATCCCTCATTGGTAAAGAATGCTACAAGCTATACACCACCATGGGAGAGAGTCAGAAAAAGACAACCACACAAATCCTTGATGCAATGAAAAAGCATTTTGATCCTACGACTAACGTCATATTTGAACGGTATCAGTTTAATACTCGGAATCAAGGTGAGAGAGAGACTATCGATCAGTACGTGACAGTATTGAGGAGTTTGTCGGACACATGCGAGTTTGACAGACTAAGGGATGATCTGATAAGGGACCGCATAGTACTTGGGACCAATGATCCAGATGTTAGAGCACGGTTACTGCGAGGAGAAAACCTGACACTCCAGAAAGTGATAGATATGTGTCGGAGTGCAGAGATAACCAAGCAGCAACTAAGAAGCATTGAAGGTGCTAGCTCTAACCAAACAGAAGCAGTACATGCTGTGTACAAAAGAAATGCAAAACCAAGAAAGGCTAATACCAGACAGGGTAAAATTAAACAGGCCAAAGGAACACAGAATACGCAAAAGCCAGCTGGAGACTGCAAATACTGTGGTGGACAACACAAACGAGACAAAATGGCTTGTCCAGCATGGGGAAAGCAGTGCAGTAACTGCAAGAAGAGCAATCATTTTGCCAAAAAATGTTTCTCAAAGGGCTACAAGCCAGTGCAGTCGCTTGATGCTGATGATCAACATGATTATCTGTCCGAAGAATCTGTGTACACCATAGAGAGAATAAGCAGCGTGTCATCCAAAGAAAAAAGATGGAGGGCAAATGCAATATTCAGAGCTGAAGAATCTGGTCAAAAGGAGATGAATTGTCAGATAGACACTGGAGCAACAGTCAACGTCATGAGTTACACTGACTTATGTGACATCATGCAAGATGGAAATCCAAGGTTGGAACGCAGCAAGGTCAGACTGAAACCATTTAAAGGGAAGCTGGTAAAACCAATGGGTCAGACAGAGCTTGCAGTCCAGGTCATGAAAGGCCCAGAACACAAGCTGAGATTTCAGATTGTCAATGGAAATCAAGTTCCAATCCTGTCCGGTGATTCAAGCGAAGACTTAGGTTTAGTCACAAGAAATAATCCGGAACGGATAGAGGTGATCACTCAAGAACCAGTACAGCCCCTGACGAAAGAACAGATATTGAAGGAATACAAGGATGTATTCACAGGGCTGGGATGTCTACCAGGAGAATATCACCTAGAGACTGACGAAACAGTGAAACCTGTTCAACATATGCCAAGGAGAGTACCAGCAGCACTAAAACCAAGTCTGAGAGAGAAGATAGATGAGCTTGAGCAGAAGGGTGTAATCAAGAAAGTTACAACTCCTACTGAGTGGATCAGCAGTATGGTAGCAGTGAAGAAACCAGGAAAGTTGAGAATTTGCTTAGACCCGAAAGATCTAAACAAAGCGCTGAAAAGATCTCACTATCCGATGCCTACCATAGAAGAGATCCTGCCCCAATTGTCACAAGCCAAGGTGTTCACAATCCTCGACGCAAAAGATGGATATTGGCAAGTGAAGCTAGACGAACAGAGTAGCTTCTTGACAACGTTCTGGACACCGTTTGGTCGCTATCGATGGCTGAGAATGCCATTCGGCATTGCCACTGCTCCAGAGGAGTACCAACGCAGACAACATGAAGTAGTCCAAGGTTTACCAGGAGTAGAAGCCATTGTTGATGATCTGTTGGTGTATGGTTGTGGTAAAACCATGGAAGAAGCAGTCATCAATCATGATCAGAACCTGAGCAGACTGCTAACGAGAGCAAGACAAGTGGGACTCAAGTTCAACAAGACCAAGATTCAACTGAGACAAACAGAAGTCAGGTACATTGGACATGTACTGACCGACAGAGGACTGTGCCCAGACCCAGAAAAAATCAGAGCAGTTGCAGAACTGGAAAGGCCACAAGATGTGAAGACTGTCCAACGCTTTGTAGGCTTTGTGAACTACCTAGCCAAGTTCCTACCACACCTGTCAGCAGAATGTGAACCTCTACGACAGCTGACAGTGAAAGATGCAGTGTGGTTCTGGGGTCCTGCGCAAGAAAAAGCCTACAACAGAATCAAACAGTTAGTGACTACGGCTCCAGTCCTCCGCTACTATGATGTGAATGAAGAAGTGACACTCCAATGTGATGCCAGTGACACAGGTCTAGGAGCGACGTTGATGCAAAATACACAACCAGTTGCATTTGCATCCAGGTCTCTGACGGAAACTGAAAGGAGATATGCCCAAATAGAGAAGGAATGTTTGGCAATAGTCTTCGCCTGTGAGCATTTCCACCAGTACCTGTTTGGCAAGGAAGTGGTCACTATAGAGTCCGATCATAAACCGCTACAGGCCATCTTCAGGAAACCATTATTATCGGCTCCGAAACGTCTACAACGGATGCTGTTGAGACTGCAGAAGTACAAAGTGAACGTAACGTACAAACAGGGAAAGCTGATGCATATTGCAGACATGCTGTCAAGGGCAGCACTTCCCCTGCAGACACAAGTGGAGAGAGACTACGAGATCTTCACAGTACAACAGCACAGAAAGACAATATCAGACATCGAAGAAGTCAACCCAGCAGAGATGCTGAAACTCACTGACAAGCGCTTCAAACAAGTCAAAGAGATGACCCAACAGGATGATGTCCTACAAGTGCTCAAGGGTGTCGTGACGAAAGGTTGGCCAGATACAATAAAAAACACACCAGTGGCCATACAAGAGTATTGGGCCTATAGAGAGGAGATCACTACACATGATGGAATACTCTACAAGGGCACGAGAGTCATCATCCCGAAGCAGCTACGATCCGAAATGCTACAGCGTGTACATGCAAGTCACCAGGGCATTGAATCCAGTCTGAGGAAGGCTAGAGAAGTCCTTTTCTGGCCAAACATGAGTCATGAGATAAAAGACAACATTAGACAGTGTAGTGTGTGCAATGAGTATCAAGCACAACAAGCAAAGCAACCACTACAGCCTCGAGAAATCCCAGACAGAGCATGGAAGACAATCGGGACAGACCTATATACACTGAATGGGAAGGATTATCTGATAACGGTTGATTACTATTCAGATTTCTGGGAAGTAGATGAGCTACAGACAACCACAAGTGCAGATGTGATCAAATGCCTTAAATCACAATTTGGTAGGTATGGCATTCCCAAGGAAGTCATAAGTGACAATGGTCCGCAATATTCCAGTGAAGAGTTCAAACAATTCATGGATGAGTGGGAGATACATCATACCACCTCTTCCCCTCATCATCCCTAGTCCAATGGGAAGGCAGAGTCAGCGGTAAAGATTGCTAAGAGTATCATGAAAAAGTGTGCAAAGTCTGGCACAGATGTCTACAAAGCAATCTTAGAGTGGAGGAACACCCCCACAGAAGGGATGCAAAGCAGTCCTGTCCAGAGATTGATGTCACGTCGGACACAGACGACATTACCAACAGCACAACACCTACTGAAGCCAAAGGTGGTCTCAGGAGTTCAACGTAAGAAGGAAGAGAAAAGCAAGAGAGCAAAGTCACATTTTGACCAGTCAACAAGAGAGCTTCCAGACTTGAAAGTTGGTCAAGTAGTGAGAGTACAGTTAGCTCTCAACAAAGGAAAACCAACATGGCAGCTTGGTGTTTGCATGAGAAAGCTTTCATCTAGATCTTATGTAGTGAAAGTCAACAAGCAACTCTACCGTCGAAACCGCAAACACATTCGGTCAACACATGAATCTTCACCAGCAACTCCAGAAATGTGGACTGAAATGCCATCAATAAGCGATACGGATACAACATCTGCAACACGACACACCAAAAGCCCGACAAGTCCACATCGCAACACACCTGGAAGTGACCACCAACCACGTACCACAACATCGGAACAACGAGCAGCACCACCACCAACGGTCTTGGCTCACACCCGCACGCGAACAATCAGGCCACCAGGTCGCTACAAGGATTTTGTATAATTATACCGGTAAATATAAAGGTTTCAAACACAAAAATGACTGGAACTACAGAACAAACAGCATCCTGACATTCTTAAGCTTAACCGGAACAGTTAAAACAAATTATAATGAAACAAAAAATTATCGCGGACAATGACTATTTTTTTTTAAGGACTATAAGATGGTTTGCATGTGTTTGTTTTTTTTTTTCCCAAGTTGATTTGGGATAATTTTGTTTTTTTGCCAGTATCAGTTGAGGCACATTGTTTTATTGGTGTTCTATATATATGTGTGTTTATCGCGATGTACACATTTGAGTTGATTTGTGTGCAGAAGTGCAAGATCTCCCAAAATCATAGCTATTCGGTTGATGTTAAAACAAAACTCACAAAAAACAGAGAGAAAAAAAAGAAGAGAGGGATGAAAGATTGATTTTACATCACAAGCCAAATAGAAATTGAGGTTTCCTGATAGGAAACAAATCGTAAATTATGTCAGTTTGGGTAAGAGCGAAAAATAATTATTGCTAAAAGTATGTGTCATGGGAATTGGAAAGAATAACACATTTGACTACCCAAACGATTCAATCAAAAAGAGTTGAGAGATTAGAATTCACTTTCAACATTCTTTTATATGAAAAAGGGGATGTTGGGATAAGTATCATTTGGCTTGCCATACTTCAGCATACGTGATCGAGACAAATGTAATGGAACCATGCCATGTAACGACGACCACGATAATGACGCATCGTGATGATTATACTTCATTAAAGAAAGGCAACAGCCTTATTGAGACATAACTTGAAACTCTATGCAATGACCCATATAGGGAGAGATTGGTATAGGAAAACGGAGAGAGAGAGAGAAACTGGACAAACAAGCACAAGAAAGGAACAAAGGGACATAGTTCCTCACATCTGGTATGTTAGAAACTTTGCCCCAACCCCATGCAATGACCCATATAGGGAGAGATTGGTATAGGAAAAACAGAGAGAGAGAAACAAGAAAAACCAGTACAAGAAAGGAACAGAGAGTGACATACAGAAGATAGGAATACAGAGATGCATGTAGCGACACGGAAAAGAGAAATGCAGCCATGGAAAAAATTTTGACCAAGAATGGTTACTGAAATATTGCGGTAAGAAGGAAATAAAATATCATAAAAGCAAGGTACAATTGCTAGAATTTGTTATTCATTCAATGAAATTCAAAGACAAATCATTTTCATTAGTTTGAATGCATATTATAGTACCTTTATTAAAGAAGCTTGGTCTAATAATTTTTTCCAGGGCTGTAGGTATATGGAGTGATGAAAACAAAAGAGGAAGATTTTCAAAAAGAAGATGAGTTTATAGGGAAAGGTTAACTTTAAAAAGCAAGAAAGGCAGATTAAAGATATCTAAAGGAAGGAGAATTAGTATTGCCTTTTTAGTTTGGTTTGAATAATTATAATTTTCAAATAAAAATGACTGTGCTTCAGTGATATACATGCAAGACAAACTGTTTTCTTTCTTTCCATTAAACAGGGTGGCCCAGAAAGAATGCAACACCTGAGATCAGCAATGCCAATGACATCACTACTTTTGCAGCTGTAGTCATATGCTTGAAGCAGTGAGAATGTATGCATGCAGCTTCCCTTACAATCTTTGTTTTCAAAGCGAGAGCAGTCCTGCATTTGTCAACAAAGCTGACTCTATGAGAAGCAGTCGTATTTACAATTTGGGCATGACTACGGTTGCAAAAGTAGCCAATTTTGAAAACAATATTGCCTCACAAAAATAAGTGTAGAATCAAGACGCTTCACCCCAAATTGATAAATCTTGGTGTCGCTTTAATCTGAATAGAATTTTCTACCCAAATAAACAAAATCGAATTATATTAAGTCAAAGATGTCATTGAAATTTGTAGATTTCAGGCGTTACATATTTTTTGGGCCACCCTGTATAATGTAGTCCAGTCAGAAAAGAGTTTGCTTTTAATCCCATTAATTTTTTTTCTTCTACATTTTCCACTCAAGTAATGATTTATGTTTAAGGACTAAGAAAGAGTACCCTAAATGAATTAGAAACAAACAGCATAGGAAATGTACTTGATATAAATATATCTTTATTGTTAATCACAATTTCATAATCTGACATATGAAGAAAAAAAAATTGGGGGGAAATACAACTCGTTTGCTGGATTCTTTGCGAGGTGCAAATCTTGTCATCTTAGGTTTATCTAACACTTTCTTCGCATGCCTTGCATTGTGTATAAAAAGTAAAGAAAAATGCAGTACTTTGAAGAATATCTTTTTCTGGAACACCACAATTAAATTAACTCCCATGAAATAATACTGGATTACTTTTTACTGGCATTTTTGAAAAAAATATTTCCAAGAATGGAAGTTTTCCACCAATTGTTATACTAATGAAGACAACGGTTTTTAAAATGAATGAATTATAAAACAATATCTAAAAGATATTTATCTCTTAATTTGTTGTAGACAGAAACCTGCCAAACTGTTCACTGTTTGGGTTAACATGTATTGACAGAAGCTGGAAAAGAGCCTTTAAAAGAATGTAATCATGGGGTCTTGTTGGGACTTATTTTGTCTCCAATTCTCATTCTAAGTACTTTTTGAGTTTGTAGTCTTTCAGTTAAGATTCCTCTCTCTCTCTCCATAGTCTAGTTTAAGAAACGCATCTACATCTCCAATGATGATATCACTTGTTAACCCTTTTAGGACAGGAATTATTTAAGGGCTAAATTTATCACATTTTCTTCTTCAAATTGGCAACAATAATATTTTTCGTTTAGTGCTACATGGTTCTAATAAGATGTAATGTCTTGAAATCAATATACATGGTTAGGAACTTTGTCGAAAAGTTGAAAAAAATTGCCAATTTCGATCAACAAACAATGATTTTGAACCTCTCAATATGTTGCCAATTTAAGGATTTTAATAAATAAAGCTTATTCTCTTTCTTAAAATTCCTGGCATCAAAAGCAATGTGGTAATGCAACAAAAATGCATACAGTGTGCACAGAAATTTTTGCTCTTTCTACTCATGCATCTGGTATATTTTTTAGAGCTCTGAATCAAAAGTTATTGAGCCAAACCACAACATGTGGTCAATTGTATCGAAAGGGTTAATTGGTGTCTAGGAGCTGAACTCAAGGACTTAGAGGAGCATCCTTCATAATGGTGACATGTCTAATTCATCTTATTCTCAGTACAGTGGAACCACGTTAGAAAGAAGAAGAAGAAGAATAATAATAATAATATGTCTTGTTTACCCAGGGTATCCTCATCAGTATTATATACTCTTCTCCCTGAGGGCCCTGCAATCATATTATTACCCCTGTTACATCAATCACTGTTATATCAATCTCTCATTATAACAAGGTGATTTTGCCGGTCTCACTTCTTTGTATTTTATTGTTTTTTAGCCCTGATATAACAAGGTTTCAATATATAGAGGTAATTCCCTTGGTCTCAAGGAGTTTGTTATAACGAGGTTTCGCTGTACCAGTTAAGTATTCTAGATTGTCGAGTAGTCTTCTCATCCTCTATTGTATAATAATAATAATAATATTGGATATTTATATAGCGCTCATATCCACCATGTATGGTGCTCAAGGCGCTCCAATATTACCCCGGCTCTAGCTAGGCTACCGATTTCGGTGCTCACAGCATTCAAGGAATTAATTCCTGCCGGTACCCATTTAACACCTGGGTGGAGAGTGGCAAATGTAGATTAATGTCTTGCCAAAGAACAGTAGTGCCGCGCCGGGGTTCGAACCCACGACCTTCCCATCTCCAGTCAAGTGTTCAAACCACTCGACTACGACACCTCTGCAAGGTGTTAAGGAACTGTATCCTCAATGTTCTCCCGTAACTCTATACACATCATTCTGTATAACTTCTCAAAGTTTAGTCTTGGTATAATGTTCATCGAAAGAAATTCTTGAAAGAGCAGCTTGCACATTTGTACTTTCTCTGTCTATCTCGAGTTTTTTGTCTTTTGATTAGTCGTCTTCTTGTCGATATTCTTGGCATGATGTCTTGATGTCCTCAAGCAGTGTTGTAGTCTAAGACCAGGGGTCCCCCGAGACCAGAACCAGAAGGAGAACTTATGATTCCTTCATATCAGGTTTTGGTGTTGCGACCAAGACAAAGACACAGAAAAATCCTGATTAAGATCGGTCTCTGCCTTATCTGTGTTCTCCAGTCACTATGTCTATCTCATTCTGTGTACTTCTTGAGTTTCAGTCGAGGTACGATGTTCATGGACTGGAGTTCTTGGAAGAGCAGCTTGCATGCGTAAGGTATCCTCAAAGATGAAATATTCTGAGAGCATCGGCAATATGGGCACCTGCGGAAAAAAATGAGAGGTTTTATGATAAGCTCTTCTCATCCACTACTGTTCAATAGCTGTTTCATTGCTACTGTCATGAATCTGATGATTAGCACCATCATCATGATCATCATCATTGTGCTCACCCTCATCACCATCATTTTCATCATCATCATTACCATCATCATTACCATCATCATCACCATCATCATCATCATCACCATCATCATCATCACCATCATCATTACCATCATCACCATCATCACTACCATCATCACCATCATCATCATCACCACCAGGCCACCACAAGCATCACAATCATTATGAGGACATCATCATCATGATCATCCTCACCATCATCACCATCTATTACATTTACCATCCTGAATGACCAATCAGCCCGCAGTCACCGCAGACGTCCACCTGGAACTGGTCGCTGGAGATCATGAGACGCTCAAGGAGCAGCATGCTGGCTCCGTAGCCAATCAGACAGTCGCGCTCCATCTCACCCAATCGCAAACCTCCATCTCTGCAATATGACACAGAAAATAAGTGGGCAAAGATTGCAGTTGTAAAAGCCAAAACTGCCAACAGGCTTAATTCCAAAATAATACAGCTACAGCAGGGGCAGCATGTTAACTATTATAAAGGACTGACAAAAAACTCCATTATCTTTTGAAACAGACAGATGTTAACAGTTTGTTCATACAGCATTTCATTTAATAGCCTAGGATAACCTTTTGTATTACATATTAGTATGATTGCTGCTATTTCTTTCGGCGAAGCGCTTGATTGTTTCATGTTTCAGTATAAGCTACATGCAGATCAGACCTTCCTTCTGAAAAAGAGACACATCTAAATTTGTCAAGTAAACTACACAGAGGGAACAACTGCCTTGACCTACCACTATCATAAGCTGGTTTTCGAGTAGGGAACACCCTTTGATACAGACTTTCAGAAACATATACCAACAAACTGACACATAAACTGAAACACAAAAGAAATATCTTCCTTTAATACCTAGCTCTTCCTTCTGTTGGTTGCCTAGTCAGGACAGCTCTTGGTCCTTTGGCTCTAGCATGCATCTTGTCCAGGACCATGTGTTTCAGCTTCTGGTAGTAGACTGGCCCAAAATAGATGTAAGCTGTCAAAGGCTCTCTGTAGGTGTCAAAGGAATAAGAGAAGCGATTAAACGATCTTGCTCAACAAGTGGACGACTTCGCTCTTCTGTTGAGATTAACTGCAACTGTTTCAATTTTCTAAAACCATGTGTTTCAGCTTCTGGTAGTAGATTGGGCCAAAATAGATGTAAGCTGTCAATGGCTCTCTGCAGGTGTCAGAGGAATAAGAGAAGCGATTAAACGATCTTGCTCCACAAGTGGACGACTTCGCTCTTCTGTTGAGATGAACCGTAACTGTTTTTGCTCCAGCAAGCATTTCAATTGTCTAAAACCATGTGTTTCAGCTTCTGCTGGTACAATGGGCCAAAGTAGATGTAGGCTGTCAAAGGATCTCTGTAGGTACTGACAGACTATACAATAGATACTGTATCAACTTTGCTGTGCTACATCAAGACAAACCATGTACAGTAGAAACTCACTATAACAAGGACTTTGGGACCATGAAAATTACCTTGTTATATCAGGAAACTCTTTATACAGGGATGAAAACAAAACAAGATTCCTACTATAACAAGGTAATATTCCTGGTCACAGGGGTGGTATTCTGAGATTTATTTTATCTGGATTTTAGTGAAATATTCTAATTGTCATAACAAAATGTACGCTTATGGCGCATCATTGGTTAATACCTGCCCAAAAGTGGCTGCGTACGTGGAATTCATCTGCGCAAACACCAATGAAATTTTGCAATTTGAAATTTGTTGTGACAATTAAAATCTTTTCAATAAAATAAATATAAAATTAATCTCAGAATACCACCCCTGGGACCAGGAACATTACCTTGTTATATTAGGAATCTTGTTGTATCGGAGCTCTTTATAGCGAGTTTTGACTGTATTTTAGTTTTTATTTGCACATACATCAGTGAAAGGCTAATCTAGATTAGCACGGGCCGCGGTAAACCATGGTGGTTTACAAAGGCAGTTTTTAAGGTGTACTGCGCTTCACAGTTGTATATCTTATAACACAAAGATAAGTTGAGTACCTGTAGGACCTTTGTTGCGTGCAGCTCCTTTTTTGTCATTCCCACTTGGCATTACATACATATTTACATATTTAAAAAACACAAACTTCCATGGTTTATCACAGCTTATTTGAAGGAACCTCAATTGGAATCAAATTATTCATGATTTTATAACATTCCATGAACATTTTGTTGTCTTTTGGTGAGAATATCACTTTTGCATCGTCACCGCTTTTATTAACCTTTCTTAACCATTTAGCAACTAAACCGCCCGGGACGGCCCTTCTTATTACTCACTGAACCACCCTTTGACCTGTGTAACACTACAGCAAATGTATTTTATGGGATATTGGGTGCTGAAACTTTGTGTGTGCTATCTCTACACCTAAGCCATTTAGAATCCGCATTGAAGCGATGCTTTACTGTTGAAAGATTTTGCGGACAGCAGAGAGTCTATGCCGAAAGATGGTTTACTGAGACTGAGTTGAGTGAGTAAATGACTACAATCCTCAGTGACTAAAAAGGTTAATTACATGATACGTCAATGACCTTACACATAGTCTTTCTGCCGTAATAATTGACATGATGAATCTCTCTCCTTACCCTGTGATACCAGATGTCAGGAAGTCCTTGCCAAGGTAGTTGAATCCATGTTTCCTCAGATCCTCACAGATGTCTACAACTTTGTCTCCTCCAAAAGCTACATTCAAGAAAGAAGAAGACATAAACGTTTTAGTCACCAAGGATTACGCGTATTGTAGTCATTTATTCACTGAACTCGGTCTCAGTAAACCATCTTGCGGCATAGACTCTCTGCCGTACACAAAATCTTTCTGTAGTAAATGCATCGCCTCAATGCGGATTCTAAATGGCTTATGTGTAAAGATAGCACACACAAGATTTCAGCTCCCAATAGCCCCTACAATACATTTGCTGTAGTGTTACACAGGTCAAAGTCCACGGACAGTCCCGGGCGGTTCAGTGAGTAGTAAGAACGGCAGTCCTGGTGGGTGTTTCATAAAGCTGTTCGTAAGTTATGCATGACTCTACGAACGACTTGAATATGAAGTGCCAGATAGGATGCCCAAAGTTTTTCTGATGTTTTAACAAAATGTGACTGTATTTCCCATAACCTCAATTAAAAAATGGCAAAAAATATACTTTGCAATAAAAATGTTTGTTATAATAAGAATGTTAGTCTACATCTGCACAGTTCAACTTTAGTTGATGCAGTTAAAAACGATTGAGTGTCCCATTTGGCTTGTCATATATATGTCATTCGTAAAGTCGTGCGTAACTTTACGAACAGCTTTATGAAACACCCCCCTGGGCAGGTTAGTGACTAAAAGAATAAAAGTGTGAAACAGGCCCTTTCAGAGATACATGTACCAGTACAATCTGCACAAGAGCACAAGAGATAAAGCTTATCTTTACCAAACTGAAGAACCAACTGACAAAAGATACTTGATAAGGACTTACGATATTTACGGAACCATGCTCATGACAGCTTTGTAACCATTATTCACGAATAAGCATCAATAGTATACATGACACACAGGTATATTAGTCTTACATGAAATTTTTAACACTGTTCCAAAAAATTAATGTTGCTTACCCGTGCCGTAATGGAACTTTCCTTCCAGTACACCAGCCTTGCCTGCCAGGAACTCAATGAGCTTGCCCACTGTCATACGGGAGGGGAAGCCATGAGGATTCATGATCTGAGGGAAAACCAAAAAATTATAAAAATAAATTAATAGATACATGGATATTATTTTTTCATTATTAAATGCATTCATGATTTTGCTTTAAGCCCGGCGCACACTATACGATCCGACTGCGACCCGATTTTCTAACAAATTGCAGTTTGCATTAAATGTGAAAGTTTTAAAAAGTGAATTTATCTCATTTGCAGTTTGGAATAATGATATGAATACTAATATCAAAATTCTGGTTAACTGCAATTCTGCTGGTTAGAGTAAAGGCCAAATCGGCTTAAAATCTTAGTCGATCGCAAGATTGGTATGACGTCACTACGATTTGGAATTGATTTCGCTTTTATTCCTACATGGGGGCTCGCAGTAGCCCGGAATTCCGATATTAGCATTCATACTAATATTCGGAACTTTGATCACAAAGATTTTACATGTTTCAAGGTTCATATCAAATGTTATAACAACTTTTCCCAAAATCGCATCGCAGTCAGATCGTGCAGTGTGCGCCGGGCTTTAGAAGATAAACATCATATTTACATGATAATTACAACCGTAAATCAAATTTTCTGGAAAACATTTACAGGCTAAATATATGCTTCAATTGGTTTCAATACTGCACTCTTTTCTTTTACAACAAAGATGTTGAAAGCCATCCCCAGACTAAAAGAAAACAAATGGGAAAGAGAGAAACAGAGAGACAGAGAGAGGAGAGAAGGAGGAGATGGAAAGAAATAGGAGGCAATTTGAATGGGAATTTTTCAAAATAAATAAAATGTCAGTAGCCATTCAAGGAAATTGATTACAGCAAACAAAGCTGACCATGCTACTTACGATATCTGGACAGATTCCCCTCTCATCAAATGGCATGTCTTCTTGTTGCACAATAAGGCCACACACTCTGGAACAAAAACAGTATTTTGAGAGAAGAAACATGATAAACAAAATAGTCCCTAGGTCTAATCCTAATTACTATGAGAATTATAGTTGAAATTTTATTGTTGCATAATATTCACCATCACATTATCAGTATTAAAAACATCATCATCATCATCATGACTGTCATCATTACAAACATCTTTATAATCAATTAAATTATCATCAACTCCATCATTATCATCATCATCATCATCACCACCATCATCAATGTCATCATTACGAACATCACCATAATCAATTAAATTATCATCAACTCCATCCATCATCACCACCATCAATGTCATCATTACGAACATCACCATAATCAATTAAATTATCATCAACTCCATCATCATCATCATCACTGTCATCATTACGAACATCATCATAATCAATTAAATTATCATCAACTCCATCATCATCATCATCATCACCACCATCAATGTCATCATTACAAACATCACCATAATCAATTAAATTATCATCATCAACTCCATCATTATCATCATCATCATAATCACCTCATCATCATCACTGGCATCATTACGCACATCATCATAATCAATTAAATTATCATCATCAACTCCATCATCATCATCATCATCATCACCATTAAAAATCACCATCGTCATTATTGTTGTACCATCATGGTCTTCATAATCATCACCACCACCACCACCACTACTACCACTAATCACCACCACTACCGCCACTAACAACCATCCTCATCCTCCCAGCTTACCCTTTCTGTCCATGCCTGCTGCTGAATTTATCTCCAATCTCCGGCCTTCTTGTCTGCCTCAGGAGAACCTTGAAGAGAAATGCTTCTTCCGGGTTTGACGTGACCAGTACCTTCTCAATGTAAGAGTCGGCAGCTCCCTTGTACCTACAGACGACCAATTCGTTGTCTTTTTTTTTAATAATTGCACAGGTCAAATTAGGGGCTTTGGGGGAAAAAGAGGGAGTCATCACATAGTAATAATGAACCCAACTGAATCCAATATACATGTAGATCTTTTCCGATATGACTGAAAACACATATCATGAGAGTGGAAAGCATTTTAAGATAATACAACAGTCCAAAGTGTTACAAGATAATAATAATAATAATAATATTGGATATTTATATAGCGCTCATATCTACCATGAATGGTGCTCAAGGCGCTCCAATTTTACCCCGGCTCTAGCTAGGCTACCGATTTCGGTGCTCACAGCATTCAAGGAATTAATTCCTGCCGGTACCCATTTTAACACCTGGGTGGAGAGTGGCAAAAGTAGATTAATATCTTGCCAAAGAACAGTAGTGCCGCGCAAGGGATTCAAACCCACGACCTTCCCATCTCCAGTCCAGTGTTTAAACCACTCGACTACGACGCCTCGATGTCAGATAATCAAGAAAGAGCAGATTACACAGAAGTTTTTGGTGAAATAAGGAACACAAAACACAACAAATGACAATCACAGTGCGTGAAATTTCCAATTTATAAAAAAAGAGAGAGAAAAAGAAATGATCAAGCACAATTCGACTAAAGGAGATGATCAAAAATTAAAAATAGCTGTGCTAGCTATCATATAATTTTACTATAAATAACCAAAGATGAAAGGATGAGAGCCTGGACTTACGTGATTGGAACCTCCCTGTAGTCCTGTTGCTGGGGTTGGTTAGTAGGACTAGCCTGGAGTGGGTTCATGTTGACCACTGGCATGGACTTATTGAGCAAGACCTGCTTATTGGTCACTCTCTCTCCTACACATGGAGCAAAATAAAGAAAAGTTCAATCCAATGCAAGTTGGATAGTGCTGTCCCTAGACGTTACCATTACTGCTTGAGATTCCCAACCTTGTTCTTTGTAGTCGCTTTTAATAAACTGTACCTGTAAGACAGAATTTTTAGGCAGCAAGATAGCCAATAATACTAACATTACGAGAAACATTTCTCACGGTATTAATCCGACAATTAGTCGCAAATCAGAGGAAACAACAACAAAAAATGTTTTTCTCTAATAAGATGTTATCAATTGCTATTGAATATCAAGAGGGCTTTACTGGAGTGAACAAGTGTGATATCTCATCAGAAATTCTGGAATCTATTGCTTGAGAAAAAATACCACAACAATATTAGCATCAATTCCTGCAACTTATTGATAGTTGTGAGGCTGAGGGTCACATACAATGATTATGATAATTTTAAACACTGCATCTTTTACTAAACTTGTTTACTCGACAATGGAAGAAAACAAAGCACGACAAACGAAGGAAAACTCCTTTTCACACATTGAATGATAACTCCTTTTCACACAATGCATGATTCCATACAGTTAGGCATACCTGTCTCCAGGGCCCTCATGCATAAAAAGCTGCGTTGAAATGAAAGTCAAAAAAATTAAATACAACTTGATTTTCAACCAATCAGGAACGTGTACTTGGGACTTGCTTTGGTAATTTTTTGAGTTGCGATTAAAAATCAACTTTTCATGCAAGAGGGCCCAGAAGCAGGAAACTATAGAGGCAAAAATAAATCCCTTTCTGACCTGGAGCACATACACCATCAGCATCCAGGATGCGGTGTCTCCAGATGGGTTGCCTTGACGACGAATCTAGCTTGGGTCCCATGAGACGATCAAAGGACTGGTTAGCATAGCGCTTCAAGGTACACTTGGTGTTACGATACACAAGACATCTCCCAAACCCTGGAAGAAATACAAACTTGTGAAAATTATTTTTTAAAATCTACCTAAACCTGGAATATACACAATGTTTTGAAAATTAAGTAGCACAAGAGATGATTTTGCGCAGCATGGAAAGATTTAGAACGTGTAAAAAAACAACAAATATGCTGCAGCAAACTGATATAACAAAAGTGTAGTGCCCTTCATATCATATAAGACACAGATAAGTTTTTTTTTACACCCAACTTTGCCATTCATTTACACATTTTGATACAGCATTTTTTTTTCTTCAAGTGACACACCAAATTCTGTAGGAACGATGCTTTCATACTAATGTAAAATTGGCCTATACTTGTTGGAGGGATAATCAACATCACCATCATCACCATCATCATCATCACCATCATCATCACCATCATCATCATCATCATCATCATCACCATCACCATCATCATCTTCTTCATCATCATCCCCACCATCATCACCACCATCATCACCATCATCATCACCATCATCACCATAATCATCATAATCATCATCATCATCATTTGTACCTCTGTCGACCGAAGCCTTATTGAGAATGAGAGCGTCCTCTATGTCATAGCCACTGTAACTCATGACAGCCACCACGGCATTCTGACCCGCTGGAATCTTGTCAAAGCCTATCAAATCTATCGTCTGCATTGAAAAGAGAAAGAGTGAAAGAGGGAGGAGAAAAAAAGACAGACAGAGAGTGAGAGAGATTGAGAAAGAGAGGGGGCAGGAGCAGGGGCAGACAGACATTAGCAGTGTATTAATTGAAACATAATAAATTGTATGCCTATACCTTTGCATTTTACGGTAGCACAGGGAATTCGATTCAGCTTTTTCCAACAGTACCTCTAAATAATTTCCATGGCCAATGGGAACAAATTATCCCATTTTTTCAACAAAATCTTTTTTTTTCTAAACATCTTTAAAATGGAAGGTACCTTAGACTTGACGAGGGGTGCCATGGGGTACGCCAGGAGGTACATCAGGGTGTCGATCCGGTTCCTCTGGTTATATGCTATGGTACCTGTAATGATCAAAATATACAAGATTTGACATCTTTCTTGGATTTCTGATTATAGTACTCAAACAGAATTCTCATTTTCCAAACTTTCTTGTGGAATATTAACATTTTCAAGCATGGACTGCATTTCTTTTTCAAAGTGTTCTGTTAAGGTTTAACTCCGTACATTTGCCATATTATCTTTATATCTTTACCTAAAAAAAAAATCTTTCTAAATATTCAACAAATATTTTTCACTTATTTTGAGATTTCCTACATTGTGATATTCAAAGTGTAGTTGAAGTTCAAGACCATGACTAGATTGTTTATAGGTGCTGCCTTCCCATGCAATGGGCTAATCCTATTATTAATTGACGATTATATTTTGTACTGATCAGCCAAGTTTGGCATGGTGGCTGTTAAACGACATTAGCGCTTTTTTAATGGCAAGGAAAAGGCATTATTCCAAATACTTTGTTGATGGGATTGACCCTTTCAGGACAGGAATTATTTAAAGGCTAAACTGATCACATTTGGTTCTTCAAATTGGCAACAATAATATTTTCCTTTTAGTGTTACATGGTTCTAATAAGGTGTAATGTCTTTGGAAACGATATACATAGTTATAAATTTTGTCGAAAAGTTGAAAAAATTGCCAATTTGGATAAAAAAACAATGATTTTGAATCTCTCAATGTGTTGCCAATTTAAGGATTTTCATGCTTATTCTTATGAAAATTCCTGGCATCAAGCACAATATGGACATGCAACAAAAATAGACATAGTGTGTGAAGAAATTTTTGTTCTTTCTACTCATGCACCTGGTAAATTTTTTAGAGCTCTGAATCAAAAGTTATTGAGCCAAACCACAACATGTGGTCAATTGTCTTGAAATTTAAATTTAAATTTAAAAAAAAAGGTTAACATACCCATAGCTTGCTTGCCCATAGCACACTGGTAGGTGTTCCTGGGAGACTGGTTATGATGGGGGTAGGGGATCAGTCCAGCACACACTCCAAGAATGGTGAATGGCTCTATCTCAAGGTGTGTTGTCTCTCTGTCAGGAAGAAAGACGTGAAAGATGTGATCACCAGACAAGTTATTATGACAATGGAGAATGGTAACTAATCACATCTCAAGTTATAAGGCACACATACCAAGAATGGTGATTCTATCTAAAGGTGAGTTCTCTCTCTGATGCAATGAAAAACATGAAAGATATGATCACCAGTCAAGGTATCTTGACAATGGAGAATGGTGAATAATCACATCTCAAGGTATTTCTAAAATGGTTCAGAATTATTAATCACTATCTTACATGTTAAGATGAGTAGTTTTGCTCTGTAACACTGACAAAAAAACATGAAAGATAGAATCAACAATCGACGTTCATTTGAGAGGTGTGCAGAATCATTTAAAATACCAACTACAGAAATGGAAAATCAACGTATCACCTTCCTTCCAATTTGTCCCCCGTCAGGAATGGAAGTTGCCATTCTATCAATATAAACACAGCTCTATGGTGAAGACTCACTTTGTAATGTGTACTTCGTAGAGCGCCACCAAGCTGTCGTTCTCTTCATTGACATCAAGGTACTCCACCAGCCCCTCTCGCAGAAAGTCTTCAAAGCATCGGAAGCCTTGCGAGAGCTCTACCATGTGCTTGTCTGTCACCCTCGGCTGACAATTCTCAACGATGATGTAAGGCCTGGAGATTGGGAGGGTGGGCACAGAAAGAGAACAAAGATATAATGCATGCATTCACCATCACTCTGAAAACCATCATATCGAGCCAGAAGAGCGTTAACTCATATACTTTATTAAACACAGAGTTAACGCCCTTCTGATTCCAAACAGACGATATGACACGGTCAATCACAGCCTCATTTTTAGGTGTATTAATGAATGGCAAGCGGAGGTGAGAAAAAAAATGTCTGTGCGTAACAAAGTCCTCTAAGCAAGTAATCATATTCTCTTATCTGTGTTGTACAAGGTACAGAAAATTGAGGCACACTTAGATTATGCCATTTCATGTTGACATGGTATTTTTTTTTTCAGACAATCTTGTCATATAGGATTGAGGTTTTATCAGATGTACTTGTATATATGTATTCCTATCTCCTTATTTATTTCACCGTTTTCACTACCATCGTCAAGTCATCACTACTTCAAACCCTGACTATAATCACCACCATTATTATTATTTTCACCACCAACACCAAAACCATCACCACCACCAACATAATCATCATCATCATCATCATCATCATCACCAACATCATCATCATCACCAACATTATCATCATCATCACCATCACCATCACCATCACCATCACCATCACCATCACCATCACCATCACCATCACCACCACCATCATCATCATCATCATCACAAACATCATCATTATCAACATCATCACCATCCTCATCACCATCATCATCAACATCCTCATCATCATCATCATCATCCTCATCATCATCATCATCATCAACATCACCATCATCATCATCACCATCATCATCTTCCACCTTATCTACACCTCAATGTACAACTCACCTGCACACTCTCCCTCCATCAGAAGCAATGTAGACACACCTCTGGGCGTGGTTAGGGCAGATGGAGACAAACTCACTGATGTAGCCTGCCCTCCTCACCAGACGGAAGGTCCTCATCAACCTGGCATGCTCTCTGACCACACCCAGTATGTTACCTGTCCATCATGTAATACAAATAAAAAGTGTTGAAAATTCCAAGCATTGAGAACTCTAAGCATTGAGAACAACGGCTCAATCCTGCATATTGATGAAAAAACAATTAAGAAAAAATCTTTGTACCAGATGGCCTCAATGTTCCAGTCAGGATGTTGTGCAGTAACTAGAAAGCATGCAGGAAGATTGTCGTGAAGTGCGCAGTCAAGTGCACAGTTGGTTTCCTAAAATAAAAATGTGCACTCCTACGAAAAATAGCAAGACATGACATTCATTGGGTGTGAAAAAAAGGTGCCTGAAAATTCTTCATGATTCAGCTATTTCCCCTACACATTTTAGTCTGAAGATAAGTCAAAGGATAGATTAAATGTAGTTATCACTCACTCATAATATATTAAAACCATAAAAACCATACTTCATATACCATACACCACTTCTGCCATTTTGATCGATACCGTGAACTGCTTCTCTGTATAGCCACATGTGACATAATGCACATTTGCATCAGGGGAGTGTTTCATCAAGTGTTTTGTCAGTGATTTTTACTGACAAATTTGCTCTCAGCCAATCAGATGCAAGGATTTCAGTAGCTTATAACAGTTGTCGGTAAAAATCACTGAAAAAAAACGTTTGATGAAACGCTCCCAAGATGCGAGGATTTCAGTAGCTTATAACAGTTGTCGGTAAAAATCACTGACAAAACGCTCTAGGAAACGCTCCCCAGGGTCATCTTACCGTTCAGAAAGACCACATAAACATCTTTCATGCTCAGCTCCTCCCCTGACATCAGATGCACAGGCTCCACCCCCCAAGTTGAACGCTAGTCTGACAATGGGGGCCTCCTCCATGTCCGTCGTGATGTGGGTCATGAGGGCAAGGTTCTTGATCAATCCACATCCCTAAGAATAGAATAACAAAGATACAAGAACAAATAGAAGTCTATTACTCACGGTGGTAAAATTAAACATTTTTTGAGGCGGTCAATAAACAGTTTTTATTATTTTGATGTATTTGTTTCGGGTTCCACGATGGTGTGCTACATATTTAAACTAGATGATTCTTCGACCGCGCGCGGTCGGAATTTATGCCTCCGCCATCACCAAATTGGAAATGTATGGCATATATGTACACTCTAAAAAGGATTGGTCCAACAAAATTACAAATCTTTTCACTTAAAAGCCCTGGAGACAGAAAATTAATTTCATTTCTGAATCATTTCCATATAAAAAACTTAACATTGATGACTTACAATCATCAAATACACCAAGGAAATATTATAGCAAATAGACCACTGTCCCCTTGAAATTTCTAAAATAGGTAGGCCTAGACTCCATACATCATAAACCATTTTCATGTATATAATGAACTTTGACCTTGAGACCCTAAAATCTAATCCGTTCATCGTCCCTCACATATGCATACATGGGCCAAGTAGGAAGCTGATCTGTCAAACAGTTCTGAGGTTATTGGGAGAACGAACCATTTCTATGTACATAATGACCTCTGTGACCTTCGACCTTTGACCTTGAGACCCCACAATCTAATCAGTTCATCGTCCCTCCCATATGCATACAGGGGCCAAGTTACAAACTGATAAAAAACTAGAAATATTTGATAACGAGGCTAAAAACCAGTAATTTCATGTAATTTTATGTAAATTGACCTCTGTGACCTCTGACCTTTGACCTACTTACCCCAAAATCTAATCAGTTCATCTTTCTATGGGGATACATACTGGTACCAAGTTTGAAGTTCTCACCTCAGATAGTTCTTGAGATATCGCGGTAACGGTGCTAAAAACCAGTAAATCCATGTAATTTCATGTAAATTGACCTCTGTGACCTCTGAACTTTGACCTACCTACCCCAAAATCTAATCAGTTCCTCTCTCTATGGGGATACACACTGGTACCAAGTTTGAAGTTCTCACCTCAAACAGTTCTTGAGATATCGCGGTAACGGTGCTAAAAACCAAGAATTTTTATGTAATTTCAGGTAAATTGACCTCTGTGACCTCTGACCTTTGACCTACTTACCCCAAAATCTAATCAGTTCATCTTCGTATGGGGATACATACTAGTACCAAGTTTGAAGTTCTCACCTCAGATAGTTCTTGAGATATCGCGGTAACGGTGCTAAAAACCAGTAAATCCATGTAATTTCATGTAAATTGACCTCTGTGACCTCTGAACTTTGACCTACCTACCCCAAAATCTAATCAGTTCCTCTCTCTATGGGGATACACACTGGTACCAAGTTTGAAGTTCTCACCTCAAACAGTTCTTGAGATATCGCGGTAACGGTGCTAAAAACCAAGAATTTCATGTAATTTCATGTAAATTGACCTCTGTGACCTCTGACCTTTGACCTCCTTACCCCAAAATCTAATCAGTTCATCTTCATATAGGGAAACATACTAGCACCAAGTTTGAAGTTCTTACCTCAAACAGTTCTTGAGATATCGTGGTAACGGTGCTAAAAACCAAGAATTTTTATGTAATTTCAGGTAAATTGACCTCTGTGACCTCTGACCTTTGACCTACTTACCCCAAAATCTAATCAGTTCATCTTCGTATGGGGATACATACTAGTACCAAGTTTGAGGTTCCTACCACAAATGATTCTTCAGATATCGCGGTAACGAGAAGTGGGACGGACGGACGGACGGACGGACGGACGGACAGACGGACGGACGGACGGACGGACGGACGGACGGACAACCCGAAAACATAATGCCTCCGGCACCCACCTTCGGTGGGCGGAGGCATAAAAATTATCTTCAAATAATCCTTCTGTAAATGATATTGAAAATTTGAAGAAAAAATCTGCTCTCTAAATAATGGTAAATATGACTTGTGAGTTGAGAAGTCAATGCTCCCTTGTGAAATTTAGCATGCACTGAAGTATTCTCCACGTATGATTAGAGAAGTTAAAGTATTTTGAGGTACATTGCATAATGGCGTTGAAGAGAGTCATACTGAAGCTTTTCGTCTTGCACTCATCGGAGTATACCGCAAGAATGAACAGAAAGTCGAAAACGAACAATGTTCATTCTTGCGGTATACTCCGATGAGTGCAAGACGAAAAGCTTCAGTATGTCTCTCTTCAACGCCATTTTCCGATTCTGTAGTACTAAACATTGCATTATATTTAATCACATTTGTAAAAAGTATTAAATTGGTGTCACAAAAACACAATATCACAAATGTTTAAAACTTTGTAATGTGGCATGCCTGACATTGTGACAGCCTGTGCTATTATATGATGCTGTGAGATGGTACATTTATTGAAACATGGCAATGTTAGCGCGAGTAAATAGTTCTTATGTTTCTCAGGTTTCCTGGAGCGTTACATCTAGCGATCACATAGTTTAGCTTTGTGACAGAATCAAATGAAAGTCAAAAAGCCATGATTACAAAGATACATGTAGAATGATTTATGTCAAGTCACATGGATTGGAAAAGAAGACCTTCGGGTTATAGTTATTCAGTTAATCTGTTTCTTTTCCCGGCATCCATGTGACTCTCTTCTAAATGTACTGTTGTTTTGTCTTTGCCAAACAAATAATAATGATAATAATATCTGTCTTATATGCTTTGTGTAGACAGATTTTTGTGCATAGTAATACAATGTAGTGGTGAAATAATGTATTAAAATGATTTGTTTTGAAGACTGGTGATCATTTCTCTTACCTCTCCTTCAGGGGTGTCAGATGGACAGAGCATACCCCACTGGGATGGCTGAAGGGAACGGGGACCACTCACTTTCCTTGTCTTCTCGAACTGGGGAAAGAAAATCAAAAAAGGAATAATAATCTAATACATTCCATTATATCTCTTTAATTTCATTTTAAAATATCCCATTTTGGTGCAAATGGATTATTATACACTTTTTTTCTCTTTCATGTCAATCCAATACAAAGAAGGAACAATATTTACCGATGACAACAGAAAATGAAAGTTTGTATCATATCATTGTCATTGTAAGCATCATTGTCCGTGTCATTGTCTGTGTCATTGTCAGTGTCATTGTCAGTGTCATTGTCAGTGTCATTGTCAGTGTCATTGTCAGTGTCATTGTCAGTGTCATTGTCAGTGTCATTGTCTGTGTCATTGTCTGTGTCATTGTCAGTGTCATTGTCAGTGTCATTGTCAGTGTCACTGTCACTGTCACTGTCACTGTCACTGTCACTGTAAGTGTCATTGTAAGTGTCATTGTCAGTGTCATTGTCTGTGTCATTGTCAGTGTCATTGTCAGTGTTATTGTCACTGTCACTGTCATTGTCTGTGTCATTGTCTGCGCCATTGTCTGTGTCATTGTCAGTGTCATTGTCTGTGTCATTGTCTGTGTCATTCTGAGTATCATTGACCTTACCTGACTGGATATTCTTGTCATCATACCAAGACATGAGATGTAGGAGAGTCTTGAGAGAACCTGCGTCACTCCAGCCCTCTCCATCTTGAAACGTTTCACGGACCAGTTCCCCTGAAATAAAATTAAAAAGAAAGACGTCACACACCATTGCTCAAATTGACAGAGTACACTTCCAAGGCTCAATATACTTGCTTCATATTTATCCTAGAGGAATTTGAGGTCAAATGCGCTTTCTGTCTTGAATATATTCACAGAAGAATGACACAAGTGAGAGACAGACAGAGAGCATAAAATTAGCTATGTTACAATGAGGGAGACAGACCGACTGGTGAAAGGGCAGTCACACAAAATTAAATAGAAAATATGGTTAATCATGCTTTCAAATGCCACAAAAAGTTGCACAAGAGTCTCAGGTGCCCCGTAATTTCTCACCGAGGAAATGGCTGTGACGAGTCCATTTGTGATTTGGTCTTGCCTCATGTACTTGACGATATCAAACTGAGCCGCTCTGGGTCGAGGGATGTTCTGATCGGCATACTTCTTGAGTTCAGAGTTGAACTTCTTGAAGAGATCTTCGAAGAGGAGTGCTATAAGCTGTAAATATTGAAGAAAATGTAGTTCTAAAATTATGATGAAAAGCGCATGCTACTGCTTATTTCTAAAAGCATTAAACAGAGCCATCCACTCCCACTGCTATTGTTCTGCAGTATCTTTACCAAAATGATATTAACCCCAGCGTTCATGGCTTTTCAGCTTCTTATCCTACTCGAAGTTGCATAAGTTGAACTTTCCCCAAGTCGAATAATTTTTTTTACTAAACCATGCAAAATATGTGTAATTTACATTTCCGAAGTCAAACTTTTGGTGTGGTCCCAACAGATTTGACTTGCGCAAAGTTATCTGTACTTTCAAAGGCTCATCTTAGGAGGGGGGCTCAGAGTACAGCACATTTTACTGCAGCAGAAATGGACTCCACAATTTTCTGTGATTTGTGCTCTTTCTGCTCATGTATAATGTGAAGTTCTTAGGATTCTGGATCACAGGATTGGTGGAGTGCGAGTGCGACTGCGATTGGTGGAGGTGTCGTGGAGGTGGAGGTGGAGGTGTCGTGGTATAGTGGTTCATTCCCTTGACTCTCAATCCAAGGGTTTAGTGTTCGAATCTCAGCCCGGCACTAGTGGTCTTTTGGCAAGACATTAATCCACATTTGCCACTCTCCACCCAGGTGTAATAAATGGGTACCTGGCAGGATTTATTAATTGAAAAGCACTAGCGCTGATTAATAATATCCAAACCCTTTGGAAGCGCATAGAGACATTCTATCATAACGTGTTATGCGCTATACAATAACGGAGTATTATTATTATTATTATTGGTGCACACCATCTGAAATCAATGATCCTCTTACCTGGCCCGCCAGTTCCAATCTCTTGTTACCATAGTAATCTCTATCATCCACCTTGACCGCATCACCTTGGGCTTCTATCACTCTGCGTACCATCAACGCCAGGTAGATGCTCTTGGCACGGAAGTTAAACTGGACGACCTGTAGGGAAGGGGGAAAGTTGGAGACAGATATGCACTTTGAAGTACATGTACGTCTTTTCTTGCCATTGCAACATCTGTAATCTATCTCGGCAGCATCACCCTAAGCTTCTATCACTTTACGTACCATCAACGCCAGACAGATGCTCTTAGCACGGAAGTTGAATTGCACAACCGGAGTGACATTGAAAAGTTGGACACTTAATGGATACTTATACATACAGGCAGTACATTAAGAAGAAATTTGCTCTCAGCCAATCAGATGCAAGGATTTCAGTAGCTTATAACAGTTGTCCTTTCATGAAACGCTCCCCAGTAGTCAACAGGTTAATAGGTGATCAGGGGAGCGTTTCATCAAGCGTTTTGTCAGTGATTTTTCCCGACAACTGTAAGCTACCAAAATCCTTGTATCTGATTGGTTGAGAGCAAATTTGTCAGTAAAAATCACTGACAAAACGCTCCCTAGAACAAAAATTTCTTTAGCCCTTGTTGACACAATAATTTTCACCTGCAATGAAGCAGACAACGTCAAACAAAATGGCAGAGGTGCACGAGTCTAGGAGTTTAATACTTACAGGTATATGGGAAAGGATGGTAGTAGCCAGTAGTTCTCTTGCTTCATCAACTTTGGATTTCTTGGAGGCTCCTCCCCACATCCTCCTCTGACGGACTTTGCTCCCCATGTACTTCAGAGCCTAGGTCAAAGGTCATTCAAAAATTGTGTAGGTGTTACTTTTTTCTCTGTTCAATAATGCACTTTCCTTTTCTCCAAATTTCTTTTCTTCGCTATTTCTTTCTCCTCATCTTTGTATTTCCCCTTTTCTCTTTCCCTTTGTCTCTCTCTCTTCCTTTCTCTTTCTCTCTCTCTTCCTTTCTCTTTCTCTTTCAGTCTCACCTTCTGCCCATCTCATTCTTTTTCTCCCGTTATCTAATTCTCTCCCCCTCTCTCTCTATCTCTCTCTCTCTCTAGACCTGTAGCATATGGCATTCCTCAAGGTTCATAGCAAAGCTGACCATTGTGGCTTCCTCTGTTAAAATGGTTTCTCTCTATCTGTTTGTCTCTATCTCTCAATCCACTAACCTGTAGCTGGATGTAGACCTGTAGTCTATGGCATTCTTCAAGATTCGAAGTAAAGCTGACCACTGTGGTTCCTCTGTTAAAATGCTTTCTCTCTCTTTCTCACTGTCTCTCTCTCGCTCTCTCTCGCTCTCTCTCTCTCTCTCAATCCACTAACCTGTAGCTGTGTGTAGACCTGCAGTCTATGGCATTCTTCAAGGTTCGAAGCAAAGCTGACCATTGTTGATTCCTCCGTCCCAATCGTCTGGACAATCTCCTGGTCACTCTCCATCCCCATGGCCTTGAAGATCACAACAATCGGAATGTCCTAATGGTACACAATCAATGAAAACTTAATAAACACACAAACATTGGGAAAACAGCTCTGCAGTTCCATTGAGCTTGTTCGTCACTGGTTTCACATGGTATTGTAATTTCATAATAGCCTTGAAAATTACAAACTATCGCAATGTGCTAACAGTTAATAAGCAATCATGCAAATAAACAACAGAAGTAACATCTTACCTCAGTGAAAGTATTGTGTTTCAGGTAATGCTTTCCTTTCTTGACTATCACCACTGTTCTACTTTTTCTTTCGTGAGTGGAACTGTGGAAGAAAGAACACAATACACCATATATTTCAAGTAAATGCTTTTCATATCTTTTATTCATCATGAAAAAAAGTAACAAACATGGGTCTGCATCATTCTTGGGGAAGAGATGACGTCAATACACTTTTTCAATTTTTTGTCCCTATACACCGCACTTGTTCCTGTTCATCCTGCTTTACAGTAGTGCTTATTTAATCATGTCCTTACCACGTGAAAAAGGGGTCAATGTTTACCATGCCAGCACCACACAAAAACCTAGGACCTGTTTAGAAGGTAAAGCCAGGGTAATAATATCCAAACCCTTTGGAAACGCATAGGGAAGTTATATCATAATGTGATATGCGCTATACAAGAACGGTTTATTATTATTATTATTATTACACTATCAAGAAATCTGTAACAGCCATTCCATCAGGGCAGTATGATGTGAAAATGGAGTCACCATTCACCATGCCCATGCCGCACCTAATCCTACTATCCGGTTACATTATGAAGTTATCTGTAGTGGCTATCGAGTCATGAGACCGTCATGTGAAAAAGGGGTCACCATTCACCATGCCCATGCCGCACCTAATCCTACTACCCGGTTACATTATGAAGTTATCTGTAGTGGCTATTGAATCATGCGACCGTCATGTGAAAAAGGGGTCACCATTCACCATGCCCATGCCGCACCTAATCCTACTACCCGGTTACATTATGAAGTTATCTGTAGTGGCTATCGAGTCATGAGACCGTCATGTGAAAATGGGGTCACCATTCACCATGCCCATGCCACATATAATCCTACTACCCGGTTACATTATGAAGTTATCTGTAGTGGCTATTGAGTCATGAGACTGTCATGTGAAAAAGGGGTCATCTTTCACCATGCCCATCCAATACATACACAGCTAAGACGGGTGAAATAGCTAATCAAGTATCGAACAATTACGTGAAAAAGGGGTCACCATTCACCATGCCCATTATACACACAAAACCCCTACCTGGTTACATTGCAGGACACGATGCCTTTCCGATCCACCTCAACAATCATCCTATTCTTGGAGAGCTGTTCTTGGATGAGGATGACCTTCTCCGTTCCTCTCACGATGAAATAGCCACCGGGGTCAAGAGGGCACTCGTTGAGCTTGGCAAGTTCGGCCGGGGACTTGCCGGTCAGCACACAGTTGGAGCTTCTCAACATGATAGGCATTCTTGAAAGACAAACAGTATAAGCAAGGAACACAGAACAAGTCAATACAAATTTTGGTTTGTCTTAACAACAAAAAGTATCAAACTTCTTTATTTTCAACTCAATAGATAGCAAGATATTAATAATTAAATGTTAATTACTTCTTTTCCATCAATTTTTAGAAAAATAGTCAAAAATACACCTTTTTTATTAGCTTAAGTATGATTTTTATCGGTTAGTTTTATGGTTAGACTGGGCATGAAGTCTCTACCAACGGCCTGTAAACCTCAAATTGAATATATACTTTTTCTAATTCAGAAAGAAAAATATAGGCATTCTGTGCGCAAATATTGTGTGAAGTGGCATTGGCCACCAAACGGACAGGGGTTAGATCCTTACTCTTCAAAATTCTAAATCACTTGGCACCGCAATATCTTAATAACACACACTCACAGTACATACACCATCTCCCAATCTTCGCTCAACAACTGACAAATGTAAGCTCATCATTCCCAAATCCAGGCTCGCGTCAGCTGAAAAAAGTTTCTCAGTGGACGCATCAAAAACGTGGAACAACAAAATTCCACTCGGCATCAGGGAAATAACCCGTCTTAACACTTAATTTCAAAAGATCCCTCAAAACACATTTCATTCCCCAGTAATATACTGTAATGTGATCTAATGTGATCTCTTTTTGCTTTTGCTGTTGTACTTTCTCTTCAAATCCATATTTTTTTAAGCGCTATGGTTCTTTCTGTTTTCAGCGCTCCTAAATATTCAATATCATTATTATTATTTCTTCTTTTTCTTCTTCTTCTTCTATTGAGATCGTTTTAGTTACACATGTATGTAGATGATGGCCAACTTTAAGCCATTTAAAAAAATTATGAACCACAGAAATAATATGAAATCGATGACACAGGTTTTAAACTTTATGTACCGTCCTATTGGCAGGTTATTTCGGATGACCCTCTGCTGCCCTCTAGTGTACTCAATGTCTACAGTGATGGGGGCGGAGTAGGTCATGTCACGCAGACGACACTCGTGGGGTGAGGTCGGCTTGGTGATGTTAAAGCTTTCCTCTACGTCAGGACTACCAACGTAAATGTTCAGGTACCTTGGTGGGATAAAAAGAAAAGAAAATCAAATAACAATAGCTTATACATGTAGCTACAGGGCCCCGTATCATAAAACTTGATATCTATAACAACTTACAATAACATTTAAGTAATTACTTCGGCTATAATAGCTAATATGCCCAGTAATCCTCAAATTGGCAAAAATCCTACCTAGGATATCGAAAAAACAGTGAGCAGAAAAGAGGTACTGAATTTCTATAGAGTGGAGGTATAAAGCCTTAAGAGCAACAAACTGTACCGTCAATTGCTTGTGGTCTAGTGGTAAAGAAATCTGCATGGTCTAAGTAACCTTCTTCTACACCGCACGTTCTACAATTTTGCTGGTTCAAATCCCGCTCTTCTTGACTGATATTTTTTTCAGTTATGAATTAACAATAGCGTTCATTCCGTTGAAAATGATCAGAATTCCAATAATAAAAACACAGGAAACTTGACTAAATATTCACTTGGTCAGGCGGATTTAATGGTGGCTGGGCATAATAACGACTTTGGCCATTACTTCCTACAAGTCACCTATTTACTACACATGGGCGCAGAGTGGCAAATGTAGATTAATGTCTTTCTAATGCTGGGGTAATAACATGGTAGCAGGACTCTCAGGGAGAACAGTATATAATACTGATGAGGCTACCCTGGGTATAAAACAAAGATATCATTTTTTATTATCAATTAATTTAAAAGACACTAGTCCCGCAGTTGGGACTTGAATCAGGAACCATTTGATTCACAAACCAGTGATGCATTCATAGACGATACCTCGAGTGTGGGTAAACTGTATTAATACATAAACAAGAAAAACTTAAAGATAACATTTAACAAATTCATAGTGACGAAGCTTTTCGACCTGCACTCATCGGGTCACAACGCAGGAATGAGAGAATACAAGAAAATACAAAAGTCAAGGAAGGGTGTGTATAGCGACCCGGGTATGATCCGGGCACGCTAGAATAATCGAAGCGCTTGTACAAACTCCTTTTGTCGGCACAATAGCGGATCTCTCGACTGAATGAACAACGCTTCTAAGAAGCGAAGATGTTGAAAGCTGCGTGCTCGGGCAACAATAGTGAACTGAGCCGGGTTATACGCCTTGGAACAAGCCGGAGTATTTAGCAAGTGCTGACCAATAGCAGAGTCGCTGTGACTGCGCCATTGAACATTAGCGACGCTGGCAGCGGTTTTGCAGTTACGCTTCGGCTGTGCTCATTGTCGGTGTGAAGCCGTCTATGTTGGCCGTACATCTCAGCGTCTAGCAGACCGCATTAAACAGCGCATACCCTCCGTGGTACGACAGACATCAGCTGGTAGCCGAGCACAGCCGAAGCGTAATGTTCAATGGCGCAGTCACAGCGACTCTGCTATTGGTCAGCACTTGCTAAATAGTCCGGCTTGTTCCAAGGCGTATAACCCGGCTCAGTTCACTATTGTTGCCCGAGCACGCAGCTTTCAACATCTTCGCTTCTTAGAAGCGTTGTTCATTCAGTCGAGAGATCCGCTATTGTGCCGACAAAAGGAGTTTGTACAAGCGCTTCGATTATTCTAGCGTGCCCGGATCATACCCGGGTCGCTATACACACCCTTCCTTGACTTTTGTATTTTCTTGTATTCTCTCATTCCTGCGTTGTGACCCGATGAGTGCAGGTCGAAAAGCTTTGTCACTATGAATTTGTTAAATGTTATCTTTAAGTTTTGTAGTACCAATCGTCTGTTTGTATATTACAAGAAAAACTATTTTCATGAACCTTCACAAAACTTTGTTCAAAACATAGACATTAAAACTTGTAGAAAAAAAGGAAGTATGCCTACATGTGTTACAGATGGGATTAGGCAGAACCCAAGTCGATCTAAGATGCCGTGCCCAGGGTTTTTATATGTTACTTTTTAAAATTTTTAAATCTATTTAATATTGGGTATTTTCTATGAAATTGACATGACGCATACTTGCTGTGAATGAATCACTTTTTTAGGTGATTAGTCGTATTTGAGAAATTCCTGTCATGAATAGGTTGACCCCTTCCATGCCACCAGATTTTTGAGCAATTGTCAACAATGAACTTTCAAGAGTTAAATATTATTTTTCAATTAGTTTTTTCTTGAGCAAACTAGGCAAAGATATATTGCATAGGAATAAACATTATATTGAAGGCAAAGGTTTCTGTATGAGGCAGAATTTTCAAGCCATTCTGAGCCTAAGAGAATGTTCAACACTCCGATATCTGGGCGGGATTTGCCGCCCACGGCATAGTAGGAGTTAAATATAAGTAAAGTGCTGGTCATGTGATTACATTGTGAAAGAAACTGCCTGGAAGCAATTGGGGAAGGTTGATAAATGTCAAAGTAAGGATTTGGTGTAAGGTTCTGGATTCATTAAAATGATAAGAAATCAACCCAAACTCGCTCAAAAGCACATGCCCCACACACAGAAATGGATAAATGGGACTGCACACAGACGTGGTACGAATTTTCGGCCCGAACACTTCAGCTATTTTTCGTCTTATTCCAAATATGAGGACATTTGAAAAGAAATGCTTTTCCGTGGGACATTTCTACTATGATGTTCTTCCAAACTGACATACGGTACTTTACAAGGAATTCAGAAGAAAAGCCCACAAATTATCGTTCACCTTTCCCAGAACTCAACCTTCCCTTTAATACACTGTTTCACAATAATATCGTCTGTTTGGAGCCAGAAGGGCGTTAATTCATATACTTTAACACACAGTTAACGCCCTTCTGGCTCTCTACTGGTATTAACACTCACTTCATGTAGAAGGTCTGATCAGCATCACTGGTGATCTTCTCGTTGGCTTTCATGATCTTCTTGATCTGTTAAAATGAGCAAATGAGAACAATCTTAATAGATCAGGTGAATTCAGTTAACAGTCGCATGTCCGACTGCTTCTAGGATCAAAATCTGCTAACAAACGCAATTTACAGAAAATAAAGTCTTGAGGAGTCTTCGGGGAAAAAGAGAAAAGGGACTGAAAAGTGTCATTTTGGCATGCACGTGAGACCTTACACTCCGTACACATAGAAAGACCACCTGTCTATAAAGACCATAATTTTTGTTTCCCTTCAACAATGTTTCTCATTGAAATGTGTACTAAAGGAACCTGTCTATAAAGACCGCTTTTCTTGTCTCCCTCGAGTGGTCTTTATAGGCAGGTTTCACTGTATATCTTTCCTCCATCGTTAGTCAGCAGTAAGCTTTTATACATGTATTTTTTTCTCTAGAGCCAATTTGTTTAACAGGCTATAAGCTTGAACATTTACAGTAAGTTTCAGTCCAATATCTGCTGCAATTTTACCAGAACTCACATTAACTTTGTGATTATTGGAGGAGGTTATTGCCCCCCACGCAGAGATGCAACACTTCTGTCTGTTGCAGCACTCACCTCCACGTTAATGAAGTAGTTGAAGGAGTCGATATGCTGACGGACCAATCCTCTCACTTTCAGAAAGGCTGGTAAAAGCTTCCACTTGTCCTGGGAATCAAAATATCAGGATAAAAAAAATGTTGGTATTAAACGAAGAAGCTTGATGGGAGGAATTTAATTTGTAAACAAATTTTTAGGCATTTTTACTCCCAGTGTTAAAGATCGTATGCTCGATCTGTAATGAAAAAAAAAAAAATTCCTCCCATCAAGCTTCTTCGTTTACTAACCATTGTCTACGGCGGACCGTTTGAATATTAATGAATCAGAAAGAAGAGGATCTTGGGTATTTGATTCCAGTTTATTGTGACTTGGCCGTGAACCAGAATAGCCTGGAGGTTAAGTCGCTGCCCGGCAAGCAGTACATGACAGGTTTGAATCCCGCTGGTTCCAATTTTTTCTGACTTGTGTTTTTCATTACTGATCGAGCATACGATCTTTAACACTGGGAGTAAAATGCCTCAAAATTTGTTGACAAATGTTGGTGTTATTTGTACATCATTTTATTGGTTATTCAACGATAAAGGAAAGAGAAAATAGTCACACTTTGACAATAACAGGAGATGCAAATGGAAGGGAAAATACATGTACAGAAAGAAAAACCCACAACTTGACCAGATGAATGGTCCATGCAGAGTAGACAAAACAAAAAAAAGTGAACTTTACAAATCATTGAGAAGAACTAAATAAATCAATAGTGTAACCATAAAAAGGGACACAAAACTTAAAACGAATGTTACAAATTATTGAGAAATGATTATGATAAAAACAGCTCCGATATAACGAGATTCCTGATATAAAGAGGTAATTTTGGAGGTCCTTTATGTTCTTTGCTTTTTTACCCCGATATAAAGAGAATCCTGATATAACAAGGTAATTTTCATGGTCCCAAGGTCCTCGTTATAGTGAGTTTCCACTGTATCAAACTTAAAGGATGTTCTCTTGATCGATGTATTTAACACAATGATGTACATATAGCCTTTGTGAAAAAGATGTTGAGAAGCATTCTTTCATCAACAGAACCTGCTTTCAGTATATGGGGTGTATGTCCTTCTGAGGAACACATGTATAAGTGGGAGAAAAAATAAACAGAGATCTATGAAATCGATCTTTTTGCATCTGTACACAACAACCAATGAAGAGAGCCCTTAAAAGATGAAGTTGAGTTCTGGTCATGCAAATACATTGTGAAAGAAACTGTCTCAAGCGATTGGGGAAGGTTGATCATGTCTAATTAAGAATTGGTATGTGCTGTGAGGTTTTGGCATCATCAAAATACTAAGAAATTGACCCATCTTGTGGAAAAACACATGCACTGCACACAGAAATGGGTATATGGGACTGCACACACATTTCGAACATGAGGGAATTTGAACAGCAATCCTTTTCAGGGGACATTTCTATGGTGTTCTTCCAAATTGAATGAGAAAGCTACCTTCTCTTTAAACAGAAAAACATTTTCTTTGGGCAAATCCATGGGCATATCCAGGGGCATTGGTTGTAATTGAGGGTATTTTTTTTTTTTTGTACCTACATTGTTTGTAATGATTGATGTTATATTCCGGGAGATGAAATAATAAAAAATACAAATACAAATAATATTAAGCAATATTGTGGCAGTAACGCAACACTTTTTTGTTTGGTTTTTATTCTGTTTTGGTTTGACACTCATACCCAACGTCATGTTAAAGAGAATTAGGAAAAGGAAGGAAACGTACAGTCTGTTTGCTCATCACAAAGGGAGAGTAGAAGAGCACGGCCGATTTGGGCGACTCTCTCCCACTTGACTTTGCTAATTTGAGGACAATGGCAACAACACCAACAACAAGGCACTTTTTCTCACCCCATTTATTTTTGTGTGTGGATCGTAACAAAAAATGTTATTAAAACAAAAGTTGACAGTGTATTTTTTTAAGTAAATGGTCAAAAGGAGTTATTTTTCATGCATATCACGTTTTAATTTTGAGCCAAATTAATCCTTCTGCAGCAAAAGAAAAATTGGTATCCTAAATGGGAGATTGTCTCCCAAAATAGGCTACTAGAAATGTTGACAAAAGTCTCTGACAATAGATATAGTGTCCCTAATAGGAAACCGTCTCCAATATTGACCATGTGTGGCGGTGCACCTCGACCACTCAGTACCGGTTGACCATAATTCAGAAAAACTTTCTTCTTCCTCCTCCTCTCCCCTCCTCTGCATCTCTTCCCTT
Source organism: Heliocidaris erythrogramma (assembly GCA_025617745.1). Taxonomy (NCBI): domain Eukaryota; kingdom Metazoa; phylum Echinodermata; class Echinoidea; order Camarodonta; family Echinometridae; genus Heliocidaris; species Heliocidaris erythrogramma. Next base: position 18,642,223 of record CM046863.1, on the reverse strand, counting down.
TTGAATCATTTTTCTCTTCATCTTTTGCTTCACCTTCTTTTTCACCAACTTTCTCTCCATCCTCTTTTTCTACACTACAGTCAGAGAGTCTACAGCGAGTTTATCTACCTAAACTATGGCCATATCTGCTCTCTGTTTCTCCACCTCTTCTTATTTATCTTTTTCTTATAATTCTATCTCTCCCTCGATCCCCTTTTTCATCATCTTCTTCCTCGGTCTTCTTCTCCTCTCTTCCTCCTACCTCCTCTTCTTTCTCTTCTTCTCTCCTCCTCCTCCTCCTCCTCCGCTCCTTCTCAGTGGCGGCACCAAGGGGGGGGGGGGGGGGGGGCATTTGCCCCCCAGTTGCCCCCCCCCAATAATTTTCGGAGTGAAAAAAAATAAAAGGGTGGAAAATTTGTTTGTCCGCCCTTGCCCCCAACATTTTCTTTTGCCCCCCATTTGCCCCCCCCCCCCCCCCCCTCCTGGCTCCACGTAGGAATTGCCTGAAACTTAAGGCTGAATAATTTACAAACACAAAATCAGACACGTGGGACAAGGCTTTATCATGTAAGCAAAGATAATGTCAGTTAATTTCTATATTTTCCTCACCTGAACGGCTTTTATTGGAGCAGACAACGACTCCTTGTCAATCTCCATTTCTTCTTCATTCTCGAAGTCATTTTCTTCATCTTTCACCTTCCTATCCTTCGATTTAGAACGGGAAGACATTTCGTTGTTTCACTGCGCTAGTCCCACCAAAGAGTTTAATTACGAAGATTGCTCAGTCCCGAAATAAAGCACGCGGACTGTGCCACATATCCATCGGCCCAGAGGGAAAGGTTATAGTCTTAATCAAGATGTTTGTATTTTTTATTTTCTTTATTTTTTTTCCTTCTTTTTCTGGACATCGCTTTTGGTAAAGCCGTAACTAAAGGGCATAATCTTGATACTGTCCCTTCAAATACAAATTTCCCAAAACAGATATGAATCAACTTTAACTGCACCAGGGAGGAGAGGGAGAGAGTTGGGAGGGGGGGGGGGGGGGGGGGGGGAGGTGGCTAGGACTAGATGTTTGTAGTTTTGTTAAAGTTGTTTGCTGTGAAAAATCTATTAATATTTATGTGATGGGGGGGGGGGGGGCTCCAAACATGTTCCCTGATATTAAGCTCTATATGAGCAAACACTGCCTCTGACGGGAATGTCGAGAAAAGTTATATAAACAAATAATAAAATGCTATGATCTTTATTTTTCTATTAAATCAGAATATTTTATTTGATTATGATTTATGGAAATTATAGGGATTATAGACCTGTAATGTAAATTTATTAGCCTTATTCTTTTAAAGGCCAAGAAAGAAAAGGCTTTAATAAAATGAGTTTGCGTGCAAGCAATTCCTTATATAAATAAAAAGATTATATTAAGAGTGGCGTATCCAAGATTATCTTATTTCTATTGGTAGCGTCTCCAGGAATGCACATGCCCGTATGTGCCAGCCAAAACCAAATCTGACATAATAGTTATACATCGAATGAAAGGAAATGTGTACACGTATATGAATATTCATGATTTTTAGTAAGCGTATGGTTTGGGGTTGCCCGATTTAGTAACTGTCACAAATAAAAGGAATTAAAAAAACTATAAGGTGCATTAAATTGAATCATATCTGATTGATACACGTCTTTGTAAAAACAGTACACACACACACAGTTGAATTAACTAGATAGGATATGTTTAGGATAGGATAGATTAAGGTAGAGAATAGGATAACATAAAGCATGGCTATACATTAATAACTGTAAAACTACAGACTTTCTGGCTTTCCTTGAGACTGACTACAAATTATTTTAAATTTACAGTCTCTTTTCTACAGACTGTAGTTTTACATGAGGCTGTAAAATAACGTGCACTCCTGGCGTTTCGACTGCCAGGAAATTTCCTGTAAAAATACCCACATATTTTTTAACAGTGTAGTAACCAACAATAGCAGCTAATAATATAATTCATTTATTACCAGTCCTATTCTGTCTTTGTAGGAATATCCCATTACTTTTGCCCCAATTCTCTTTGTCGCTCTCTCTACTCCCCCTCTCATTTTTCTCATACTCTGTTAATCTCTCTTACAAACGATCTGTAAAAATGACTCCAATAGAATTGAGGAAAAAATAATGATCTCTTATTGCTTCCCCCTATATCTTTCAAAGTTCAATGAGATCGACCACCAACATTATGCAATCCTATATTCTTCACATCCATGACAGAATAGCAGGGGCGGATCAAGGGAGGGGGGGGGGGGGGCGAATCGGCCGCGGCCCCCCTTTGAAACCCAAGTTGGCATACGGGCTCTTGCCTCATATGTGAAAAACCCGGATCGAACAAATTTAGTTTGGGGGCCCACGAGGCTAACAATGTCCTTCTATTAACCCTCCGAGAAAACTTGTAAAAAGGCCCACCCCGCAAGACTGACGTGACAGTCCGGACATGGATCGGTGGCGGATTTAGGGGGCTTTTTTAAAATTGTACCCCCTTTTAGAACTGATAAATCTTTTGCTTATCAGAGAATTATGGACTGGACCCATAAAATCTGCTACCCCACCCCCTCCACTGAGCGACTTTCAGAGGGCTGGCGAGAAGAAAAAAGTCATTCCGCTCAGCTATTCCATGCTGCTTGCATGATCTAACATCATCCATTAGGCTAGGCGTAATGCGGTGATAGAACATTGATTATACGAATTTATGAATTAAACACATCGAATTTTGCTTCTGGTACGTTAGAAATATAATAATGAACTGGAATTTAGTTAGAGTTTCTTCTAACCGGCTAGGCTGGGCTTGCCTTCGGGCGGACGTACGTCTGCTACATGGTCGTCTGCTAGCGCACGATCTCATTGGATGTCGTCGATCTCAAGTGATCGGTACACGCCCACATTAGGTCATCAATAACAATATTGGAATTCACGTGTAGTATCATGGCAAATTATTTTTTTTTTGGTCAAAAGCATGCATATTCCCGGCGATTTGTGCGTGGTTTAATGGACTCATCGAGCCTCAATTATACCCTTTTAGAGCTTTAAATTTCATGTAAATCACATTTTTCATAATTTAAAATAAATACTAGGGGAATTAAAAATCATTTCAAAAACCCTGTTTTCATGTGTTAACCCGTATGGGAGCTGCAAGGCCCAAAACATGCATATTCCCGGGGATTTATGGAAGGTTTACTTTACTCAGATCATCAAGCCTTAATTATACCTTTTCAGAGCTTTCAATTTCATGTAAATCACATTTTTTACATTTTCAAAGAAAAACAAACGGAATTACGATCACCCTAATATTCCTTGTTTCGCGTGTTAACCTATGCCAGGCGAGACGTTTTTGGTCAAAAGCATGCATATCCCGGGGATTTATGGAGGGGGGGGGGGGGGGTCTTTTCAATTTTTTGAGCCTTCATTAAGCTTTTTCAAAGCCTCAAATTACATGTAAATCACATTTTTTACATTTTCAAATAAAAATTATGGGAATTATAGGCTAATCATCCTAAAATTCCCTGTTTTCGCGTGTAAACCTATGGCAGCTAGGCGAGACTTTTTTTTGGGGGGGGGGGGGGTCAAAAGCATGCATATTCCCAGGGATTTATGCAGGGTCTATTCAACCAGTTGAGTCTTCATTAAGCTTTTTCAGAGTCTCAAATTACATGTAAGCCACATTTACACTAAATTCAAGGTAATACTTTATAGAGGAACTATAATCATTCTTAAAATCCATGTTTTCACGTCTTAACCCAGATGGCAGAACATGCAGGCAGATGACTCTGTTAAAAAGCAGGCGTGATCCAAGGGATTCATAGCGGCATTTATTGACCAAAAAGGTTTAAGAAACTGTTTTTTGAACTATCCATCCTTTTTTCTCGTGCAAAAATCAGACTCGAAAAAGATATGAAATATCAAGAAAAAATGAGACATCTTTTCACGTGTTATAACGTATTTACGCCTCCAAAATGTACTACGGAAGTAGGTGAGAGTAATCTGTCCTGATACTATTAAAAGTCTTTGACCGTATATGTGTAGCGTGCGTGTGAAATTAGAATTTAGAAATCATCAACGAATCCCGCCAACCCCTTAACCAACATGACCAAGGTGCATGTCCTGCGAAGATTATGAATTAAGTTTTCCTATATAAAGTGTTGCATGCTTTGAAAATGGCTAATCTAGAATGCGGATGTAATACACTTGATCCTCAGAAAACTATCCTGAAGGTAAGATATTGTGTGAGAGAGAAAAATAATGACAAATTTGGGTCATTGCATCCTTTCTTCGGTTGTGGGGGGAGGACATGGAGGACCCGGCATTCTCTGGCAGCTGCCGGGCTGAGCCCGGCGCCTGAACTGCAATTGGGCCGCATGGACGAAGATGGTATGGAAGGTGACTGGCAGGTGAAAAATGTAATGGACAAACATGAAATAAACAAGAGCATAAACATGACAAAGTTCTTTGACCCATAGGCCCGAATTGACAAAGGAGGTTTAAACATAAACCATTGTTTAAACCTCGGTAAGCGTACTGAAATGAGCGTGAATAGGCACACATTGGCATTGCCCATGGCCATCATGATGATCATGCACGCGCTCAAAAGAGTCAAAGAAAATTATGATTGGATCGGATTCCGTGCGCATGTACGCTTAAGTTAAAATCCCCAGGAGGGGGGATAAACAGCTTTTGATAAACAGTCGGGTAACGTCGCGTCGTTTATAGACAAAAAGAAAACTTTCTTTGTATTCTTTTTCTTGTTTTGTTTTTTGTTTTGTTGAATGATGAGCGTCCAATCTGTGTGCGGATGTATAGCTCTATTTCTAAATCTTTATCCTTCTGTCATATATTTGTCTTTTCTCACCTGATTTTGTTTGCTTTATATTAACTATGATAATTTTTTAGTACAAAATCCCCCCCCTGCAAAAAAAGCCTTTTCTCCTTCATTTCTGTAAATTTTGTTTGTTTTATCCAGTAGAGCTAAGCCTACGTGATATACATAGACATTCTACACAGGATTTTGGAACTCTGTCTCAAACATTAATTATGATGAGTTCTGCAATTTTTTTTATCCTATAATTTTTTTCTTTCCACCTTTCCTTTCATTATGTTATTCTTTGATCCCTTGTATCATCTTGTCTTCCCTCTTTCCCAATGATACTTTTTTTTTTGCTTTCCATATTTACTTTCGTTATGTTATTCTGTGATTCTTTTTATCTGTTATTCCATCTTTTATGTTACTCTTTATATTCATCCATCTATCATTCCTTAGTCTATCTTTCGTAGTGTTATTCTTTTTTGTCCCCGCCGAACGAAGTTCGCGAGGGGACTATATTTTCGCCACGACCAAATAAATAAAGTTTGATTTCACATTCTTGTGTAATTTATGTGAGTTAGTGAATTCCATCCTAATTTGCAATAGACCGCTTCGGTAATGTACATGTATGCAAATTTTATGCATACCTTTCAAACAAAGGTTGTTCTTGACAACCTGAAAGCTTGCCGGACATAGCAACAAATAATTTATGCAAACTGGATTCCAAGCATTGAGGCTCAGAGAATATATATGTGCATATATTTACATACATTACAGAAGCAGTCTATAAAATGATAATTAATGTATAAATAAATTAAAAGAGCAAGCTAGAATTTACACCAGGAGTGGAATCCTGAGAACGATATGTTAATTGGCATATATATAGCAAATTATCAAAATTAGGACAAGTCATTGGTTAATGTCTGTGCAAAGTTGGCTGCGTTCACGTAACTTTAAAGGAGATATCTCGGCAAGCACCAGTGATAAACTTGTGTTTATAACATACAAATTTTACAATTTGATTTTTTTCTGGGAATCAACATTGTTTTTCCTCAGCATAATTAAAAGACAACATAGTTTTCGGAATATAGGGCTAAGCTTTTAGTGATAATTATACTGCATGAGTCTGTCCTTGAACATTTACCATACCCCTCTAAAACCATGGAGGAAGGACAAGAATGAGGTGAACAAGAAAAAGAAAGATCTAGACGGCCTGAATATATATTTACTGGCGCCTAGCTTAATCGACCTCCAAACCTTATGGACCCACCTCATCCACAGGTTTTTAGCCAGAGTTTCTAAATAGAAAGAATTTGTGGCATCTGCTGTCTTCCACCAGAAACAGGCATCTCTTTTGGATGCCCGAGATATTCCTCGTTTGAAGCCTGTTTAGCCTAGTTACAGGGCCCTGTTTCATAAAATTTGTCAATATTAAACAAGTTGCAATGATTGCTATAAGCTACTGAAATCCTTGCATCTGATTGGTTGAAAGCAAATTTGTCATAGAAATGTGGCAGTTGTTACTGATAACAAGTTTTATGAAACGGGGCCCTGATGTTATTCCTGAAATAAATTTTCTTCTCTTTCCATCTCCTTGCAATGCAGGAATATTTACCCGAGGGTTACGACTACAGGCTGTGCAGCTTTGAACCTCCAGAGGACAATTCTGAGAATTTCAAGGCCACTTTTCGGATCAAGCTCTCAACACGGGACAAGGTCGAGGCCTGGTTCCGCGCCCTTCAGGAGAAGTCAGCGATCACATGGAGAGTGCGAAAGACATACCCCTGTAATCAAGGCATTGGCATTAGGAATAAAAATGTATACAGGGTATGCTCCTACTACTTTTTCTCCTAAATAATGATTTTTAAAATTTTGTTTTTATTACAATATATTTAAATCAGGAAAACTTATTTTAATCATCTTCTCACATAATAAAATGAGCTTCTTAATGTTTATGTAGAAAAGATGTAGGGTATAGATTTATGCAAATGATGAGCCTTCTGCACAGATTTTTTTTGCTTCAGATATAATAATAATAATAATAATACCTGGCATTTATAAAGCGCCTTTCCCAAGTACTGGCTCAAAGCGCTATAGATATATATTATTACCCCGGTCATTGGATTCTGGCACGCCCGCACACAGTGTATGCACATTCTCCACTCCCTGGGGAGCATTCCAGCCAGTCGCCTGTTAAGCGCACACATGCTAAGCAAAGGACATTACCTTTCGCCAACCTACCGGGTACCCATTTAACACCTGGGTGGAGAGTGGCAAATGTAGATTAACGTCTTGCCAAAGGACGCTAGTGCTGCGGTGGGATTCGAACCACGGACCTCGTGGTTCACAGTCCGGAGACTTATCCACTGATCTACAACACCTCTACAAATAATATAATAGGCCTTTTCTTTTCTTTTGAGGGTGCAACCGTTTGGAACAACCTTACTAGTAATGTACGAAATGCCCAAACAAAACAAACGTTTTGTACCGACTATCTCAAAATGTGTTAAATTCATATTAGGCATAAGAGGTCAATTTACATGAAATTATATGAAATTACTGGTTTTTAGCACCGTTACCTTGATATCTCAAGAACTGTTTGAGGTAAGAACTTCAAACTTGGTACTAGTATGTATTCCTATACGTAGATGAACTGATTAGATTTTGGGTTAAGTGTAGGTCAAAGGTCACAGGTTGCAGGTCTCAGCGGCCAATTTACATGATATTAATACAGTTTTTGGCTACATTTCCACGATATCTCAAGAACAACTGATTATATTGCTTTATAGTCAGAGGTCAAGTAGTAATTTAGGATTTTAGTGTTTTAAATTACAATTTCGCAATAACCATTTGATGAATGCGCATCAACTATATTATACTTGTAGGTGATCAGGAATTATCTGAATACAAGCGGAGGCATATTGAAGACGCAGTGGTATCTTTTGCTTGTTTCTTTATTCTTCTTTTATTTAAAAAAAAGAAAAAAAAGATTAAGAGAATACAAATTAACTCCGGTCGGCTGATTTTCTATAGTTTTTGCTATCTGTGATATGGGACCGGTTCCATGCAGTTATTATTTAAAGCTCAGTCTAACTAGGGGGCCAGGAGGGGGGGGGGGGGCTTCCATCCTCATGCTACTTGTGGAATGACTGAATTACAAATCGCCACAAATTTTGACATACATGGAAATGTCTAGTATATTTGCCTTTTTAAACAAAAATTATCTTTAATATGCAAAAATGTGCTAGTAATAAATAAAGAAAGAAAGATCTGACTCTTGTATAACTCACTAAAAGAAAATGATTGATAATTATTTTATTTCTGATTTACTTGTATTCTATTGTTTTAAATTTTCTTATTTAGGCAGTGTCTGCTTGATGACTATAATATGTGTGTTCTGTTTTGTAGATGGATTATGGCTGCCATCACAATACTCGTCCAAGAAACCTCAAAAGAGAACAGAGGAAATCCTCCAAGCATACCTCGTGTGCGGCTACCTTCTACCTAGTCGTCAAGAGGCAGAGTGACGAGAGGGGAAGAGCTAGGTAGAGATCTATCCAAGGGCAATTCCCCGGTAACGGAAGGACATTCAGACACATTTTACCAACTTCAAACCATAACTACAAATTTTATTTTTGTAATGGTAGAATATATTAAACATCAGAGATGTAAGATTAGATCAACTGCCTTTGATTATAAAAAAAAATCTGTTATTGCCAAGCAGTAATGAAATTTGCATATTAATGTGGTCGTAAACAGAAGGACATCAACAAAATTTGCATATTTTGATGTCCTTCCCTTACCGACCTCATTAATATGCAAATTTCATTACTGCCTGGCAATAAAAAAATTGTTTTCGTGGAAAATTCAAAAGCAGTTGATCTAATCTTACATCTCTGATGTTTGAAATGCTCTACAGGGTAGTTATGGTTTGAAGTTGGTAAAATGTGTCTGAATGTCCTTCCGTTACCGTGGAAGTGCTCCCAAAGGTTTGCCCAGTCTTGCCCAGTCCCTTATGGTTCCCCTCTTTCCTGTGTTTCCTATTCCCTTTGTCTTTGACTGAAACTCTCTTTGCTGTTAAAGTTTCAGCAGTTTAATTTTGGTGAATGAGTTAAGTTCTAATTTTGTTTTTGATACACATTATCTAGCCGGTCATCAGATCCTCATATTCCCATGGGCTACACCACGAAATGCACAATCAACAACTGTCACAACCATGCCATCAGGAGTGCAGAGGCGCTTCGGAGGCGGGATGTCTCGCAGGAGACCCGCGGCAGGCTTCTAAAGCTTTACGAGGAAGGTTACAAACCAACGGCTGCTCTCGAAGCCCTAAAGCTGAAGCTGCAGGAGGAATACGGGATGGACTACGCTCTGAAATCAGCCGATAGATCATTGTGTCCTGATATTCAGTACTGTTACAGGTAGGTTGAGGGTTACAAATTTTTCCTTAAAGTTGCTCTGGCATGATGTATAGATGGCGCTTCACGTAACGCTTGCGAAAATCCCACTCGGTAGCGCCATGACAGTTTACCAGTTGAGATTGAATCTGCGAACAGATGACGAAGTCGCTATCCTGATTTGTTTTCATTTGTTTCATTAGGTTTTTGACGCATACTTTCTCCCAGCCAGTGTGTTATACACACATGCACCTGCCGTTTGTGTACGTACCACACCCATATACCGTGAACCGGCCCAGCTCCGGGAACTTGGCTCAGCTCGGCTCGGCTCAGAGATTATCTGTTATCCGCACGCGATTTGTCGAGACTCGTAAACTGTCATGACGCTGCCCTGTGGGATTTTCTTAAGCGTTACGTGAAGCGCCATCTATACTTCACGCCGAGCAGCTTTAACCCATAGCAGTTCAGAGTTGTGTTATGGTCTAAATGAATCAGCTGTCCCTCCTCAAATTGGCAACAATTATTCTTTCTACTCCTTCATAGTTTGGAGAAAAAAGTAAGAATATTTTAATAAATTTGCAAAAGTCTCAGACTATAGATAAATTCAGCTTTATCTGATAAGACTCATGCAGGTCATTTTATTTTAGAATTGTGAATCACTTTAAGTTTTCAATAAAATAGTTTTTATGACACCTTTGACTCTTGTTTTAATCAATGTTTTTTTTTGTTGCCTATTGAATTGAATTAAAGAGTGATGAATGGTTCTTTGTTTTCAGACTATACTACTCCCTGTACAAGCCAGATACTCCTAAAAAGATAAGAAAGACGCTTCTGAAAGCTCTTGAAGAAAAGTTGAGACTCAACGACATCAATGACAACTATTTCAAGATGGCTTGTACAGATGAAGGTCATGCTGTCATCGTGATTTGCTCTGCCTCCATGCAGCGAGTCCATGAGTTCTGGTCCACCAGCAAAGAACTATGCTACCTAGATACATCAGAAGGTTTAGAACGGCAGAACTGGAAGGTCACTGTTCTGTTGACGCCAAGCCCTGTAGGAGAGCTTCCTCTAGGAATTATAATGTCTTCCTCAGGTTCTCCTGAGACTTTGACCCTTGGGCTTCAGCTGTTGCACAAGTTGTTGCCAAAGTTCTCCTTCTTTGAGCGTGGACACAGTGGACCAAGTGTGGTGATTACCAGGGACAATGCAGAGGAGCAGTTGACTCTGCAAAACGTGTACCCAATGGCGGAACTGCTGGTCAACCCTCACACTATCATCAAGGCTGCGAAGGACTGGTTGTGGAATCCTTTGAACAGGATCGGGAAGGGAGATCGCTTGGAGCTGTTGCGGCACCTCAGGGCTTTCATCGAGGCAAGGACACCCGATGATGTGACCTCCCTCTACAATCTTGCAAGGCAGGATGCTGAAAATCGGGCATACTCAAACTACGTCCAATACCTAGACAACCTCTCCGAGCGCAGAGAGATGTGGTCAGTGGCCCTCAAGAGCAGTCCAGCATTGTTGAACAACCGTATCTCAGCTTCTGTCAAAGTAAGCATGTCCATAGTATAGTTGTAACAATTAAAAACAAAAAAAAACTCTAAGCCCATTTTTGAAAAACAAACCTTTTCAAAACAAGTATGATCATATTTGAAATCACAATCGCAGTTGCAATCATAAATTTGTGATTGTAGTCATGAACATGACCATACATGTCTGAGAAGCAAACACTGAGCAATGCATGCTATATAAGTACATCAGGACCGAGGAGTATTGTATTAATTTGAAGTGTGTTTTAATGAAATTTACAGTACAGGTTGTACAAATCATGTCACTGTGTGGAAATGTAGACAGTAAGCCATTTCATGATTAGTTAATGGTACACTGACCCTGAAATGACCCCAATTTGTTTACGGCCAAGAGCATCTGTTGGTCACGCTTCTTGTTTAACAACTACAATCACATTGGTGTACACTCATTGACAGCGTGTGGATAAATCATTTTGTTCTCGTTACAAATGAGCTTTATCTACCCATGCGCACGTTGTAATTACGAACTGGCTTATTTGAAGTGTATTTTAGTTTATTTTTTTGCTATTTTGGTTATGTCCAGGTACCAATGGACAAGATCCTGCAGAAGGTCAAAGGTTACAATGTCCTGCGGCTTGTAGATGACCTGCTGAATCGTTTTGGTCCCTACTATGAGCGCAAGCTCATTGATGCTGGCAACAACCGCTTGGAGCGACTGACCTTTGCATCCTACCCAACAGACTTGCTGAGCCCAGAAACTACCGTGAAAAAGGTAAGAAGCTCGTGCTTTAAATTCTTAAAATTCCCATCTAGAGAATAGCAATGTGGCTGGGTGATGAAGCGGCTTTGTACTCTTTTTGTTGTTATGTTTTTTATGTCTTTTTTTTTTTTTGTTTTTATTTTTACTTTTTAATTTTTTAATTTTCTTTTTTTTTTAACGTGAATAATAATAAATGGAATATGAAAATGAAAATAAACTTTGGGGAATGAAAGTCAAGTGCGAATTTCTACATGTAAAAGGTTTGTAGCAAGAATCTTTTTTTTTTAAATTGCAGTATAAGAAAGTGTTGTGCTCCAGTTATTTTGCAGCATAAAAACGGTGGCTTGACGGATTTCATTCAAATTTTGTATGGAGATGTATCTTGGTATAAACTACACATATTTAATTTTTGGTGATGCTGCCCTCATTGTTCCGTCCTTTATAGGGTCAAAGGTCATTTTTCCATTTCTTGCACTCTTCTGCATTTCTTGACGGATTTCGTTAAAATTTTGCATGAAGGTGTCTCTTGGTGTAATCTAAAAACCTATAGTGTTTGGTGATGCTGCCACCAGTGTTCCGTCTTTTATAGGGTCAAAGGTCATACTTCAGGGCATGGCGTGAGTTTTGGCTAATCTCTACCATTTGTGAAATATCCAAAATTGTGTTACACCTCGACCCTGTTTAATAAAACTTGTCATCAATGACAAGTTGCAATAACTGTTATAAGCTACTGGAATCTTTGCATCTGATTGGCTGAGAGCAAATTTGTCGGTAACAATCACTGACAGGACAGATGATGAAACGCCACCCTGAGCTAAGGTGTCTGTTTCACGAGCATGTATCCAGTATATTTCTTGTTGAGTCGTCGCAGTGGGTTTTCACAATTTTGTACAAATTGTCGGAGCTCTGGTATATTGACTCATATACGAGAGGTCTGTGGTTTGATCCTTGCTAGGTGCTAGCATCCTAGGACAAGTTCTTTTGCCCACGTTTGTATGTGCAAAAATTAAAAATGGCCGCCGACCTGTCTATAGCGGCCACTTTTTCCGTTTCCCTTCGGTGGCCGCTATAGACAGGTTTGACTGTATATCGAAACCTCGTTATATCAGGGCTAAAAACAAAGAAGTGGGACCGGCAAAACAACAGTGTTCTTTATAACGAGGTAATAATAATAATAGCTACATTTATATTGCGCATGTATCCATTCCAGAGGATGCTCAAGGCGCCTACAAAAGTTTTTATTACCCCGGTTATTGGATTCTGGCATGCCCGCACACAATGTATGCACATTATCCGCTCCCTGGGGAGTATTCCAACAATGGGCAGTACAGTGACGCTCTCATTGCTAAACAAACGACATTAACTTTCGCCTCCTACCGGGTACCCATTTAACACCTGGGTGGAGAGTGGCAAATGTAGATGAACGTCTTGCCAAAGGACGCTAGTGCTGCGGTGGGATTCGAACCCCGGACCTCATGGTTCACAGTCCAGGGACTTATCCACTGATCCACAACACCTCTAGCAAATACCTGACAATGCTGGGTTAATAATGATAGGGCCCGCAGTAAAAGCTTTCATCATACTAATGAGGGTACCCAAGGTAAATACCTGTAAGACCATTAGTACAGTGGAACCTCGTTATAGCAAACTCTCCCTATAACAAGGTAATTTTTTTGGTCCCACTCCTTTGTATTTCATTGTTTCTTAGTATTGATATTTAAGCAGGGATGCCACTTTTCAGACAAAAGTCGGAATTCCTACTTTTTCAACATAAATTTAGCCATAGAAAACCAGTTCTTATGTACACAAGGGCTCACTCTAGATGATTTTTCCTACTTTTTTATCAATTCTAAGTGGCATCCCTGTTTAAGGTTTCAATATAACAAGGAAATTCCCTTGGTCCCTAGGAGATTTTTATGCCTCTGCCCACCGAAGGTGGGTGCCGGAGGCATTATGTTTTCGGGTTGTCCGTCCGTCCGTGCGTCCGTCCGTCCGTGCGTCCGTCCGTGCGTCTGTCCGTCCCACTTCTCGTTACCGCGATATCTGAAGAATCATTTGAGGTAAGAACCTCAAACTTGGTACTAGTATGTATCCCTATACGAAGATGAACTGATTAGATTTTGGGGTAAGTAGGTCAAAGGTCAGAGGTCACAGAGGTCAATTTACATGAAATTACATGAAATTCTTGGTTTTTAGCACCATTACCGCGATTTCTGAAGAACTATTTGAGGTAAGAACTTCAAACTTGGTACCAGTATGTATCCCAATAGAAAGAGGAACTGATTAGATTTTGGGGTAGGTAGGTCAAAGTTCAGAGGTCACAGAGGTCAATTTACATGAAATTACATGGAATTACTGGTTTTTAGCACTGTTATCAAATATTTCTAGAACAGTTTGAGCCGTCAACTGAATTTAGGTGGAGGCATATAGGAGACGCAGTCGCATTCATCTTGTTTACAACAAGGTTCCACTTTAGTACATGCAGTATTGTTTTGTTGTTTGTAGGTGAGCGAGATAGACTACGAGGTCTTTGTAGAGACCCCAGACGATCAGAATCAGTCCTGCTTTCATGTTGATATGGAGCAAGGTGTATGCAGCTGTCATGGTGAGAAAGGGCGAATTCCTTGCCAACACCAGATGGCGGTGTACAAGAAGTTTGGCATGAGTAGTGGAACGTTCTTTCCGGCCGAGCTAAGGTCCTTGTTCACCAAAATCGCTACAGGTTTGTATTTGCCTTACACAGGGTCGGCACAATTTAAATCTCCTTGGTTTAAAAAAATATAATTGCTGATTTAAATGAAAACAAAGAAAGACACAAGAAATTTGCTTGTTGATTTTGGTGATGCCACAAAAATATCACACAAAAATCAATGTTTGATTTTTCTTTTAAAAGGCTAAAAAATTCATCCAAGTGAGATATTTTGTATTTGAAAATAATGTCTGATATTAGATCCACCCAAATAATCGTTTTCTATACTATAGGAGCAACATGTAGGGCTATAACTAAAAAAAAAATAAATAAAATAAATCTGATTTTTAAAAGTTCCTGTATAATTAGATGCTTTTACAAGCGGTCCAGATTCAATATCATGTTGGTATCAATTTGTATTCTTTTGCCGCCTATCAAGATGTATACAAGAGCAATCTAACCTTGGTAATAAAGTGGATTTGTGTAACAAAAGAATAAGAAAAAAGGATGGTAAAAGTTTGAAAGAAATCAGACAAAGAATAAGAAAGAATGGATATTTCAAAAATGAGATCACTAAATCTACATGTATACGAACCTGGTGAGTCGATTGTGACATAGTGGCGGTCAAGTCTCCCCTTTGTACAAATTATCAATAATTTGCGTTTTTTCTCCAAGCGCCTATTCCTTCGGGGCAGTACTCATATTGCATATTGGTACAGGTTCTAATAAAAGAAGAAAATCCTAAGTAATAATTTGAAAAATATATTTTTTCGGGTTGTTCGTCCGTCCCACTTTCTTGTTCTAGCGATAACTAAAGAACCACATGAGGTATGAACTTCAAATTTGGTGCTAGTATGTATCACCATGGGAAAACGATCTTATTAAATTTTGGGGTACGTAGGTCAAAGTTCAAGGTCACAGAGGCCAATTTCTGAAATTTCAGGTGTTTGGCCTCGTTCTAGAGATAACTCAAGAACCACATGAGGTATGAACTTCAAACTTGGTGCTAGTATGTATCACCATGGGAAAACGATCTTATTAAATTTTGGGGTACGTAGGTCAAAGTTCAAGGTCACAGAGGCCAATTTCTGAAATTTCAGGTGTTTGGCCTCGTTCTAGAGATAACTCAAGAACCACATGAGGTATGATCTTAAAACTTGGTGCTCGTATGTATCACCATAAGAAGACGATCTGATTAGATTTTGGGGTACGTAGGTCAAAGGTCAAGGTCACAGAGGCCAATTTCTGAAATTTCAGGGGTTAGCCTCGTTCTGGCGATAACTCAATAAACCATTTGAGGTATGAACTTCAAACTTAGTGCTAGTATGTAACACCATAAGAAGATGATCTGATTAGATTTTGGGGTACGTAGGTCAAAGGTCAAGGTCACAGAGACCAATTTCTGAAATTTCAGGTGTTAGCCTCGTTATCGCCATATCTCCAGTACCATGTGATCCATTAACTTGGAACTCGTATGCATCACCATAATGAGACGAACTGATTAGATTATTATTCACGTAGTTCAAAGGTGACAGGTCATTGTGGTCATTATACAGGTGTTTGTGAAAACAATGTTTTTAAATTTTAATTTACTTTTTTACCACCATATCTCAACTATTTTGTATTCATGACTAGGAGGAGATAAAGTGATTAGATTTTTGGGATATAAGGTGTAAGGTCAAATGTCAAAGAGGTCAATTAACACGTAATGATAAGGCGTTTTATTCTGGTTCAATCGAATTTAAAACAAACCAACATGAATGCGCGATATATTTCTGATCTGGCAAGGGTGGAGGCATAAATTTCGACTGCGCGCAGTCGAGATTCATCTAGTTTTCAAAGACATTACACCTTATTAAAGAACCATGTAGCACTAAACAGAAAAATGTCAATGTTGCCAATTCGAAGAACAAAATGTGATCAATTTAGCCCTTAAATAATACTTGTCATGAAAAGGTTAAAATGTGAGAAAGGCTAGCGTGTCAAAGCATATCTGCTATAAATAAAACATTGCAAAAGTGAACAAGGGGTATTTAACGCATCGACTACTGAATATTCATATTCCCCATAGGCTTAATACAGGGAC
This sequence comes from Heliocidaris erythrogramma, assembly GCA_025617745.1. Taxonomy (NCBI): domain Eukaryota; kingdom Metazoa; phylum Echinodermata; class Echinoidea; order Camarodonta; family Echinometridae; genus Heliocidaris; species Heliocidaris erythrogramma. The sequence continues at coordinate 18,625,943 of CM046863.1, read as the reverse complement.
CAGTCGGTTCCCGTATACAATGGGTTAACAGCTTTGAACTGTCTGTAGGCGGTGATCCGACATGCTCTGTCAACGTTTCCTCTTGGCTCTATATCGTCATATCTAGGGTACGAGTTATGGCTGCTCTTTGGATTTATGGTAGGATTAGGACTAGGGTTAGGCTTACGTACAGTGTTTGGACCAGGGATAAAGTAAGGGAATTTGATAGTGTTAAGATATTGAGCTGGGACGATTTGTTGCTGGAGCATCTCTCAATCCTGTAGGCGTATGTAGTAAATGGTTTTCCTTCTTCCTTTGACAGGTAAAGAGACGCTGGATGAAGTCTGGTACCAGCCTTTGACTGTGAGCAGGGAAGTTCAGATCACTGCTGATGGCAAACAGGTAGTCTTCAGTGAGGACATCCAAGTGCAGGAGACGTTGATACAGTTGTCCGCTGCCCTGGACCAGCAAGCTTCCATTGTGATAATGAACGACGACAGCAGCGATGATGATGACGGGGGAGGTATGGAAGAGACAGTAATGCACGAACCCCATGAAACACATCAACAGCTGCAAACGGTCTTTGCTGAGTTAGAGAAGAATCTGCTTGGTGATCCTGTGACCTTTGAGGGACCTATTCAAGCTTTTGCAAAGAACTACTTTGAAGCTGTCCAGCAAGGGCAGCTGGCTTCTGCGTTGAGTTCCTTTGGCCAGAACAGCAGTGTCGGCTGTAAGATCATGAGGACAGAGGAAGATGTTACTCTGGACACGTCCCATTTGCATGTCATTGCAGAATCGGAGGAGGTCCATCGAAGAAAGATGGCTGTAAAGCAGTCATGACAGGTAGAGTCTATGACCTAAGATGTGTTGCAGAATCATTATCCAATAGCTAGGACAATGTCACATTTGGATGTCATCACAGAGTTGTTCAAGGTCCATTGTAGGATCTGTGAAGCTGCCATGACCGTATGGACCAAAGCTGAATAGTCGTGTTGAGCATTTCCTTTTCCTAGGGTTGTGTCACATTCGACAGAGTTTGTGGAGGTTGATTGCAGGAACTGGGAAATACCACAAGAATGGAGTTACATCCCTATCTCAAAGTTGAAGAGTTATATTACTTTGCAGAAACATTTTTCCAAAAATTTCAAGATCTTTGTTTGCAGGAACCTTTTCCATCTCCTAAAGCAATGTTCCATGTCGCACAGTCATGCGAGTAGCATTCATGTCACAGAAAAGTTTGTTTACTGGAATATTATCATACAAGTACAGGGTGGTCCATGGGCCATTTTAACATGTAACAGCGACAGGTTTGAATCTTGAAACTGCAGGTTAAAATTTCATAAATAATTATTGTCCACCACAATTATTCATGAAATATCAATAAGTCATAGTAAAATTTCTTTGAAAATGCTTTGAAATATGCCTGAGATTGCACCGGAGAGCCTCTGAGAACCATAGAGCTTACAGAGCCCTCAAGCAAGCAAAGGGACTTCACTTTGTGCACATCAGTTTATACTTCTTCCCAGTTGCAATTTGACATATATGAATTTTTGTTCGTCGACCACCGTGCATGTATGTGCATTTTGTTGCAGACTCTGTAGACGTGTACAGGATAGGAAGAAAGCTGCTATCGCACACTTCATGACCAGACTATGAATTTGAAAGAAGTTGCAATAGAATCAGATTTAAATGTTTACTCATAAATTAGAAAGCGCAAAGAATTCTGCATATTGTTTGTCCAAGTTTGTTGCATGATGATATTGCATTTGATGCCAAGAATTTTAAAAGTGAGAATAAGCTTTAAAATCTTTAAATTGGCAACACATTGAGAGGTTCAAAATCACTATTTTTTATCAAAGTTGTTAACCATGTAAAAAATTTTCAAAGATACAATGTACATGTATTACATTTTATTAGAACCATGTAGCATTAAAACAAAAATACAGTTAACCTTGCATAAGTCGGAACTTTACCTAAGTCAAATCAATTTTTTGGACTAAGCTATGCAAAACATAAGAATTGTGCTATTTATATTTCCTAAGTCGAATTTTGCACAAGTCGAACTATTTTTTGTGACTTATTCAAAGTTAACTGTATTATTGGTTTCCAATTTGAAGAACAAGATGTGATCAATTTAGCCATGAAAGGGTTAAACCCTCACAAAAGTGGTTAGAAGGCCCATGAGATCAACAGTTCTGGGGAGCGTTTCATCCAGTGTTTTGTCAGTGATTTTTACCGACAACTGTTATAAGCTACTGAAATCCTTGCATCTGATTGGCTGAGAGCAAATGGTCCACTGAACCCTCCCTATAAATTGTTGGAAAGCCCACAAGACAAACATTGTCAGTTTTGTGGGCTGTTACACAGTATTGAAAATATGCTTTAGTGCTTTATTACACGAGTGTAAATACTTTTTGATTCTTATCAGTTTCTTTATCCACTTTTTATTGAATAAAAGGAGATATTTTTGAACATGATAGTTTGTCGCTTATTTGTGGGGATGCTTTGTATTTGTTAGTATCGGTTCAGATTAAAAGTCTGTTGAAAGCATTTACATATTTTATGATGTAATCAACTAAGATTTATATGAATGGGTGTAAGATTACAGCACTGAACAGCAAATATGATTTTTCAGAATTTCTCCAGTGCTTCTGCGTAGACTTGTTCAATATGGGGGCTGAAAAATATTCTGTCAAAGATATTTCTCCTCCTTTTCCCTGTTTTTCTTCAAGGGTGCAGGGGGAGGCAGTTCCTCATTCCCCTTCCCCCTCCCCTCCCTTGAACCACCTATGCTGAAATGGTTTATTTGATGATTAACCCCCCCCCCCAATAAAAAATACATGTATCCTGAAGTGCTTATATCCTATTTTTATTATTATTTTTTTTTTTTTGGGGGGGGGGGGGTATTGCAATATGATATCAAACCATGGACACACGCCCAGGATTAGGAGATGCTATGGAAAATGAAGACTAATATAAAGCTAATCTTCATTTTTACACAATGCAGTAAGCCTGAAATAATGGGATACATTGCAACTACCACATACTCGTAACAAATTTTCATTTCTTGCTTAATTTTTAACATTTTTTAAAAAAGGGTTTAAAGTGCAGTGAACAATTGTTTTGAGAGACATTTTCACAAATGCATTGGGAGAGTGTTGCATGCACAGTAAGAGAGGATGGAATTGAAATGATATTGATAGCTGTGGCGGATTAAGGGGGGAGGGGCACTTCCGGTCTATGCCCCCTTTTTAAAAAGAAAAGTTTTCTGCCAAACCTTCAAAAACCTTGAAAAATTGCTCAGTCACGGTCCTCACTCTAAAAGGGGGGGGGGGGGGGGGGGGGGCACAATCGAGAAAATGGCGGATCTACTATGGTAAAAATTCATACTTCTCTTTGTAGTGTATGCAGACTATATTCAGACCTTATGCAGATTAAGCATTAACATAAACTAGAGCAGAGGTCAACTTCCACCACTTGTAATCACGTTGAGCTATACAGACAGTAAAAGTACGAACCGTATTTCTTGCCTGATCTGAGTGAGTTTGTCAGGTTGTACGAACGTACACTAAAGGAAAAAAGAAACTTATAAAAGTTCAAGAGATCACCAAATTAAATTCTCTGCATGGAAATGTACCAAATTTGGATATAATGTTGATTCAATGCATGGCTTTAAATGACAGTCAATAACAAAAAGTTTTCTTCAATGCCACAAAAGAAATGTGCACTGAAACAAAGGACTCTCTAATCCCAAAGTCACAAAGATAAACTGCAGTCTTGTTCACCATATGCATGTCAATGAATGAAACAAAAGAATTTCAAAAGGGATTTGCAAGTTCATATCCAAACAGATTAATAGCCAGTATGTCCACCTCTAGCTTCCTGGCAAGCTGTACACCGTCTTCGCATGCTTCCGATCAGATTCGCGATGGTAGCCTGGGGAACATTGTTCCATTCCTCTTGCAGTGCTGCAATGAGCGTCTCCCTATTGATGGGTTGATTGTCACGCCTTGACACACGTCGACCAAGCTCTTCCCAGAGATGTTCAATTGGGGAAAGGTCTGGTGAACGGGCGAACCATGGCAGAACATCAATATCTTCTTGCTCGAGGGGTGCAAATCCCTTTTGAAATTCTTTTGTTTCATTCATTGACTTACTCTGACCTACTTCCGTAGTACATTTTGGAGGCATACTTTGCTGTGTTAAAAACAGACTCGGAAAAATACGTTCTCCATAGGTATAACACGTGAAAATATGTCTCACTTTTTCTTGATATTTCATATCTTACTCTATCTTTTTCAAGTCTGATTTTTGCACGAGAAAAAGGATGGATAGTTGAAAAAACATTTCTTGAACCTTTTTTGTCAATAAATGCCGATATGAATCCCTTGGATCATGCCTGCTTTTTGACAGAGTCATCTGCCATAGGGTTAACACGTGAAAACATGGATTTTAAAAATGATTATAGTTCCTCTAGTATTACCTTTAATTTAGTGCAAATGTGGCTTACATGTAATTTGAGACTCTGAAAAGGCTTAATGAAGGCTCAAAAGGTGCAAGAGACCCCGCATAAATCCCCGGGAATATGCATGCTTTTGGCCTTCCATCTCCCATAGGTTAACACGCAAAAACGGGAATTTTTGAATGATTATAATTCCCGCAGAAATCAAAATTTTGAAAAATGTGCCTTGAATAAAATTTAAAGCTCTGAAAATGTATAATTAAGACTCAACTAGTTGAATAGACCCCGCATAAATCCCCGGGAATATGCATGCTTTTTACCCCCAAAAAGTCTCTCCTGCCATAGGTTTACACGCGAAAACAAGGAATTTTAGGATGATTATAATTCCCATAATTTTTATTTGAAAATATAAAAAACGTGATTTACATAAAATTTAAAGCTCTGAAAAGATATAATTAAGGCTTGATGAGTCCAGTAAACCCCCCATAAATCCCCGGGAATATGCATGCTTTTGACCAAAAACGTCTCGCCTGCCATAGGTTAACACGCAAAAAACAAGGAATTTTAGGGTGATTATAATTCCCATAATTTTTCTTTGAAAATGTAAAAAATGTGATTTGCATGAAATTTGAAGCTCTAATAAGGTATAATGAAGTCTTGGTGAGTCCAGTAAACCCCCCATAAATCCCCGGGAATATGCATGCTTTTGGCCTTCCAGCTCCCATAGGCTAACACATGAAAACAGGGGTTTTGAAATGATTTTAATTCCCCTAGTATTTATTTGAAATTATGAAAAATGTGATTTACATGAAATTTAAAGCCCTGAAAGGGTATAATTGAGGATCGATGAGTCTAATAAACCCCCCATAAATCCCCGGGAATATGCATACTTTTGGCCTTCCAGCTCCCATTGGTTAACACATAAAAACAGGGGTTTTGAAATGATTTTAATTCCCCTAGTATTTATTTGAAATTAGGAAAAATGTGATTTACATGAAATTTAAAGCTATGGAAGGGTATAACTGAGGCTCGGTGAGTCCAATAAACCCCGCACAAATCCCCGGGAATATGCATGCTTTCGACCAAAAAAAATAATTTGCCATACTACACGTTCATTCCAATTTGTTATCGATGACCTAATGTAAATGGGCGTGTACCGATCTCGTGAGTGACGACATCCAATTAGATCGTGCACTAGCAGACGACCATGTAGCAGACGTACGTCCGCCCGAAAGCAAAACCAGCCTAGCCGGTTAGAAGAAAATCTAACTAAATTCCAGTTCACTACTATATTTCTAATGTACCAGAGGCAAAATTCAATGTGTTAAATTCATAAATTCGTATAATCAATGTTCTATCACCGCATTACGCCAAGCCTAATGGCTGATGTTCATGCAAGCAGCATGGAATAGCCGAGCGGAATAGGTGCATGGACATGATAGGTGTCTAGCACTATCTAGGCTTGGTCTACCCCTCTGCGATCCCGATCGAGGTGGTGGCGTTGCCGTTGGCTTTGCCGATGATATGTCAGTTTGCCAAAACTTGGCTCATTAAGGTTTTTTTGCTTGCTGTTCGTTGTTTGGTTGTCTTTGGTACCGAGAGACCGACAATGTAATGTGTGTGTGTGTGTGTGTGGGGGGGGGGGGGGGGGGGCTTCTGAACCCTGTTATGGATATGAGTCTGACACTGACATTCTATGATAAGGGCGAATGCGGGATGTAGTAGGGTGGGGGCACAAAATTGATGCAGGGCTGTCAAAGGAGGGTATCAGATATTATTAGTCCAGTTTTTTAAAAATTTTGTTCCAGTTGCTTTATTTTGTTTTTGTTGGGGTTTTTTTCTTTTTTTTTTTTCCTCACTGATTTTGTTTTTAATCATGTAAATCACTTGTAATTGTTGTGATTTTTGTTGATTTCCTAATAAAAACACAAATTAAAAAAAAAAGAGATCATTATTTTTTCCTCAATTCTATTGGAGTCATTTTTTACAGATCTGTTGTAAGAGAGAAAAGAGAGTATATGAGAAAAATGAGGGGGGGGGGGGGGAGACAAAGAGAGATGCATGGGAGCAAAAGTATATAATGGGATATTCCTACAAAGACAGAATAGGACTGGTAATAAATAAATTATATCATCAGCTGCTATATTGTTGGTTACTAGTTAATTCAATTCAAAACACGGAGGCCATCCCCCTTTTCGTACAATCGGTAAAGGCCCTATTGCGTTGGTGATGGCTTCGGAGCAAGCCCCTATACTGTTTTCTTCGCCCGTCGTCTCACATTTCTACAGCGGAATATTACAAATAACTTACCATAAGTTGGTTATATTGGGGGGGGGGGGGGGGGGGTAAACATTTCCTTTCATATTATGTCATATTTTGTTTTGGCTGGCACATAGGGGCATGTACATTCCTGGATAATCTTGGATACGCCACTCTTAATGTAATCTTTATATTTATATAAGGAATTACTCGCACGCAATCTCATTTTATTAAAGCCTTTTTCTGTCTTGAATTTAAAAAGAATAAGGCTAATAAAATTACATTGCAGGTCTATAATCCCTATAACTTCCATAAATCATATCAAATGAAATATTCTGATTTAATAGAAAAATAAAGATAGCACATTTAGTCCGGGTTATAATTGAGCGAGGTGCCACCTGGAGAGGTAGAAATTCTCATGTGGTTTTTCTAGACCAGTTTTTCATGCTGAACAAGAATATATGAGGTAAACAGGCTGTATCCTGAACCTTTTCCCGTGAGGGCGCTTTTTTCAAAATGGCCGCCAAAAATTCATATAAAGTGACTATGTGGTATAAATAAATAACAATGGCGCATGTTTATAACCACTTTTTGCATTCGTTTTTAATACAGTTATTCCCAAACAAGCTACGATTGTATTCCAGACTCTAATAAGCGGTATAAAGTGAGGGCGCTCTTCAAAATGGCCTCCAAAATCATAAAGTGTATATATTTGTTAATAAACATTTGAGAGGCCTCGAATTGGGCATATTTTGCATTTATTGTGATGAGAGCTATTCACAAAGTATCTACATGTGTACCATACATTTTTATAAAGAGTTAAAAAGGTGAGGGCGCTCTTCAAAATGGCCGCCAAAATCATAGATAAAGTGTATATATTTTTAAATAAACATTTCAGAGGCCGCGAATTGGGCATATGTTGCATTAATTGTGATGAGAGCTATTCACAAAGTATCTACATGTGTACCATACATTTTATAAAGAGTTAAAAAGGTGAGGGCGCTCTTCAAAGTGCCCGCCAATAATCCTATATAATGGGTGTGGTCCTGTGTGTGCTAAAAACATCTATGAGGTACAATTTTACCTTTTTACATTGGTTTTGATAAAGCTTTTCAAAATAATCTGTATTTGGGACAAATAATCTGTTCTGAGGTTTAAAAAAATGGGGGCACTTTTGAAAATTGCCTCCCCCCCCCCAAAAAAAACAAAAACCCGAGCACATCAAGCAGAAAATACAGCATCTTTGCGAGCCTTCTCCAGTGCTGAACCTGAGGGGGATACATACAAGCAAGCACGACCATCACACATCCTCTCATCTGACGTGAAGGTGCAGAAGCTAGTTGATGTCATGACCACCGAGTACATAAACCCATTTGATCACAGATTAGATAAAGATCAAATATACAACATGAGCTCTGGAACACCGGTCAACAAGGACATTGCTGATGGAATATTGCAAGTTCTTCCAAACGGCAGGTCAGCACATGAAACATTTGTAAAGGACAGGCTCAAGACGGGAGAAGTGAAGTTTCATGACCCTATCAAGCGCAACAAGCTCACTCTGTTCTCAAATGGTGGGAAGAAAGCTCAACTGCAGGCACAAGGAAAGGTCAAAGTAATTGAAGCTAATCGAGATGTATTGGGAAAGCTTCTTGCCACTTCCACAAAGCACGGCAGAATTGTTGACTTAAAAAAAGCACTATAGTATCCATTAACCCCTGACCCACTAATCTGGGCAATGCCGATGGGACAAGACAAACGACTCAGAAAAGTGTCCTGATGGATATTCTTGTTGAGAACAATTCAAGGGACACTATGGAACCTGAGAGTATTCTGCCAGCAAAAGAACACACTATTGCTTACGTCGTTGACCTGATGGCCCTTAGCAGAACTTTCACATCGTATCCTGATACATATGAAGGTCTCGCCAGAAAAATCTTCGCCAGCATCCCCACAGAGTACAAGCGAATAGATATCGTTGCCGACTCATACTTGCCACAGAGTATCAAGACCGCCGAACGAAACAAGACAGGAATGGCCCCCAAGGTCATCGTAAGCTCGACGCAGTCCAAGCTGCCACGGGACTTTAACAAAATAATTTCTCTCTAACGGCGAGAACAAGACTAGAATGATCGAGCTCGTTCGTTGTGTGTTGATAGAACAGAAAGAAAGCATACTTCCTGACCTGAAGTGTGACGGTGTCTACTTTTCCTCATACAGAGAATGCATTCTTGTAACTAAAGATGATGTTGTCTTGCTTCCAGATCTTAGCAGTAGTCAGGAAGAAGCAGACACGAAGGTGGTTTTGCATGCAGACCACGCCATGAGGAAACACGATGAAGGGATAGCAATAATAAGGTCACACTCTGGAGACACAGACATCGCTATCATTGCACTATCCCATTTTAACGAGAATGGGGACAGAGACATCCTTGACTCAAACACTGGAAAACATAGAAAAGCATTCAAGCTCAATGACATTGATCTGACAGCATTTCAGAAGTCATGACTTGCCGGTTTTCATGCCTTTACAGGCAATGACTATAACTCTGCCTTTTCCGCAAGGGCAAAATGATGTGTTGGAAGTTGTTGGAGACCAAGCCCAGGTTTGTTGAAACGTTCTGTCTTCTCGGAGCCTCAGACGTCCTCCCATCGCAGGTGTCAACCAAACGAATACGTATCTCTGCTGTACGGGATAAAGACCAAGAACGTCAATGAAGCAAGGTATGCCATCTTCGACCGAAAGTTCACGAGGGAGCAAAAAGTAACAGATATAGCATTGCTACCACCCTGTCGTCAAACACTGCAGCTTCATAAACTCAGAGCGCATTTCATAGCTAGAGAATGGCGTTCAGCAGGCATCAAAGATTATGAAGGCACAGATGCTTGTGACAATGGTTGGAATGAAGAAATGGAGCCGAAGTGGATGGAGACAATGATGCCTGAAGATGTGCAGGAACTATTCATTGACAATGAGTGCGAGGACTTTTCAGAATGCAGTGATCTGAGCGACTGTGAAGATTAATGATACAACATTGTCAGTGATTTGTCTCACCAGGAAACACTGTAAGGACAATTCAGTATAAAACCTTACTCTTTTGATCATCAAAAACACTGCTCTTCGATTTTAGTGGCCGTTGTGAAAAAGCTCCCTCAGGAATCTGTCAAACGTCTTTTCAGTGATCATATAGAAACAACTTATCAAAATCTAATTCACCGTACATACGCTTATTATGCTTTGTAATGCTTATTTAAAGCATAATTTAGTTGGATTTTTGCGGCCATTTTGAAGAGCGCCCTCCTTTTTCACCTTCATATACATTATTTTGTCACACATGTAGATTCTTTTCAAATAACTTTATTCAAAACTAATGCAAAAGGGGGTCAAATATGATCATTAATGTTTCTTTTAGTTAACTTACACAGGCTCATACCCTTTATATGTGATGTTAGCAGCCATTTTGAAGAGCGCCCTCACTTTATACCGCTTTTTTAGATTCTGGAATACAATCGTACCTTGTTTGGGAATAACTGTAATAAAAACGAATGCAGAAAGTGGTTAAACATGCACCATTGTTATTTATTTAACCTACATAGTCACTTTTTATGATTTTTTGGCGGCCATTTTGAAAAAAGCGCCCTCACGGGAAAAGGTTCAGGATACAGCCTGTTTACCTCATATATTCTTGTTCAGCATGAAAAACTGGTCTAGAAAAACCACATGAGAATTTCTACCTCTCCAGGTGGCACCTCGCTCAATTATAACCCGGACTAATTATTATTTCAGTAAATAACTTTTCTCGACATTCCCGTCAAATATCGCAGTGTTTGCTCATATAGAGCTTAATATCAGGGAACATGTTTGGACCCCCCCCCCCCCATCATCACATAAATATTAATAGAAATTTCATAGCAAATAACTTTAACAAAAATACAAACATCTAGTCCGAGGCCCCTCCCCCCCCCCCCCCCCCCCTCCCCCTCCCAACTTTCTCCCTCTCCTCCCTGGTGCAGTTAGAGTTGATTCCTATCTGTTTTGGGACATAAGTTTGTATTTCAAGGGACAATATCAAGATTATGCACTTTAGTTAGGGCTTTACCAAACGGCAAAAGCGCTGTCCAGAAAAAGAAGGGAAAAAATAAAGTAAAAAAATAAAAACATCTTGATTAAGACTATAACCTTTCCCTCTGGGCCGATCGACATGTACCACAATATATACGCGTGCTTTATTTCGGCACTGAGCACTCTTCGTATTTAAACTCTTTGGTATAAGACACTACATTGGCGACGAGGATGGGATTTTGCTGATCTGTATGGACATGACCAAGAACGGGACATTTGACAGTTTTTTGATTAAGTTTCACGCCGTTTGTAACGTGAGTGCACGGTACGTGTGAAATACGAATTGCTCTACACTACGGTCCCATATATTGTGTTTGCTGTCTAGTTGATCACACGGGGATAGCGGTCAATATGGCGACATCGCGAATGGTTTTTGAGGAGTTTGATGTGAAGGAGGGAGACATAGATACTTACCTAGACAGGCTAGACCAATACTTTATTGCCTTAGATATCAATATTGATGCCTCTACTGAGTCCAAAAGAAGGGCAATCCTCCTGAGTAGTCTGGGTAATGAAGGATACAAAACGGCCCGGGACCTATCATTTCCACAAAAAGCAAGTGAAATTACATACAACGGGTTGTGTACGTTGCTGAAGGGTCACTACAGACCGAAGAGGCCAGTGGTGTCGGAAAGATTTAAATTTCATAATACCCGTCAACTGCCAGGGCAGACAGTATCACAGTATGTAACGCAGCTTAAGAAGCTGGCATCCTCGTGTCAGTTCTCTGGAGAGAACCTGTCGGAAGCACTACGAGATAGATTCATCGCAGGGCTTCTCTCTAGCTCTACGCAAAAGAAACTCTTATCAAAGGATTACAAGTTCCAGGAAGCCGTAGACCTGGCTCAGGCTGAGGAAGCCGCCTCCACCAATGTCAAGGACATGGTTCAGGAGGAAGAGAAGCGGATGCATCGCCTACAATATGGGCAAGGTTCCCGGCCTAGGAGGAAAGGGTATACTTCTTCAAGTAAGCAGACCAGTACTAGGCACAAATGTGACCGGTGCGGAATGACAAATCACACTCGTGACCAGTGTAAACACAAGGATGCAGTTTGTTTCAAGTGCCAGAAGAAAGGGCATTTAAGGTCACAGTGTAGGTCTGCTGCTGTGAGTAAGCCTCAGGATAAACAGTCCCATCAACAGGCTAGTCGTAAGGGGCATGGACGGAACAGAGGAATCAAGCAGGTTGAGGAAGAGGACGTGCAAGATGAGTTTGTGGACTCTCTGTTCAACGTGAGACGGGCTGATTCGGTTCCACCGATAATAGTGCCCGTGGAAATCGAAGGGAAGCTCATTGACATGGAGGTGGATACCGGGGCAGCATTGTCCGTTATAAGTCACAGGGACTATGAAGAGAAACTGAGCCATGTTGAGCTTCGGCCAGTTAATCGTGCTTTGCATCCTTATGGAGGCCCCAAGTTGGAGTTATCAGGGGAGATAGATGTCCAAGTGAACCATAATGGACAAACAAAGATCTTACCCTTGGTAGTAGTCAAGACCAACCGGCAGGCTCCGCCTTTATTGGGTCGGAACTGGCTCTCTCAGGTAAGGCTGGACTGGAAACCCTTGTTGTCAGACGCACAATTTTCGGTCACCGAAAGCTCCGATGTCAATACCTTCCTAGAGCAGAAGTTTCCGGAGGTGTTCCTACCAGAACTGGGAACAATCCGGGGTCCAACCGCAAAGCTGCACCTCAAGGAGAATGCAGTACCCAAGTTCTGCAAAGCTAGGAATGTGCCCTATGCCTTGAGGCCAGCCGTGGAGAGGGAGCTGGAAAGAATGAAAAAGGAGAAAATCATATACCCAGTGGAATACAGTGACTGGGCGACACCCTTGATGTGTATTCCCAAAGCGGACGGCAAGGTCAGGATCTGCGGGGACTATAAGGTCACAGTAAACCCAAACATACATTGTGAGCAATACCCAATCCCGACTCCAGAGCAAGTTTTCAGCAGTCTGGCTGGGGGAAAGAAATTCTCAAAGATTGACCTGAAGTGTGCTTATCAACAGATGCTCTTAGATGAGGAGTCACAGATGATAGCAACGATTAGCACACATCGTGGATTGTTCAGGTACACCCGTCTTCCTTTCGGTATCTCCTCTAGCCCAGCCATCTGGCAAAGATTCATGGAGCAAGTGATTGCAGGTTTAGATGGAACGTGCGCCATCATGGATGATGTACTAGTTACGGGGTCATCGGACAAGGAACACTGGGCCAACTTGGAGAAGGTCTTCCAACGTTTCAACAGCGTGGTGTACTTTGGACGAAGGATCACGGCCCAAGGAATCCAACCTGCAGAAGGGAAGGTGAAAGCAGTCCGCGCTGCTCCAACCCCTTCTAATGTCACCGAGCTCAGATCCTGGCTAGGAATGGTGAATTATCATGCCCAGTTCATACCGAACTTATCTACACTGATTCATCCCTTGAATGAGCTTCTAGGATCCAAGCCGTGGAATTGGGATGAGGATTGCGAGCAAGCATTCCAAGCCGTGAAGAATGCTATCAGCAAGGATAGACTGCTGGTTCATTACGATCCATCTCAAGAGTTAGAACTCAGGGCAGATGCATCACCATACGGTGTGGGAGCAGTTATCTGCCATGTCGACGGAACCGGGGAGAGGAGACCGATTGCATATGCCTCCAGAAGTCTCAACAAGCATGAGAAGGGTTACGCTCAACTGGACAAAGAGGCACTGGCAATAATGTTTGGACTGAAGCGTTTCCGGACATATCTACATGGCCGTAGATTCACAATTCGTACGGACCACAAGCCGTTGGAGCGAATTCTGGGTCCAAAGAGTGCAGTGCCTACTCTAGCTGCTCAGAGGTTACAGCGTTGGGCTGTAATGTTGTCAGCCTTCAACTATGACTTGAAGTATCTTCCAGGGAAACTGAATGTGGTAGCCGATGCGCTATCCAGGCTCCCCTTGCCTGAGACAGAAGAAGGAGAAGATCTGATCTACAATATCGCAGCACACCGTCTAGACAGTCTCCCTGTTACCAGCAGTGACATCAAGCAACAGACACGCAAAGATCCTGTGATGTCCAAGGTTCTACAGATGGTGAAAACTGGATTGTGGACCAACCATGATGCAGAGTGGTTGAAACCATTTCTTAGTAGAAAGAGTGAGCTGAGTGTGGAGCAGGATTGTCTCCTGTGGGGATACCGAGTGGTCATCCCTGCTCATCTTCAGCAGGACGTACTGGAAGAGCTGCATTTGGCACATCCTGGAATGGTGCGGATGAAAGAGGTCGCGAGAAGTCATGTCTGGTGGCCAAACATTGATCGAGACATTGAAAGGAAGGTACGTGAATGTGTTACATGTCAGCAGACACGCAGTCTTCCTACAGTGGCACCCCTGATGCCATGGATTTGGCCTGAAGCGCCTTGGATGCGTATTCATGTTGATTATGCGCAGAAGGATAAGGTCGATTACTTGGTCGTCGTAGATGCCTACTCAGAGTGGCCCGAAGTCATCATGATGAGTAGCACCACTTCTACGGCAACCATCACAGCTCTGAGGGATCTGTTCAGCAAATATGGCGTCCCAGCACAGGTTGTCAGTGATAATGGACCTCAGTTCATTAGTGAAGAGTTTGAACATTTCCTCAAAATGAACGGAGTGAAACGTGTGAAGGTAGCTCCGTATCATGCAGCTAGCAATGGAGCAGCAGAGAGGATGGTCCAATCATTCAAGAGATCACTGAGCGCCAGCAAGGTCCAAGGTCGTAGCCTTCAACAGTGTTTGGATAGCTTTCTTCTTGCGTACCGATCCACAAAGCAAGCTACAACAGGACAAACACCAGCTAGCTTGTTCCTGGGAAGGGAAATCAGGACACGATTGTCCCTTGTGCATCCCAGTACTTTGGAAAAGGTTGTGAGCAAACAAAGCGATCAAAAACTCCGTCATGACAAACAGCAGGAGTTACGCAAGTTCTTCCCAGGAGAGCGTGTTCTGGTCAAGGATTTTCGCAAGGATGGAGTTTGGTGGCCAGCAACAATTGCGGAGCACACTGCACCCAAGTCTTATGTGGTGTGTTTAGATGGTGGCAGAATGTGGAAGCGACACATCGATCAAATGAGGAAAGCAGAAACTGTTGAGAAAGAAACTCTACAGGAACGCGAAGATGCTCGCGAAAACATTCCATCTCCTTCGCGAAATCCTACTACATCGATGACTAGCGAGCAAGTTATGACTCCACTAGCCCAGGACGCGAATGACTCTGAAGTTGCACCAAACAAAGACATAAGCACAAATGAGCCAAAGACTTCTCAGTACTCTGATAGTGCAACAACTACTGATGAGTCACCTGCACAGGACACTCCGCCTGCTAGACGCTCTAGCAGAGTGAAGAAGAAGCCGGACAGACTCATTGAAACTATGTACTTCGTCGACAGAAGACTGTAACCGTAGTTAAGGTAGTTGAAACATTGTTAAGCAACTCAGAGTGTGGAAGTTTTAGGTTAGTTTCAGTTTTTTTTATTAGCAGTTTTTTTTTTCTTTTGGATTTTTATAAAGAAGAGACGATTTTAAGTATGTTAGCATTATTCCCAAAGGAAGAGCAGGGATAATTATACATTATCAAAAGGGGAAAATTTGTGGACAATAATTTGTTTTTTTTTTTTTTTTTTTTTAATACATGGAAAGGACAGATTTGTTTTCTTTTCTGAAGAAATCAGATAATAGTTAACTAACAGCACAACAGTGGCAACCATACAGGAACGAAAAAAAAACACTGACAGTCTGGATATTTTATTTCTCGAACTCCAAATTTTATTTTTATTTTTTTTCTCATAGCACAGAAACATATCTTTATGTGAACAGTGAAAACGATAGACATTTTCGGCCAGTTAATGTCATAATCCTTGACGCATTAGTGTGAATATTAACGTTCCAGGAGAACGAGTAGTTGAACTATTCTCATGTTGTGTTAGTATTACAGGTTAGTTGAGAACCAGGATATGGGTTTGGTCGTTTTTAGATTAGTGTTCGTTGTTGGATTACGGTTTGCTACATTCTGCACGCATCACATTTTCTCATTCAGGCAACAAGCTGGGTAATCGGCGATTTTACGTTTGGAATTTTCGATATTTTGAGCAGACTACATCTGGCAGACAGAAAACAAAAACAAACAAATTATTCATGAGCACTACCAGTTGAAATGTTTTTTATTCAGTTTGGCAAAGCTTGCATACGGAAATTTGTTTGAGCAAAATTTCTCTCAATCTACATGTCTTTGGAGGGGAATAAAGCTTAGGGGGGAGGAGTGTAGTGTATGCAGACTATATTCAGATCTTATGCAGATTAAGCATTAACATAAACTAGGGCAGAGGTCAACTTCCACCACTTGTAATCACGTTGAGCTATACAGACAGTAAAAGTACGAACCGTATTTCTTGGCCTGATCTGAGTGAGTTTGTCAGGTTGTACGAACGTAGTATAAGACACTACACTCTTCCAAAAGGGGGGGGGGGGGGCACAGGCCGGCCTGTGCCCCCCCCCCCCTGGATCCGCCACTGTTTTAAGGTCATCAAACATCGCATTAGCATGCTTATAAAACATTGCCCGTATTAAAGAGGGCTACAACACAATGCCACTTCTTTTCTTCTCTCCTTTAATCTTCTACATGTCTGAACTACATATTTAATTTATACAACCTTGTAACATGTTACAGTTGAACATCCAACAAGGTCACACTCACAGGCCATAACATGAGTGAGCGGATAACAACGTGATATAACTGTTCCACTGCAAATATTTACACAAACTAGAAAATGTTTATGGATAGTTCAGATACTATTACATCAGGATATGAACAGGTATAAAATCTTAAAGGGATACTCAACCGCAGATTTTGGAGGTTTTTACGCCGCGAGAGGGCACGCGTGATCGTTACCTGATCATGCCGTTGCCCCGCGGGAGCAAACTTCGAACAGGCTGTTCGCCGCGCGACATGCACGCTCCGCTTGAACTCGAGCTCTCGTGCGAGATTCGGTTGGCTTCGTGCAGTCCGAATAGTAGTCCGAATAGTAGTCCAACGGACGCGTTTGACGCACAAAATTTGTGTACGAGTGAATGGGGCTTACGCAATCCTGACTTTCCCCACGGCCGCCTGGTGGCGTATCCCTTTAAAAGAGTTCTATCAACAAGCAAGACCATACATGTATATCCTAACTACAACATTAAAGGAGCATGAAACCCCAAACTTGTATGCACTTTAACAGGAACAGCAAAATCTTAGAAGCATATCACTGAAAGTTTGAGGAAAAACGGATAAAGAATAAAAAAGTTACGAAGATTCAAAAAACCTAAAATCGCTGAATATGGCAACATACTCATTATGCAAATGAGATGCTATGACGTTTTTGAGCTCTCTTTATAGGCCATTTCAGCTTTTAAAGAAATAAAATTGAATTACCAACATTGTGTTTGAAATATATTGTGAGGAATACATTTATGAACACAACCTATAATACAGAAATCAAATTTTCTAAGATATATTGAAGGAAAGTGGATTTTTACAACATTATTTGCACAAGGCATTTGGAAAGTATAGAACATTTACATCACAGCATCTTATTAACCCATTCGCGACATTGATTTTCTAAAAATGGATCATGACGACCACTCTTCAAAGACGGCAACAAGCGCAGTACATGCTCTTGCAAGTCTAGGAACACGACACTCACCAAAAGGGACATGCAGTTTGAGAGGGACTGTTCCCAAGCTAAATATGCCTGTGATTTACACCATTCAATTGAAATGAAATCTTTATGAAAGCTATCATTTAGTAAAGTAATCTGTTATATTCTGAAATAGTGATACAATGTACTTTTTATATTCAGAACTATCTTATTTATTTTCGTTTGTCTGTCATTCTTGAAAGTGCATGCCCATTTCAAAGTGGAATCATCTATTCTAGTCATTCATGCTGGCACAGCGTTGACTGGAACGCCACCATTCGTCCAAAGCACCCCCGGTTTTACCGAAAGGGTGCGTTGACTTTTTGTTTTCTAAATACAGTGTATTATTATTATTATTATTATCAGCGGTTCCAGGATT
The DNA here is from genome assembly GCA_025617745.1 of Heliocidaris erythrogramma. Lineage (NCBI taxonomy): Eukaryota > Metazoa > Echinodermata > Echinoidea > Camarodonta > Echinometridae > Heliocidaris > Heliocidaris erythrogramma. Next base: position 18,608,055 of record CM046863.1, on the reverse strand, counting down.
TTGTAAAGGGAGGGGCAGAAATGCAGGGCTGTCATCACGGGCGGATCAAGAATTTTGTAGAAGGGGGGGGGGGGGGGATGGAAATGCAGGTATGTAATCAGGGGTGGATCCAGGATTTTGTAAAAGGGGGCGCACAGATATGCAGGTCTGTCAACTTTGGAGGGAGATCTGTATTTAAATAGCTCAGCAGTGGGGGTGGGGGGGGGGGGGGGGGGGGGTGACGAGAATTGTTTTTTTTTGCAAGCCCTCCAAAAGTCCAATTTTTCCTCCCATAATTCTCTGACAAGCAACAACACAAAACAAGGTCATCAGTTCTAAAAAAGGGGGAGGCATAAAGCATACTTTTCTTTCAAATGGAGGGGGCACGGGCCGGGATCCGTAAATCTGCCACTGTCACGAATATTCTGTTTGAAAAAGTCAAAATGCACACTTTCAGCAAAACTGTGAGGGGATCCTGGATCCGCCCCTTATGACCTACCTGCATTTCCATGCCCCCCTTTCTACAAAATCCTGGATCCGCCCCTGTTGACAAACCAGTTGTGTGCCCCCCTTTCTACAAAATCCTGGCTCCGTCCCTGATGACAAACCAGTTGTGTGCCCCCCCCCCCGCCTTTTTACAAAATCCTGAATCCGCCCCTGACAGACCTGCATTTCTGTGCCCCCCCCCTTCACAAAATTCTAGATCCGCCCCTGACAGATTTGCATTTCTGTGCCCCCCCCCCCTTCACAAAATCCTGGATTCGCCCCTGATGACAGCCCTGCATTTCTGTGCCCCCCCTTTTTACAAAATCCTTGATCCGCCCCTGATGTCAGCCCTGCATTTCTGCCCCCCCCCCCCCTCCCTTTACAAAATCCTGGAACCGCTGATAATAATAATAATAATAATACACTGTATTTAAAAAAAAAAAGTAAACGCACCCTTTCGGCAAAACCGGGGGTGCTTTGGACGAATGGTGGCGTTCCAGTCAACGCGACGCGACCCGACGCTCCCAACGCACCCTTTCGGCCAATTCGGGGGGCTTAGGACGAATGGTTGTGTTCGCGTCAACGCGACGCGACGCGACGCTACCCACTTTTTCGGACTAAGCCAGCGAGCGACGGGTTATTGGGGTATCTTGTTATTTCTCATTATAGTTTCCAAGAAGTCGATGTTTTATAAAAACACTCTCATGGCACTCCGGTTGAACAGGCTGCATTAGAGGGCCATAATAGGGCCTGAATGACGGGTCGCGAAATTTTTTTCCCTATACCTTTGGGGCTATCCAATCTGAATATTCATGAAAGAGACTACAAGTATCGGACATGTATTTTCTTACTCAGTTTCACCTTATTTTTAAATCAGCAAAAGAAAATTTCGTAATATATTCCTCTGCTGAGATTTGAACTTGCGGTCCTTTCATCGATAGCGCACCAGATTATCCGACTGCGCTACACAGAACAGCTGCTCAATGGCCTTGCTCGTTTTATGATATCCCTACAGTTCGTTTTCATGAATATTCATGCCGACTAGTCTTGACGGAATAAACCGTATTATTGGTCATGCGCATGCGTACTCTCATCTCTAAGACCCAAGTCATGAATATTCATATTGGATAGCCCCAAAGGTACAGGAAAAAAAATTTAGCGACCGGGTCCGCCCGGAGTACTCCATGCAACTTGATAGCGGGAAAAGTTTCCATTTTGAAGTGAACAGACATTACATAGGCCTACCCCTCTCTCCCTTTTCCAGTATGGTTTCTATATTTCACTATTATATTCCATTATCACAGATTTCATTTGAGTCTTATAATGCTTATCTGTTTATCTTCCCAAGTTATCTTTGTATGATGTTTTAAAGTAGAACTTTAATGATTTTAAATATTGGCTTAATACTTATTATTGCATAGATGGAATAAAATAAACAAGGCTATCCAAATTCAACGCTTGGAAACATTTGAAGTAATGATTATTATCAATTATAAAACGGTAAAATGCAGCCCCCGATATAGCAGCTGAAGAGTTCCTCGAACGCTGCTGAGATATGTGACGACACACCATGGACCAGTCCTGTCTAAGCAGACGATGTCCCATAACATCTTACACATTTTTCAGAGCCTATTTTGTCATCTCCTCTTCACTTATTTCTCTTCCTTCACTAGCGTCAGTCTTAATGTTAGTCTGTTGCCTCACTCTTAACTTCGTGTATGGAATTATTTTGATGAAAAATGCAGCGTTAAAAAAATAAAGGAATCAGTCACTTGTAAACAAAATAAGACGCCATTGTATTTTCAGCTGCTTGCACCGGGGCATGTTCGGCGTTTCAAGAGGGAACGAATACCATCCTGCTATTATTCGGAGGGCTTTTCAATTTGAAAGTGGGGTTTATTTCATTGATCATTGACCCTTCTCCTGTATTTACAATCAAACGGTTTTAGCTATCAGAATCAGTTTCACTTTCCCTTTATAATGGTGTGAAATAAGGTCATGTTTAAATACACCAAACTCTTTGATAAATAATTGCATTGCAATTACGTTCATTCATTATAGGACGTCGTCTGCTTAAGCAGGATCGATCCCGAGTGTGACGACATCAAAACATCGCTATATTTCTGGCGAATCCTCGGATATTCCAGATGCTGAGAAGAGCTTTTATTTGTGTTGTTTTTATAATCATCAGATACGCAGTTGACATAAAACTTATACGATTGCCATCTGTAAGCTTCCCAGTTTCTATAGTGATACATTAATTGCCATATTTGTGATTTTCTTTGAATATCTACTTTAAGCAATCTATCTCCTTGTATTTTAAGGATTTCCTGTCCAATCGTGCCAATCCAACACTTTTTAAAGATCAAAATGCATCATTGAGCACTTCAATTTCGTCCTATAGTCTGATAGGAATCAATAATCATCCAAATGTCAGATGTCAAAGATAGTTTAATAATTTAAATGTCATTCAATAGTCAATCAACTTCAACATATCTCCATTCATTTTCGTCAGATTTCATTCGAATTCGTCCGACCTGGCAATCCGCTGCGCAATTTTATCATCAAATCCATCTTTGGGAAGGCTATTTCAAGAAATTCTCATTCAAATCCGTCAAATAGACCTTACAACGAGCGGGTGACGATTTTGAATAACTCTTTGAACTCTTTCAGTCTTTGACAAAATCGATAGCAAAATAAAAAATAACTTCCGAAAATGAATGGCCAAAGACGTATATTGACTAGGCCTTATAAATAGCTGTGCAATATGTTATGAAGTTACAGGACAAAAGCAAATAAAATTGACCGGAAACCCTATTATCTCACATTATTTCCACATTCTTTCCGCTCTCCTCTTTCACGTGACCCCTTGTGCGCCCCTCCCCTATCTTAGCCAATTGGTATGGAAATGTTTTAAAATTTTAAACCTAAACATGACTATTCTGATGTCACTTTGGTTTTTTTTTCGCCTTATGATTCTTTTTTGTTGTTCAAGCTAATCCCCCCTCCCCCGCTTTAATTCTTTGAATGACGCTTTGAAAAATCGATTGCAACATGGTATAACGTACAAAATTCGAAAATGAATGGTGAAAGACGACATTGTTTAATTATAGAATTGCCAGATAAGGAAGATACGGGACAAAATGGAAATGAAATGTATTAAAATAGACAGAAAGATCGATATCGTATTACGTTATTTTCCCTTTTCATCATCTTTCCTCTCGCTTCTTCTTTTTTTTTAAGCGGACCTCTGCTCGCCCTAGTTACGGGCCTGGAAATTTGTGTTTCGGAATTACGAACCTTCGGAAAAACGATTACCCCCGTTTTCATGGTTGAGTTTCTTTGTAGGTTGAGTTACCGGTCCTTTTTTTTTTTTTGGGGGGGGGGGGGGGGGGGGGTTTCTCTATGCAGGCTATATAGGTAGGAGAAGGAGAAGAAAGTAACTAAAATGGTAAAGAATTAGTACCAGCATTATTTAGGTTGATATCATGTAATTTACTCATGTCTGTTGATTTACAGAACGGATGCTACTGTAGTTTTGCATTTGATGATGTTAAGGATTTTATGCCATAAATACATTGTACTTTTAATATTAATATATCTATGTATGTGCATGTACATGTTATTGCACTGAGTCAATTTTAAGTTAAAGGTTTCGAACCAGATCTGTACCCCAAATAAATGCATTTTAATAGAAGCAGAAAAATCAAAGAAGCATATCAGTGAAAGGTTGAGGAAAAACAGACAGCTAGTAAAAAAGTTTGAAATCCTAAAAATGTCCCATTCGCGACAGAGTGACCACATTATGTGGTTTGCCTTGTTTACAAGAAAACTAGAACGTTTTGTGACCCCAAACTTCGCCTGCCGATGCAGAAATATTTTGGCCAATCAGAACACTCCTTACTTCGTCTCACCAAAAATCTATTTCAGGTTTATGAATTTTAGAAGACCCATTATTGGACATTTCACTTCAAATCTGTACGAGCCTGCAATGAATATTCATATCTATTGTTCCTAGCCAATGTATCCTAGCAACAAGGGGAAATCGATAGCGGCTATCGCGATCCTTTTTTTTTATCTACAACTTAACTTCAGACTTTTCAGTTAGATTCAGGCTAGCCTAGCACGTCTAATTTCTCATCTATTTCTTATCTTCTGTGCATTTCTGTTTATTTCCCCCGGTTTTGTCCACTTTGTTGTGGAGGTTTTTGTGATTTATTTTATCCTGGTGGACGTGTAGTACGTAATTTTAATTGTTTTCGGTGAAAATCTGGTGAGTTTGTTCGACGTGAGTGAGTCTATCGCGCTCGCAAGTGTTCGCGTGTGTTGTGAATGGCATTTGTCTATGTTGTGAATACGGACTACGGTACGGTAGTCATGCCTGTCATTTCGTTGAACTTTTTTCTTTGGGTTACTTACGGTCCTGTCATTTGAGCTTTGAGTTAGTTTATAACTCATTCATGTCTGTTTGAGTGGGTTTCGGAGTTGTAAAATATATACAACAACTGTATGTATTTTTTAAAAATATTCGTGTGGATTTGCAAAATTTGTCTGGTGGCTGAGGCTCGCCGAATGTACGCCAGTATAAGTTTGAGTGTGACTTTGTTGTGTGACTGTGATGCATGCCAGATATGAGCGCGGTTGAGTGAGTTAGCTCTGTGCCTCGCATGCATGTCATTTTGAAGTCGAGATCCAACTTATTTTGTCATTTTTATTTTATCCAAGCCCGATGAAAAAGAAAAAAAAAAACAATTGCAATGTAAAGAAAGAACATGAATACATTTACTAACACTGACATGACTGAACACTGAATACAAATTGCTAACATTTTTTTTCCTCACCACGCAACGCTCTCTGACACGTCTAATCAAGTTTTCGGGGAGGGATGTTTCAATAATAAAATATTTTTTTTAGAAGAATTTTTTCAAGGGTGGGGACACACAAAGTTATGACCTGGATATGGCAAAATTTATTGGGGGGAGATGTGCCTCTTGTGATCCCCTTTGAATGGCCACTGCTACTGCTTAGGCAGTTAGGGGAACCAACCAACCAGTAAAAATATTTATTTCTACAGTTTCAAGAATAATCAAGTAAGAGCTACAATTTAATTTATTCACCAACGTAAATCATGTGCTTTGGGGTCATTATTCAGCCAAGCAAGGAGGTCTGTGATAACTCCTCGATTCAGCATAATATTATCAATTTCCACCAGTGTTATTGTTTACATTACCGAGAAAGGGTTATTGAGTAATGAGTCATTCTTGGTCACTAGGCAACCTTTATCAGTGGGCTGCAGTAGTTTAGAATTACCAGTCCTGGGTAATACTATATTTATTTTTTGCTTGTATTTTCTGTTGTAATATAAGGTTTCTGGTAGTTCAAACATTCAATTGTTATTATTGTTACATAATATAACACCATTATATTCAACTCCAACACGTTCAATCTGATAATCAAAGAACTATTTTCAAGAATTTCCAAATGAATGACTAGGTGACAGACTATTGCACAGTACACACACAGACAAAAATACACGTACACACTGGCTCTGTACTTCGCGATGAATCACATTCCTGGCATACCTCCCTTTCCAATTCCCACGCTATTTTTTTCCTTGGGCTAAAAATAACACAAGCTATCGATAGTTGTGGTCCTTCGCGTAGCTATACCATTTTGGGACAGGATGAATGATAAACTTCTCTCATTTTGTGACTTTATCGGACTCGATCCCTTACTGCTCGGGGTGTCATTTTTCAACCCCCCTGTACAGAGTCGACGAATAAATAAATAAATCACGAAACTTTGAAATAGTTTCAGGCAGCGAGGACCATGAATATTTCCAATGTCCATGAATGTTCAATTATGACAATTTTCGGGCACGTCACTGCCTTATTATCGCCATGGCGCCCAGATATTAGGGTTATCTTACTTTCTATAGAAATTAGCCTGTTTCAGGCAGCGATCGAGGTGCATGAATATTGCGATAGGATATGCTACTGCAATATTCACGTACGTCGCTGACCTATCGCCATGGCAACGAATACTCCTTAGGTCCACTTTCTATATTGAAACGAGCAGCAGCAAAGTAAAGAGCACTTTTCATCAAAATTTGGGTTTTCAAAATAAAAATAAAGTATTAACAAATATTTCCCCTTCCTCATTTTCGTAAGCCTCCCAAAACAAACATTAAAAAGATATTATCTAGAGATACAAAGAAAAACACACAAAGCGTCCAAAATTTAAACAGAAGTAGGCCTATACAATGTGCAAACTGGCATAAGAAAATCTAGCCCGGGACGCTGCCACGAAGTGGCAGCGTCTGAGTGAAACCAGTACGATTCGGTGGGTTCACAATTTACCAATGTTCAAATGACATTGAAAATATGGCCATATAAGTTTTTTTTGGAAATTAAAGTATCATATATACGATGCCACTTACCTAAACAGACCTTCCGCAAATCAGCTTTTCTAAAAAATGTGTAGAATCGATGAATGTCACTTTTTACTCTCAATTTTCGAAACCAGTCCCATTCGCCATGTTGTTGAAGCAGAAGCGAAAATAGGCACTTGCGCATGCGCTATGAATATTTATTACAACGACGGCATAGTTTTCGTCACAGGAATAATGAATATTCATATATCCACTGTGATCCGGCGATCTCTACTATACTCGCTCGAGCTCCTGCTGCCACTCGTCTTAATGAATATTCATAATGCTCCCTTCTTATTGGAGCTGCTGACGCATGCGCATTGCAAGCAAAACACGGACTACGGAAGTTTTTAGTACAGGTTTTGGAGATAAATAGGCCTTTTTTGTATCATCCTCATTGAAAACAAGACGACAGTCAATCGGAAAGTATTGTAAGTACCTAAAGTAGCCTAAAATCAAATAATGTCATGTTTCATGGCTATCATTTTGACGAACGACCTTGTAATTAAGAGACATCAAGCAATCAAAGGACTGCTGATCGCAGCCCGAACACTGTGTTCGGGCTGCCGCAGTAAAGAAAATCATTCCATATCTACATATCTAGTACATGATCACCAGACCATCCTTATTAAACACAAAAATAGTTGGCATAACTAGAGCACTCGGAGGGGGGACCAGTCCGATTACATGTATCCCCGAACCCGTCATCCACCCCCCATCCCCATTTGAATAAATGTTGTGACTGAAATGGATAAAGTGGCAATTTGGGACCTCGGGTATCACTGCTGACAAATTCTTTTAAAATATGGTTACCATGGCAATGATGACTCCACCCATACCAAAAACAATAGGCGTCTTCATCTTACCATAATGCACTTCCATGCGAAATATGAAGATGATCCGACAAGAACTGAAGCGGTAGAGCGCTCACAAGAAAGTCTTTACCATTTCTTTTAAAAATATGGTTACCATGGCAATGATGACTCTGCCCACACCAAAAACAATAGGCGTCTTCATCTCACCATAATGCACCTCCATGCGAAATTTGAAGGTGATCTGACAAAAACTGTAGCCAGTAGAGCGCTCACAAGAAAATCTCTGCGGCGGACGCGGACGCGGACGCGGCGCGACGATGCCAAATCCATAGTATCCCGAAGGGGTAACCTCGCTAGTCATAAGGATCAGTGGCTCATAAGGACCGCTAGTCATAACGTGTAATTTCCTATACCTGTAGGGTCGCTATTCATAAAGCGAAAAGGGGGTCACTATTCATAAACTCATAAGGAGCATTATTCATAAGGATTGCTATTCATAATATGAGAAGAGGGTCGCTATTCATAATCGAAGAAAAGGGTCATTACTCATGAGGGCCGCTATTCATAATAAGTCATAAGGGTCGCTATACATAATACAGATACAGGGTCGCTATTCATAATACCAAATCGGGGTCGTTAATCATAAGGGTCGCTATTCATAAAGGTCAATATTCATAAGGGTCGCTATTCATAATCGGAGAAGAGGGTCGCTATTCATAATCGGAGAAGAGGGTCGCTATTCATAATCACAGAAGAGGGTCGCTATTCATAATCGGAGAAGAGGGTCGCTATTCATAATCACAGAAGAGGGTCGCTATTCATAATCAAAAAAGAGGGTCGCTATTCATAATCACAGAAGAGGGTCGCTATTCATAATCGAAGAAGAGGGTCGCTATTCATAATCACAGAAGAGGGTCGCTATTCATAATCAAAGAAGAGTGTCGCTATTCATAATCACAGAAGAGGGTCGCTATTCATAATCGAAGATGAGGGTCGCTAATCATAATCAAAGAGGGTCGCTATTCATAATCACGAAAGAGGGGCGCTGTTCATAATCGAAGAATAGGTTAGGGTTAGGATTATTTGTCAAATATTATAATATGATTTTCATTGTTCAATGAACACTCAAATATGAAAGAACAAAAATAATAATATTGGATGGGATCTAGACACTCCACGGCTGTGTCGAGCCAATATGGGGACGGGCGATGAAACAAATACACCCCTTAAAAACAGGCGAGAGCGAAAAAGCGTGAGGAAGCGGAGGAAGAGAACGATAAAAGCTACGAAATTTGCGTCAGTATTCGCGCTTCCCGTGGGGAGGGGGAAGTAATTCCCCATCCATGCATCCGCCCCTGATACATGCAGTGCAGCATTGCGTGGGTGTCGAACTAACTTTCCGCCTAAAAGGAGGTGCTAAATGTACGAGCCTTTATCTTTCTCTCAAATTTGCTACAAAACGTCAGAGGGACCCCCCCCCCCCCCCTCTCCATGCACCCACCCCTGTTACATACAGTGCAGTATTGCGACGAGCCATTATCTTTATCTCAGATTTGCTATAAAACGTCAGAGCTTTCGCACGGGAGGGTGAAAATCATATAGTTACATACCCCTAACAACTCTATGGTGGAATCTCCCCCTCCCTGCATCCATCCCCCTGGGGAGCACGCAAAGAGTGCTCATCACCAAATTGGCACGCTTCGCGGGCTCACAAACGCCCCATATTGAAAAATCCTGGCTACGCCTGTGTCACCCCCCCCCCCCCCCCCCCCCCCCATCAGTCCGATCACGTTGCGCTATTCTACCCATCTTGTTTCGGTACAAGCACATAGTACTGACAATTTTCGTCAAAGCAATTCATAAATGGCATAGTCTGTGTGCGGGTGGCGGGGGGGGGGGGGGGGGGGGGGGGGTGCTGTAGTAGGTGTTGCCACCAGGTGTTGTTCTATCATGTCCATAATCCTCAGAGATAGGCGAGATAGCTCAGAGGTCGAACAGTGGCTTTGTAACTGAAGGATGCGTGTTTGAAACCAGGATGCACTCATGTCCTTTGGTAAGGCATTAACCTCAAGTCCCTCGGAGAGGACTTAACCCTAATAGGCCCGGGGGCGGATTCCACCCCCCCCCCCCCTCGACGTTTCGCGTAATATGTTCGCATTGCGAAAAGCAGTCACCACGCCGCTTCACTACTTTTTTCTTTCAAGTCTTGCGCAACTTTTGAGACCAAATTTGTGATGTCCGCGCGTGCGGTTCCAGAGTTACCCAACATTTCGTAAGTGCATGTCAGACCCAAAATTGTTCAAAAACGTGATTTCGTGAACAAATCCAATCCAAATTGTGTTTCCAGCTAAAATTCATAAATGTTTCATTACTTTTACTTTTACTGTTTAAAAACAATTAATTTTATGTTGTTTAGGATTAAAATAGTGTCGCCGACAAATTCCATCGAAAAAAACAATAAAAAACATAAGAAAAAAAGGATTTTTACCGGTTTATTTGATCAGAATCTGACAAAGAGTCTCTATACCAAAAATTAGCAGTTTTTGGGGCTTTAATTAATTAATTAGAGCAAATTAATTTTATGCATAAATTAGCATAATTAATTAGTTATTAAATTTTTCGGAGAAATTGACTATACAGTTTTGTAGATTCCGTGGTCGGCGACGTGTGTGCCGATTTTCGTTGCGAATGCGCGGTGGACGGCCGAGATCTTAGGGGGTGGAATCAGCCCCCCACCCCGGCTGTGAGATGGGTCTAAAATAACCCGGCTCTGTTAGGGTTAAAGCCGTTGGTCCTGTGGTTGTTTACATACAACCAATATGCTTTACAGTATAAAGAAATGGGAATAAATTTGATAGAATTGAATTAAGATCAAACAAACATAGAAAATACATGATGCGCATGCCCTTGTAATGGGGGCGGGGGGGGGGGGGGGTGGCCTGTAGGATTGGCTTGTATCATCCCCCCGCAATAATTCACCTTCAGTCAATGACATGATCAAATAATATGATCAGGAGGAGGAGGAGGATGACCATGATGATTATTATTCATAGGATCACGATCGATCAACATGGTGATAATTTTTGTCATGATTTTTGTTAAGATTATGATAAGGAAGATCGAAATAAAGATTTCAAAGAATATAATGAAATAAATAAGTTAGTAATTACCATTAAAGAACATGCACTCAAATGCTCTGAGAGGTGATTTTAAACTCGGGGAAATTTGAAAGTCCCAACCGTGGGAGGGCATACTTCATTCCCATCCATGCCCATAAACAGGGGCACACTATAAAAACGGTAGATGCCAATGAATTGTACGTTACTAAAATCACGTATTATGAAAATATTACTATCCCACCCCAAAATAAAAACGAAAACAAATTTTTCGCGGCAATTTCTAAGCCCGTATCCGGACAACTACCCCTACAACTAATCTCCAGGACAAATACCCCCTACGAGAATCCCCCCCCCTCCTCCCCGCCCAACTTTCCCCTCATCTCCCCCAAATGAACGATTGCTGGAACTTGAGATAAAGGCTAAGGATTAGGTCTTCACAGGAGTTGAGAAACGGGAGGATCTGGATGATTCAGTGATTCATTTATTGTCATGCAACAAGGATACAAATTGTGTTACATTCTGATTTCCCAATTTCAAGCATAAAAAATTGCACGTGATGGATAAGAATGAATACAGAAAAATATATTAATGCACATGTATCAAAAATATATTAACACATTGAGAAAGAGGCATGACAATAATTATTCCATGATAAATCTACGTAAACAGTATACAAAAGGAAATAAGAGTACAAGCAAGAGGTCCATGTCTTGCAGAAAACCATGCAGAAACAAAGAAACAAGAAGCTGGAAAAGGAAGGAAAGAGGAAGAGAGAGAGAGAGAGAGAGAGGAGGAAAAAGAAAAAGAAAGAACGAAAAGGGTACATAAATAGACAACCAGTACTTCCCCTAAACCTAAAATAGGTGTGGCAATGACACTCCAATATTCAAAACAAAGCATATGTCTGCGTGTATGTGGGTGTGTGGATGGGGGGGGGGGGGGGGGGGGGGTCCTCTCCTCCCACGTAGATGTATGGATTAGACATCGTTTTTTTAATTATTAAGGCACTGGCAAAGCGCCTTTCAAAGTGTGGGGAGTATTGATAAATATAGTTCACTTTTTTAGAAAATAGGGATATATTTGACAAAAACCGGAAATGCATTGTATAGAGCTTTCTTAAATACAATACCGTTGGGCCTTGGGTTGTCCTTCCTCCATATCCCTTTCTTATTTGATTTAAATGACAACCCTCTTCTTTGATTATGAATAGCGACCCTCTTCTGTGATTATGAACAGCGACCCTCTTTAGTGATTATGAATAGCGACCCTCTTCTCCGATTATGAATAGCGACCCTCTTCTGTGATTATGAATAGCGACCCTCTTTTGTGATTATGAATAGCGACCCTCTTCTCCGATTATGAATAGCGACCCTCTTATGTGATTATGAATAGCGACCCTCTTCTCCGATTATGAATAGCGACCCTCTTATCCGATTATGAATAGCGACCCTCTTCTCCGATTATGAATAGCGACCCTCTTATGTTATTATGAATAGCGACCCTCTTCTTCGATTATGAATAGCGACCCTCTTATCCGATTATGAATAGCGACCCTCTTCTCCGATTATGAATAGCGACCCTCTTCTTCGATTATGAATAGCGACCCTTATGAATATTGATCTTTATGAATAGCGACCTTTATGAATAGCGACCTTTATGAATAGCGACCCTATTTTCGTATTATGAATAGGGACCCTTATGATTAACGACCCTGATTTTGTATTATGAATAGCGACCCTCTTTCCATATTATGAATAGCGATCCCTATGTCTTATTATGAATGGCGGTCCTTATGAATAATTACCCTTATGAATAGCAACCCTTATGTCTTATTATGAATAGCGGTCCTTATGACTATTTTTTTTTTATGAATAGCGGTCCTTATGACTAGCGAGCAGACCCCTCCCCGAACACTAGTTCGGGGGATACAATAACACAATGGCGTAGAGATAAAGGAGGGAGAGAGGGGATAGATTGAGATAAAATGATATAGAGGGAGTTGGGGAGCAACAGCGATATGGAGATACAGAGAGAGAGAGAGAGACATAAATATAGAGAGTGCGAAAGAAAGAGGAGAGAGAGAGAGAGAGAGAGAAGAGGTGGATATCAAAGGAGGACAGCAGAAAACAAAAACGAAAGTGGAAGGAATAAGGAATCACTTTTCTGACGGAACTCGATTGGGGGAACTTAGATTTTGAAAATGATGAAAAGAGGCTGAATAGATGATTGGTCACTGCATGGCAAGGTGCATCACTAAAAGAAAAAGGAGCCGTGCTTGCGCATGGCGGGCACTTCTATAAGGCTTGTACCGAAAGGGTGGGTAGCGTTGGGCCACGTCGAGTTGACTGGAACGCCACCATTCGTCTAAAGCCCCCCCCCCCCGGTTTTGCCGAAAGGGTGCGTTGGGAGCGTCAGGTCGCGTCGCGTTGACTGGAACCAAACTGGAACGCGACCATTCGTTTAAAGCCCCCACCGGTATACTTTTCTTCCAAAGAGGGATACGCCCCCTAAATCCGCCACTGCGTTATGAGATTTGTTTTAAAGCCTCAAAAGGGGAATATGGGGCCGCGGCCGATTCGGCCCCCCTCTGGCATCAAAAGGGGTGGGGCCGCAGCCGGATTGGACCTCCCCCTGGATCCCCCTGGATCCGCCCTTAAATATTATATTAGAAAAAGCCCCCCCCCCCCCGCCCCCTCAAGAGAGACACAATTAACTGCAACAACCCAAACCAATACCACCAATACAAAACCCACACTATGCCCACAATACAAATCAAAATCCGAAAAGTTTAAGGAATACAGTATTGTAGAAATAAAGGAGAATTAGGTCCAGAATTGGACACACTAGCTCATATTAAAAGGCCCTTTTATTTATTTATTCATGCTATTACTTTTTCAACTCTCGACCATCAGTTTAATCAGGTACTATTTATATTCTTTCACTCTTTCACTTTGTCATTTCGAATTTGATTTCGAAACTTCATTGACATTGCACATCAATATTTCTTTTGTACAATACAAATCATAAGTATTAAGGATATTAACAATCACATGATAACATATTATTTAAAAATTTTGTTTGACACTCCTTCCTGATTTTTTTTCTTTTTCATATGAGTGAGCCTGAAAATGAATATGACTGTGGTGCAAGAAATTTCCTACATCGCCTTAACCAACTTCCAGGGTTAAAGCATGGTTTTTTCCGAAGGTTCATAATTCCAAAACTTAATTATTCTGAAGGTTTATTATACACCGACTCTTCATCCGAATAGAAACTAGGGGTTTGTTGGATTTAAAAGGAAATAATATTCGTTATTCCAAGTACAATGTATTAAAAAAGTTCGATAATCTCAGCATGTTATTTATAATGTAGATTTAGTATGCTCTGCCACCGGTTTTTATTTTTGCATTGCCATTAGTGTTTTTCCCCTCTGAATTTGGATTTCTTCAACTATACCTGTATATTAACAAACGTGCAGAATAGTGCGAAAAATTCAACGAATGATCTTTGAAGTTATAGGTTTGCATGGTGGTACTGGTAATGTGGAGAAGGTTTACGGTTTACCATGTGGTTAGTCCTGAAAAGGACTATTGAGTAAGAAGAAGAGAGTGGAGAAAAGTTTAGAGGAGAAGAAAAGGAAAGGCGAGATAGAAATTCAGAGAGTGTATAGAAGTAATCTTTCTTGAAAGTGTGAAGTCCTGAAAAGGACTGTAAACCAGATGAGAAGGCTGAGAGTGGAGAAGACTCTTATTTTGGATATAAAATGAACCCTCTGAAAAAGTTTGTTTCTAACCAACGAGTTTGGAGGAAAGGGTGACGATTTGTGTTGTTGTTGAAAGGATTCAACATGGCATGATAAGACGAACCTAACCTCCTAACAGAGGCAGTTTATTATTTTTCAAATACATGAATGTTTCTTGTATACATATTGGCGTATGGGAACATTTTCCCGAGGGGAGGTGGGGCTGATGCCCTTACCTAAATATTACAGTTGCTGTAATTTGAAGAAAAGAAAAAAAAAAACTGAAGCATTTTTTGGGTTGAGAATCTCGGTACGTAATGTTTGGGTCGACCTCTCTCGATCTCTCGAAGATAAGCCTATTTCGGGCCATGGCTGCCTGAATATGAGGTGATGAATGCTTGACTATTGCAGCAGCGGATCCATGATTTTGCAAAGATGGGGCCCATGCAGCGCCGGAAAAGTACCGTTTAAGGAGGCAAGTTTTGTATTGTGTACCAGTTGTGTATGCCAGTTGGGTTTCAAAGGGGGGGGGGGGGGGGGTACCGATTCGCCCCACTGATCCGCCCCTGCTTTTGGCACTTAAAATTCCGGGGGGGGGGGGGGAGGGTGGAAGGCTCTTTATAATCAAGAAAAAGTTGATCTTTAGATGCAAATTTAGGATTTGTGCTTTACGTTTTGCGGACCTCATTGTGCACCGCATAAATTTACGTTTTTTACTTTTTGCGAGACCCCTGCTTTACGAAATGCGTCTTTTTCATTAAAATATGTTTTTACGAAATGCGTATATATTTTTAAAAACTTTTCGCGTTGATTTTTACGATTTGCGTCGGTTTTACAAAACGTGGCCCTGCAAGGTCTAATAAATATAAACTCATAATGTAAAATGGGGTGACTATTTCGGGACGTGGTTCCCAGACTACTAGTATTCCATAAAAGCTAGATATAGCTCGCATTTCGCGTCCGCGCGCTATCCATACACAGCATGCAATAAATATATAGTTAGTTTAGTTTAGTTTAGTTTAGTTTATTCAAAGCAAATCAAACATAACAAGTACAAGAAATAACTGCAGAAATCAAAATTATAGGTTTGGGACCCCACAGCTTGTGGTCGGGGCCCCTTAATCAACTATGGCAATGTGTAACATATTTACAAAGACTATATAACTAATGTACAAATGATATAAAAACGTAATAAATGCAAACAAACATTTTTCTTTTTCAATGATCTTTATTAACGATTCCATGAAACACAAATTATACAATCAACATATTCTCTTTGAATGTTTTAACAATATAAACAAATAAAATATTTTATCATCACTTATATAATTATCATGGAAAATATTCTTCCTCTGGATTGTAAAATCAAAACTAATAAATGAGCGTTTCTAATGCTGTAACTGAACTGAAATTATTCCATACTTGATTATATAATAATTAAACATATAAGTGTGATGATATATATCCAAACAAAGTGAACAAATCATAATTTTACGGAATCTATTATTTAAAAAAAACAAAACAAAAACAAAAACAAACAACAAGGACCCCCTCCCTACCCACACATGCCCCTACCTACCCCATTCCCTCCGGAACTACCACTGCGTGGACACCTTCATCCCTCCCACCCACACTTACCTCCCTAAAAACCAGACATTCTTTTTTTTTTTTTTTTCAAATGTTTTTATTGATTTCATCAACATAGAATTAACAAAAGATGTAAAATTTATTTATCTTATAACAATTTTCATATATAAACATCTATTAATATAATACACTAAGGATTTGGGGATCCTTTTTTGGTTCAAATAGGCTACTCCTCTGGCCCTTTCGCTCCCCGCCTTTTGGTACCCATGGGTGGGCAATGGTTCTTAGAGTGGTGGGAGGCACTTCTTAAGGGCTGACGTCCCGTCCATATTTCATAAATTCATTTTTAAACATTGAATTTCCGCAGGGAGTAGGCCTAATCATTCTGCCAACCCATGAAGCGGGTTTGTAACTTCATGAACAGCCAACCCATAACCTTTACCTGTGAAGGGGAGGTATGCCAAATTAGAACAGCGTGTATACTCCAAGCATAGACTCCAAGTCCATAGTCGCATGTATGGCTTCCATGTACACGGCGCTACAATCCACGTGCGTGTAATTCGTTCGCACAGCGCACTGTGTTCTACATGTAGCCTACTGCGTGTACTACGTTTCACGCATATAGAGTTACATCATTATTTTTTGGCTTCACATACACAGTTTTGTGTGTATGTAACTATGAGTTCACTGTAGTCACTGGGGGGGGGGGGGGGGGGGGGCATGTCTCGCTGAAGCACATAACCCGGGTGACGCGTTTATGGTATCCAAAAAAGCAAAAAAGGATATCAAATTCAGAGATGATAAAGAGATCCGCGGAAGGGGGGGGGGGGGGTAGGCTTTGGAGTGTAGGGTTAGGGTTAGGGTAGTGTTTAGGGTTTACCTAACCGCACATTTGCATGGGTGGTTGTCGCATAAGTTATGCGACAACCACCAACAGCTGAAATGACATGAATGGGGAATGGCCTTCATACCTTTGGTATGGTATATCGCCTCAGATGACAGACTAAACTGATATGTAAACATCATTCGGGGGAGGGGATGTGTAGGAGATCACGTCACTTAGGAATATCGGTTGCAACGGTGTAAAGAAGGAGCCCCCCCCCCCCCCAAAAAAAAAAAAACAAACACAAAAAACAACAACAACAACAACAAAACAAACAAAAACAAACAAAAACTAACAAAAAACCAACAACAAAAACAAAAAATTCCTTCGAAATTATTTCCACTATGATATGAATACGTATAATGATATTAATCCCTTCTCCCCTCGCGCTGGGGGGTGATGGGATGATATTGGAATGGGGAGAGGGAGTAGGAGGGAAAATTAAATCCGTCGGTCCTCCCAAGACCCATATAAGGGGGCCATAATACCCCTGAAAATAAAATCACAAATTCATTTTTTTTCCTCATTTTTGCATCCTTTACAGGGGACGTACCGCTCATTATGGATGTAAAATGTTTTCATGGCCTTGATTTCTCTGAGTATTAAAGGGAGTGGCAAGTGGTAATCCATGGGCCTGAGCAGTTGGCCTGACTCGGGGAAATTCGGATACAATCAGGTCCAATCGTGCGCTACCGAAGGAATGTTATTGCCGGATTCCTCGCGCGATCGTTAACTCGAATCCCTCCGTACGCAACCGACCAATGAGATTCAAATACTGGAATAAAGAACGCGTGATCTTGTTTACTCAAATTTGGGTCAATGTGCGAACTTTTATTAGCTGCGCACGATAAATTGAAGTCGCTTTGAACTTTGATCCAGAGAAAGGAGCAGCCAACTGTAAAAGCGCCTATAGATTGCAACTTGTCGCTCCCTTTAAACCACAGAAACATGGCAAGATCAAATCGCTCCCTCTAGGTCTATGCATGGATATTGTACTGGAACATTATTATATCCATATCATTAATCTTCATCAAGATGAAAATGTAATTTTTTTAAAGCTCATGCAAGCTTTGGATAAATAAGACATACTCACATGTTCAGGGGCGGATCCAGAATTTAGTATAAGGCGGGGCACACAAGTGCAGGTTTGTCAACTTTTGGAAAAGGCAGACCTGTATTTTTTTGGTCTCGCCAGGTTCTTGGAAAGTCGCTCAGTGGTGGGGAAGGGGAGGAGGGGGAAGGTGGCGACAAATTTTCTTTTCGTCAGACCTCCAAAATTCGCTCAGGAGTGGTGGTTATGGGGGTCCCTGCATAATTCTTTGACAAGCAAAAAAGGTTTTCATTCTAAAAAAAGGGGGGGGGGGCACAATCGACAAAAGGGCGGATCGTACATGGTCAAAATGCATACTTTCCTTCCAAAAAGGAGGGTTGGGAGGGCACGGACCGGAAGTACCCCCACCCTGATACGCCAATGCACATGTTGTAAATACTTTTTGGTAAAAATAACTTTATCCGACTTTTTTTATTTATTCACTTGATTAATTGTGACAAATTAACGGTACGGTGAGGAATCATAAACACAGCTAGCGCCCGTGGATGTCCACGGGCTGCTTCTGCTAGTAACATGTATAATGTACTAACAAATATTTACAAAAAGCAATGAAATCTATTATAAAGATGAGATCCCCACCCGTCTCCGAGAAAAGAGAATACAGAAGTATTGAGAGGGTAATTATGTTTGCTAGAACCACACACATTAAAAAAAAAAATTAAAAAAACGAATTAAAGTACATAGTGTGAAATAAATCTTACCCTCCCCCCCCCCCCCAAAAAAAAATGGGAAAATAGAGTAACTCCTTCTCGGACCCACCCCCTCCATACATACACGCACAGTCACATTTACCTTAAGTCCCTCCCATTTACCCAGATGTAAGGCAATCTTGCCTGTTTTGATGGCTAACTGCTTTTCTTCCTCTATAAAATCTATATTTTTTTTCTGCATTTTTGCTTTTGAAGGTAGGTGTCCTGCCCTTGATTTAAAAATTATCTGTTTTACCCAGATCATGATAGTATTCACACTTTTTATTCTATTCGAGTTACCTGAAAGACCTAAAAATATATCTTGCCATCTCATATCCTTAATTTCAACTAAACCAAAATGTTTAATGATAGATTCCCATAGTTCCCTCACCCTCTCACAATTTAAAAATAAGTGTAAGTATGTTTCTTTGTCTTTCTTGCATAAAGAACAAGAATCATTATCAACGAAACCAAACTTCATCAAATGAACTTTTGTGTAAATGACTCCGTGTAATAGCATGAATTGAAATTCCCTCTGTTTTCTAATAAGTGTTGTATTTTTGGCTGCTAGAAATAAATCTTTTAGTTCTTTATCTGTTAAATCAACATTATTACTATCATATTTTACTTGTAAATTAAATGAACTCTGTAAATCCCTGACAAAACATTCATAGATTCTTTTCGATTTTGCAGCATGAAACATTGTAGTTTGACCAAAAATATTTAGGTTTATATAAAAATTCGAGAAATTCACTTGTTGGAATTTAACCGCCGGGGTTGCACTCTTCCAACTGGAGGGTATGACATGTGCGATTTCTATTATTTGAAGTAATTGAGATGAATTCAATCCCAGATTTGTAAAATGTGCTAGAGGTTTCATATGACCATTATCAAAAATGTGGTCTATATGGAATATACCTTTATCAAATAAATCTTTGTCAAATAGCATTTTACCATGAATACATATATTACTATTATTAAATATCAGAGGATTCATTTCATTTTCGGAGTATTTGAATTTACTCATATCCTGCCAGACCCTCAGCATTTCTAAATAAAATGGAGGTATTTTCAGTAATAATTTTGATATGTCATAATTGCATAAAAACAAAAATCTCCCCCCTCTTGCTCTAACACAATAATCAAAGTATAATTTCCAACCAGCACTTTTTTCACCATATAATAAACGTTTCAACCACATTATACGTTGTGTCTTAATAAAAAGTCTGAAATTTATCATTCTTAGTCCCCCGTTGACATAGTCCTGATACATCACGTTCCTCTTTATACGATCTTTCCCCGTCCATAAAAATTCAAAAGTAATTCTTTCAATCTCATCAAACACCCACTGTGGAACTACTATTAGGGACGAAACATAGTTTAATCTCGACAATGCATACGTTTTTAACAAATGTATATTGCCCATGAGGGTTAAATCCCTCTCTTTCCACCACCCTAAACGTCTTTTTATTTTACTAAGTATTTCCTTGTAATTAAGATCATCTTTTTTATTCGCGTCTAGAGAAAAATATATACCCAATATTTTAACCTCTTGAACTAGGTTTCCAAACAAGTGAACGTGAGAACTTTGACTATCTTTACCCATCCACAAAAAATTAGTTTTTCCTTTATTAATTTTTAAACCACTAACTTTCCTAAATTCTTCAAGAACATTTTGGAGCCTATTTATTGAATTACTATCTTTTACAAAAAGTGAAATGTCATCAGCGTACAATATTTGTTTTACTTCATTGTTCCCAAAAGTAAATCCCTTTATGGTATTATCCCTCCTTATTTCCAAAGCTAAAACTTCAATAGCTAATACAAATAGATATGGCGACATAGGATCTCCCTGTCTTACTCCTCTATTTAAACTAAAATAACCTGTAGAATAGCCTCCATTCATTATGCAACTAGAAATATCTGTGTAAAGCACCTTCACCCATGAACGAAACATTTGACCAAAAGCAAATGATTCTAAGACACTAAATAAGAAATCGTGAGAAACTGAATCAAATGCTTTTTCAAAGTCAACTGTAAACAAAAAGCCCATATTTTGATACCGTGAATTAAACAACATGTCATAATCTTACCGCTTCTCCTATATTCCTTTCTTTGATATAACCAACTTGGTCGTAGTGAATGATTTCATTTAACACTTCTTTTAATCGTTTTGCTAATACCTTAGATAATATCTTATAATCTACATTCAAAAGTGTAATGGGTCTATAATTTTGAACATACCTTTTATTTTTTCCTTCTTTTTCCAATAGTGTAATTACACCTTGCTTTTGTGATGTTGACAAGTTTCCCCTATCATAAGCTTCGTTCAATGTTTCGACCAAAGTTTCTCCCAGAAATGACCAAAAAGTATAATAAAATTCAACTGTAAAACCGTCATTTCCTGGAGATTTATTATATTTCATTTCTTTTAATACATTGAGACATTCATTTTCAGTTACTTTTCCTTCACAACTCTCCTTGTTTTCTTGACTTAATTTGGGGATATTATAAAAAAAAATACTATTCCTATCACCAATCAATTCATCGTTTGAGTATAACTTTTCATAAAATGATTTCATAATAAGTAATATTTCTTTACGGTTCTCTGTTAACTCTTCATCTTGGTTATATAATTCTTTTATCACGATTTTTCTTTTATTGGACTTCAATAACTGTTCAAAGTATTTTGTTTTCTTCTCCCCTTCTTCAAAATATTCAGCTCTTGAGCGGATTTTTAAACCTTGTTGGGAAAATTCAAAGAGTTTACTTAACTTAGATTTCTTTTCATCTATTTCTGTGACTATATCTCTAGACGATACTGTCAAAAGCTGATTTTCCAAATGCTTTATTTCTTCTTCTAATTCATTAATTTCAAGTTTTCTGATCTTTGCTTTTTTCTTTGAGAAATTGACAATATATTCCCTCATTTTCATTTTCAGAAAATCCCATCTTACTAGTTTATCAGATATTTGACACTCACATTCTTTTTTAAATTCAATTATTTTTTCTTTGAAACTATTTATAAATTCCTGGTCTGCACACAAACTATTATTAAATTTCCAGTTGGATTTACCGAATTCAGGAGTTTCCGAAAAATTTCGAAGTCGCAAAATATAGCTGAGTGATCCGGTGTAATTGACGTCAAAATTTCACAGGTTTGAACAAAATTTTGTAAAATGGACGAACCAAACCAATAGTCTAAACCATGGGCGTTAATCGGTGGGGGACAGGGGGACACGTCCCCCCACGATTTTTGGGGTGGGGGACATCATATCAAATGCCCCCCATGTTTTGTCAGAAAAGAAGGGGGACCAATGGGGGACATGTGATGGTGTATACCTTGTCAAGGAGATATAAATTTCCATAGAAAATTAGCAATGCCAAAAAATGTCATGTACCTTACTTTTCAGTGCATTCTCAGTTTCGGACGATAGGGCCAAGTGCATTGAGACAGGATTGACCAACAGTACACTCCAATAGCATTGGCATGCATAATATACATGCATACATATGGCGAGCTTTATACTAGCGCTAGCTATCCAGAGCGAGCGGGGGTTTGGCCGCGCGTGCTCACCCCTCTATGCCTAATATGCTCTATTATGTGTACTGTACGACGGCATACACTCTCTCACCCAAGGACCGACGTAAAGTCACGTAAAACTAACTTTCAGCGAATTGCGATCGATCTATATCGCGGTAAGACGTTGACACCACTATTCTGTGCAAATTGATTCTTACATTAAGCTGGTAAAATTGTTCTAAGCCAGTCAAGCATAAACAATTAAATATTCGTAAAAAATTTCATAAAAGAAGAGACTTTATTCATACTAAAAGTTTTTTCCAATCCTATTTCATTATCAAGATATTTATCACCAAAAACGGGTTTCCTTTTTTCTGGGACACACTGTATTGTACTTGCGATCACTGATGATTAAAGCCACTGTTTAACATTGTGGTTGATCGATTAAAAAAATTCTAAAACTGAACTGCCTGACCTGTCTAATTATGTTCAGATAGATGAAAAAACAACCAAGGATGCAAAAATAATGATAGCAACACATTCACTATCGAGATATTTATGAACATTGTATTTATTATGAGTCTCATAATAATTCTGGCACAGTATCTATGGGGTGATACTTTCGGTTTTCACTTTTTTGAAGCACTAAATGATAATCTTGAAGCATAATTTTTTCACAGGTTCATTTTGACATCCCATCAGATATTCTGATAACATGTATAGACAAACAGTTCAGATTTTTAAAACTGAACACAATGTGAGCCAATGCCTTTAAGATAATCTTCAACTAGCAAATTCGGCCACTGTGGGTGGCAAACAGATTTAAAGCTTTTGAATCAGACAGTAGCCATTATAATTATCATTATATGTGAATTCATCAGATATTTGACAGAATTGGTACAATTCACTCTCAGTTAAAGTCAGTCAGATTTGCTACTTTGTCATAAGTTTGTGATGTCAGTCTAAGGACCATAAATTCCCATTTTACCGTCAAAAATCTTTCCTAATATATTTTCTGAGATTAGTCATGACAGTGTGCTTGCATTCATGCACGTTGATAGAATGACAATTAATTTCGTTTAGAAAGAGCCCCACCCATCCCCCCCAGAAAACAAATGTATTTTGATAAATGTGTATATTCATAAACCTTTATTTCGTATACGAGTCTATTTTTATCACTTATATTATGTTTTATTATGTTATTTTTCATATAAATGCATATGTACAAAACAACCCTTAGATACAATAAATACAAATTGCGAAAATAAAGGTTTGAGGAAAGTGTATCTCAGAAAATAAGGGAATTTGGCAGTCAAGTCATCAGTGTGCAAATGTCACCACAAACTCAAATTTGTCAATACATGTATGTCTCAATCAGTGTTTTTTAATGAACATGTTCATAGCTTTCCTATAAATATTTGGTCAAATTGTTCTTTTAAATATGTACTGTCATTATTAAAATAATTATTTTCCATTGCAAAAATTTGAACCTACTATCGATATAGCGAAACGCCTTATTGAGTGCTGATTGCCAGGCATTAACAATATATAGCAAAACCACAAGAGCACCCAAATTAATGTACGAGAAAAAGTGAATACATTCAGGGAGATCTGTGTGTCTGAAAACACATTTCCCCATAATTGTCTTACCTAATTAAGTTATGCTGTACACGTGGGTATTTGTGGTGAATAACATAGACCCTTAAACAGAGAGCTGAAGAAGACATGCATTACAACAATGTTGCAGCATTTATATTGCATACTGCAGTCATATAATTAAATAGTGCATTCAATTTACATATATGTGTAAATATTCCTTTCAAGGGATATAATATAAATAAAGCACAAGAAATCCTTAGGCACCCATCAAGCAGATATACAGAGAATTCTTAAATACATGATGTAGTGAGGTATATAATATATGCCTCACTACATCATGCATTTCAGAATTATCTAACTTTTATGCATGTATACATTATATACATGTATGCATAAAAGTTTGTGAACAGTTCGGTAACTTATTGCAAACTACATGCAGTTTTAAGGGCAAAAGCAATCTTTGATTTTTTTTATTGCAGCCAGATGGACAGTGACTTTGTTAAACTGTAGATGATCAAACTAGTAGACTTTGATAATTCCCCATGATGTAATGAGGTAATTGCATGCATAGCTGTCAGCCACGAAAGGCTCTATAGACTGGCTTTGCAACTCTGTCAGTTAAAGGGGAAGTCCAGACGATTTTCAGAATTTTGCATCTGAACATCTCTAAATTGGTTATACTGGGTGCAGAGTTTCACAATTTGTAGTAATTGGGAATTGGGATGAGGAAGAAGAATGTTTCCAAAATTCATAACAAATAACATTGAACAAGGATGATGACATAGCAAGTGTGTAGTAGAATGCATGTTTAGCTGCTCAAGGAAGCAGAACAATCGAGGAACACATGCACAAATTCTGCACAGGTAAACTTGTTGAGTAAGTCGTATTATGTAATGGAATTACAGTGCACATTATCGGAATTTATGCACCTTCTATTTCATAATCCTTGTTTAGTGTTTACTCTTTTAGATTTTGATAATACATGTATTTCTCCTCCATGCAGGATCACAATAAATTTCACAAATCTGTATGTAACACTTTTGATTTATGTACTATACCTGATGTGAAATTTTAAAAATCGTCTCGACTTCCCCTTTAATATGGCAGGAATTTATGTGTTTATTTATGTAGTTGAAATTAGTAAATGCCACTTCAGCGATCAACAGGAATGATTTTCTTTCAAAACTATTGGGGTGCCTTTCCCCTTCAACTGCATATTTCAACAAAGTTTTGATGACCAATGTCTAATAATGTGTGATATATTTTTAGAAGTCCTAATAAAATATGAGAGATAATGCATTTTGTTTTGAGTTTGATATGTTTAATTATACAAATACAATCATATTCAAGTCGTTATTGAACAGAATACAAAACAATGCAAACTTTAATTGGGGTTGAGAAAACAAATTAAAGCTGAACTGTAATTGTTCAAGTGTAAATAATTATCATACTTTCTTAAAGGACCTATGTAATGCAAAGGTATGTTGACCTGTTTTGATCAGCAATACCCTAATCATTAGCCAATAAAATATTAAAATATGTGCCATATATTTTATAATAACTTTTCTGTTATTTTTCTTCAGATTATTTAGAAACGCCCACAAAAAGCTTCCAAACCAAGATTCTGTTTGTGACATCATCTGTCAATCACTGCTTAATCAACTATGCAATTGACAAAAGACACTGGAATACACCTTCCCTAAACAGTATAATTTGCATGTTTGAGAACAGTGGCAAATTAGTGGCTGTTGTTGCGTGTTAATTGGTAGAATTTTCTAGCATAGCAACTTCCATTGAACTTGCAAGTACATGTATTTGGGTTGGTATTGTGTGCAAACATGGCAAATGCTTTTGTAGGAATATGGCCACCTCTTGGGAGGACGCATTCCAGTGTCTTGTGTCTAGTGCATGATAATTAAGTAGTGATTGACAGATGATGTCACAAGCAGAATCTTGGTTTGGAAGTTTTTTGTGGGCGTTTCTAAGTAATCTGAAGAAAAATAATAGAAAAACTTATTATAAAATATATGGCACATATTTTGATATTTCATTGGCTACATCAGTGATGATTAGGGTATTGCTGATCAACACAGGTCAACATGCCTTTGCATTTGTACATAGGTCCCTTAAAGCCACTGGTTAACATTGCAGTTGATCAATTAAAAAAAAATTCTAAAACTGTGCTGCCTGACCTGTCTAATTATGATCAGATGAATGAAAAAAACAACCAAGGATGCAAAAATAATGATGGTAACACATTCACTATCAAGATAAAATCTATGAAAATTGCATTTATTCTCGAGAATAATTCTAGCAGAGTAGTCTATGAAGAGGATATTTCAAGTTTTCATATTTTGAAGCACTAAATGATAACTTTGAAGCATAATATTTTCACAGTTCAGTTTTTGCACCCCATCAATATTCTGATAGCACTTAGGACCGTGCAGCTTCGATTTTTTAAACTGAACACAATGCCTTTAAAATAGGCACCTGAAAGGAAAGAATAATAATGGTAGCAAGTTGCCCAGAAGTAATCAAAATTACTCATGAATTATTAATGCTTGTAATGCTCATAAATAGACAATGAACCGGTCACCAATGAAACGAAACAGCATGAAAGAGCATAACTAGAGAGAGAGACACAGAGAGAGGGGGGGGGGGGGGTGTAACAATATAACGAGGTATCACTTTTAAAGTACCTGGGAAGGTGACAAGCTATTTGTGTCCCCCCCCCCCCCCCCCCATGCTCAAGTTCGGATCGACGCCCATGGTCTAAACGATATATGACTGGCCACTTTTGTCTGAATGTAAATTGTTTTCTATGTGGATTTCGTTTTCTCCATATATCTACAAGACTAAATCTATCAAGAAAATCAGTAAAATTGTCATTGAACTTAGTTTTTAAAACTTCCCTAGATCCTGCATAATCCAAATCTCCATCCATTATTGTATTAAAATCGCCACCTAACACATAAATATATCCGTTACCATGCAATTCAGAAATGCATTTATCCAATTCTTCTAATAACTCAAGTTGCATTTTTTCTTTATCTCTCGTGGGAAAATAACAATTGCACAACACTAGCTTAGTCTCTTGAACTTCCAATTTAATTACAATATAACGCCCATTCTTATCTCTTACAACATTTTCAATCTTCAAATTTAAATTTGGAGATAAGAATTAAAACACCTTTGCTGTGGTTAGAACCGTGACTAAAAAATACAGGGCCATTCCACTCTGATTCCCACTTTTCTTCTACCTCAATTGTACTATAAGTCTCTTGAAGTAAAGTAATGTCACTACCTTTACTTTTACACCATTCAAAAATATTCTTCCTCTTGATATTATCCCTTATTCCTGTTACATTCAAAGAAAGCATACTAAAATGGGACTTAGCCATGCAAAAACATGCCACATTCGGAAATAACTAGCATTAATGAGATATTTATAAACACAGATTGTACGGCATCATTTTCAGTCCTGCGAAAATATACAAAGTGGAACACATGTAATAAATGTGAATGTGAACCCAAACCCCAAAAGTCAAAACAGTAAAGTGCATCTACAAAATCACACCACCACACACCAACACAATCACCCCACACCCACATAACCACACCTACATTAACGTCAAAGCTAACCTTGACAAGCCAAACTGTCATGTCAAATTACTAACGAGCTTCCAACCAACAACTATACGATAACAAAAAATATTTATCCACATAATCTAACGAAGAAAAAGAAAAATAAACCTTATAAATACCCCACTCCCTCCTCTCGACAAGAATTGGATAGTGAGAAAGAGAGCCAAAAGAAAAGAAAACAAAAACACTACGAGAAAAAAATTTGCACGCCTCACTTGAAAGAAAATGAAGGAGGGGGAAATCATGCTTTCTTTAACTAGAGTCAGGGGGGTACAATCAATTGATAATATGACCCTCATAATACTATAGAATGAAATGATTATAATAATGGAGTGATAATAGTAAAAACAAAAAAAAATATCACACCCGAACGTTTGAATTGTCTTCAAATAATACGTACAAATGAATACAAGGTCATACTTTTAAGGCAAATACCAAACTTCACATTTAGCAGGATTGATTGGGTTTTGTATGCTCTCAAAAAAAAAAACACACACACCCACCCACACACCCACACAGTCTTGTATTGCTTTATTTCCGAGGACAAGTATTGTTCCTCTATTGTTCCTCCGTCCTCGGACAGTCGACGGAATAAGGCACAAATTCATTGTTCGACGTTCGAGGACTATTGTCCGGCTTCCGAGGACCATTGCTCTCATGATTTTTTATGTTCTCTGTCCGAAAATGTTCTCGGACATACGGCTAAACACGTCCACACGAACGCACACACTGCCACACACACACACACACACCTACCCCACACGCATACTCACGCAGGTGTACTTGTGTGTCTTTCCCTTTGTTCTCTCTATTGTTCAAATAGCCACACAAGCAGCAAAAAAAAAGCCACACAAGCCTGACGGAATAAAGGCATATATTGTGTTTGACTGTCCATTTAGTCACACAAGTATACCTCGGTTGGTACACACGAACGCACACACACTGCTCGCATTCAGGAAGACTTCGCTGACACTGTGAATGGAGAAGAGCCGTCGCGTCTGTTCTGGGATCGTATTTTTAGTAAGAGGAAGAACCAAACACCTATAAAACGTAGGGGGCGGAGAGGATAAAACAAAATTTACTTTGTATTCAGACATTCCCATTTCAGAAAATGCCATCCCGATTTATTTCTTTTAATGGCAATATGATTTTCTTCCTCCCGATATGTGATTAATTTTTTCTTAAGTTCTGCCAGCGACGGTGTTGTTGATTGTGACCTTGCCTTATATATCATGAAAATAACTGTATTACACCAT
The DNA here is from genome assembly GCA_025617745.1 of Heliocidaris erythrogramma. Lineage (NCBI taxonomy): Eukaryota > Metazoa > Echinodermata > Echinoidea > Camarodonta > Echinometridae > Heliocidaris > Heliocidaris erythrogramma. The sequence goes on along the minus strand of CM046863.1, from coordinate 18,579,191 downwards.
TTGATTCTGTGGCAAGTTCCTTCTATACCCACATGTATATCTTGCCAATCTGCATTTCTAAGTTTTTCTATCTTAAAATACTCAATCATATCCTGCCATAAGGATTTAATATAACCCTTCCCACCCCAAACACAAACACACACACACACCCACCTATCTATGTTTCCTATTGTTCGAATTTCAACCGATGACTCCACTACTGAATTGCGTCACAAAATTCATTGACGGAATAAACCTAAACCGATGACCTATTGAATACGGATGACCCATTGTTCTCTTTGTTCGATGTCATCGGTTTGAATGCGTATACACACACACACACACACACACATACACACACGTTTACATGGCTTTACTTCCGAGGACAACTATTGTTCCTCTATTGTTACTCGTCCTCGGACAGTCGACGGAATAAGGCATAAATTCATTGTTCGACGTTCGAGGACTATTGTCCGCCTTCCGAGGACCATTGTTGTCATGATTTTTTTTTTGTTCTCTGTCCGAAAATGTCCTCGGACATAATGCTAAACAAACGCACACACACACACTTCACAGTCACATATGGATCCCTCTTTTCATCTTGTAAATTCATGTATGTGATTGCACTCTGTCAAAAAGGTGTTTTTTACACAAAATTTTAAACCGAGACAGTAGTGCTAACTAGGGGGTAACTTATTCCACTCTTTGACAAAGACTATCCTAAATGAATTTAAAGTAGTATGAGTTCTTACATATGGCTGATGGATAAGCTTTCTCTGAAGGGAAATGTGTAAATCAGATAGAAGATTATTTAAATTACGTCTGGGGACCGATCTTTAACGTCACCATCCAAACGACGTGACTCAGTCTTGGACCAGGTTCCCTGATTGAGTTTAGCTTCCACCAGGGGCGGATCCAGGATTTCAAAAATGAAAGAAGCCAGCTTCTCGAAAAGTCGCTCAGTGGGGGGGGGGGGGGGGGGGGGGGGGGGGGTTTGGGTTAGGGACAAAAAAAAATCATACTTCTCTTCCAAGGGGGGGGGGGGCACGGGCCGGCTGTGCCCCCCCCCCCCCTGGATCCGCCAATGGCTTCCACTGTTAGCTGGATTTACAGATTTACACAACACCCAGCAACCAGGCATGACCATAATAATGTGAAGATCGATGCCAGCAACTATAATTTAGTCTCGTTCACACGGTGGGAGCTAAACTTTAAGTTTCGCTTGTAGGTTCAAAACTTTAAGTTAACGTGAAGTTATATCTTGGAGTTTAGGACCGTATGAACGGACTCGTGGTTTCGAAACTTTAAGTTTACTCGTGGTTCTGGTTAACTTAAAGTTTCGAAACCACGAGTCCCGTATTCAACGTAGCTTTATAACTAGCTTTGTTTTAGGGAAATCCGCCAGTTAATGCGCATGCGCCATACTCCCATAGCATTTTGCCAGACAGAGCGAAATGCAAAAAAAAAAAAGGCTGATCCGTTGATTTATCTGGCCGGTGTAGCGGCAGATACGGGGATCGGCAGATACCGTTCTAAAAACGGCCAAGAACACTATCTGCCGGCGGATCATGTTCCAACCCCGGCAGATACCGTACCTATCTAGACATAGCAACAAATAATGCAAACTGGATTCCAAGTATTGTAGTTCATTCATTAATAACAGGTTAATGGAATACCTCGTTACTAGCAGGGGCGTATCCAGGATTTCCCAATAGGGGGGGGGGGGGCGCCAGGCATTATTGATCGCCGTCCAAGGGCTGAGATGCAAAATAATCCTATATGTGACCAATTTTGAAGCCTATTTAATGAACAACTTTTTTTTTGCTAGTTTTTTGCGCCACCCCCTGGATACGCCACTTACTAGGTCCCCAGGAAAGAAATATCCATAAATTTGAATCACTTAGTAAACAGGTCTATTAGGCACGAGAGTGTCTCGTACAAATCTGCCAATATACAATACACCTTATCTGCAGCGCCGTGGAACCAAATCCGCCGGGGAACCAAATCTGCAAACGTCAAACCCGGCAGATATGGTTCCGAGGTAGAACGATATCTGCCGGCGGATACGGTATCTGCCGGAGAACCGTATGTGCTGCTACACCGGCCGGGACTAACGAGTTACGTACTGTGCTGTTAGTGTCACCGTATGTATTGTACGCATGAAGCTACAATATAGGGCACACATAAGTAATTCATCCGCTCGCAATGCATGCCGGTGAGGCGGAGCAAAGATTATTTGAAATTAATTGATTAGAAATATTCATATAAAATCGATTGATTGTCCTCAGTAAATTTAAAAAGCGTAAATGGTGTTTAATAGACATACTCTTTTCAATTTGACACCTTAGCCGAAGTTGGCTAGCTTTTTATTATTTTTAAAGGATTTATTTTATCACTGGTGCACTTCCACTGTTTCTATGTGCAAATGGGCTGAAATTTCGGCTAGCCTTGTTTCAGCCTAAATATCTTTTTTTAACGCCGGGAAAGTGCCCAAATATTAGGTACTTTATTTGAGAGATATTTATATTTTGTCTCTATTCTGTGAATTTAAACGATTTCTACCGAGGGGTGTTCAAAATATGATTTATAGACAACCTTCGTTATAACACGTGAGTGAATGGGGCCGTGAATTACTTATGTGAGCCCTATAGCGAAACCTAGCTCAGCGTTGTTATGGAAATGTCGTCTGCTTTTTTTGGTCTGGGTTGCGTTTAAATTGATGTAGAGTACTCTTTTTGGATGCTTAACTGCTTAAAGTATCATTTTGAGGTACGTTAAGAGCCATCCTTAATAAAAACATACAGCATTTGTCTATGCTTTGGACAGGTAACACCAAACACCAAAGGAATAATTCATACCCGAGGCTTTCTATGTGGAAAACGTGTCTCTTGTATTTCCAACATTTGAGGGGGGGGGGGGGGGGTGGGGGTTGTCAGTCGCTTGAGAATCTGAGCTAGGATTTTCTGTCGATCAAAGTTATTCAGGTTCACTTTCTGCCTCGGACGTTTGCTAAGATAGGGAAATTCAAATTTATTAACTATCACCATTACAAAACGCTTAGAACGTCTCCCGTTCGAGCCGGTTAGTTTCGCTCTCCTCGATCCCTTTTCAGAGCAATCTCATTCTCTCTCTCTGCCACCCCCCCCCCCCCCCCCCCCCTCAGACTCACACACAACATCCATGGGTAATTATGTGAAACGTCCCCAATCTCCCCTTCTATCCTTATGACGGAATAATACTATAAATAAATTGCGAGAATATGAAGGAAAAGTGAATAAGCAGCCTTTTCTTTTATATTCTTTGTTTTTAAAAGATAAAGACAAAAATTGAAATTCTCTATTTTGATCCAACAGGTGCCATTCAACATCATCAATCGGCCGACACTTCATTCAGGGTGCAAAGGAAACAGTATTCACTATAAAGAATCACACTCCCGCATCATACACGTCAACCGTAGTTTCATGCACGCAAATTGACAATAGTGAGTGATGTCACTGGGACCGTTCTCACTTGCCTGTCCTCATTACCCTTGATTAGATAATGAGAAATTGGTATCAATTTTATCAGTAGATGCAACTCTACCATTTACGGCTGAAATTATTCATATTATAAAATTTTGACCTACTCTATACGGTACGTACCAACGAACGTAGAGGGCGGCAACACTTTGCAGTATTGCTATGAGGAAGGTTCACTTCGCTAAATTTCTGTGACCATCGTTTTCTCTCAGAGAGGTTTTTAGGTAGATTGTAGATTTGATTTTTTTTTTCAATTTATACTTTAAAAAACTTTTGAATTAAAATATTAAAATAATATGTTATGTTCAATAATATTTTTCAATTATTTTTATAATTTTCAAGAGAAAAATGATTAAAATGGTTATAAATTTATCATTTTACTTTACGATACAATAATATGTATTTGTGAGGTTGCTAACGTTTTCCTGCTATATTTCGCTGCTACTACTGCACTGTATTTCGATTTCGACGCGGCCGTGTCCGTACCGTGTGTGCATATATACCGTGTACATTATTGCTACATTATACAGTTCTCTCTCGATCTCGATCTGACCGCCTAAGTAGACTCAGAGTCAGAGCTCGACGATGGATCAATCAAGGTTTGATTTTAGTTATAAATTTAGATTAAATTTTTTGAATGATTATGAAACAAATTTGGCAATCCAGGGTAATAAAATAGAGAGAGCTGTTACTAGTGTTGGCATGCATGCAACGTTAATTTGTTCAATTAAAAAAAAATTGTTCGGATGCTGGATGGAGCGATGATGATCATGATGATGGATGGGGGATCAGATTCGGATGACCGGACACTTAACAAAAATGAAAAAATAAGGTGGCTGGGATATAAGGAATTCTTGCCGTGATAATCATCATCGATATATTTTTCTATAAATAATATCGGGCAAACCCAAAATAGGGGCAGGTCGGCGTGCACGTGCCATGTTTTACAGTGCGGAGATCGGCATAGGCAAAAATGAACACATGTATGATGGGGTGACCATATTTCGCGCACATTCAAATTTTTATTAGAAATGTGATATTCGATACTTGATTTCTCATATTCTACAATAATTTATTTATAAAGTTTTATACCAAACGGAAAGCAAAATTCTGGACTAAAACTTGATTGAACAAGAACATTAATCGACGAAGAATTTCGGAAATATCGCGATCTCAAAACCCAGTGTCGGATCGCAACACACTGAAAAAAAGGGCATAAAAACCACGAGACCTAAGTTCGCGCACGTAAATTAACATCTAAGTTATCCAATATTGCGGTCCAGCAAAGGGAAGATAATTGCATCATTTGTAAGACAAAATATCATACAATCATTTGGTATCACGTTTTACCTACAACTTTGATGACATCTTCTATCAAAATGAGGATTTTTGGACCGTTGTCGGTAACTTCATATTTTTCGGAAACTGACGCAAAAAGTAGCAAAATTGCCGATATTTTGTCATTATCTTCATAATTTGTCACCCAACTTAAAAGAAAATATAGTCCATATGTAATTTTAGCTTCCTCTATCTAATAGCGCTATCAGATTTTCGAAATCTTTTGTAGTTTTTTAGATATTGCCCTGTGCGCGAACTTAGGTCATGCGCGAAATATGGTCACACCACCATACTAGCAAGTTCATAATCAAGTTCAAAACAACTTCCAAATATATTTCAAATCAAGTAATTCATGCTGTGATCATGGGCGTTAATCGGTGGGGGACAGGGGGGACCACACGTCCCCCCACGATTTTTGGGGTGGGGGACATCATATCAAATGTCCCCCCCCCCATGTTTTGTCAGAAAAGAAGGGGGACCAATGGGGGACATGTGATGGTGTATACCTTGTCAAGGAGATATAAATTTTCATAGAAAATTAGCAATGCCAAAAATGTCATGTACCTTACTTTTCAGTGCATTCTCAGTTTCGGACGATAGGGCCAAGTGCAGTACATTGAGACGGGATTGACCAACAGTACACTCCAACAGCATTGGCATGCATAATATACATGCATACGTATGGCGAGCTTTATACTAGCGCTAGCTATCCAGAGCGAGCGGGGGTTTGGCCGCGCGTGCTCCCCTCTATGCCTAATATGCTCTATTATGTGTACTGTACGACGGCATACACTCTCTCACCCAAGGACCGACGTAAAGTCACGTAATGCTAACTTTCAGCGAATTGCGATCGATCTATATCGCGGTAAGAATACGCGCGTGCCATGCTTCTGGACCCTCTGCCCTACCCCCTTCTTTTCTTTTCTCCTTTTCCCTTTATGTTTGTTTATGTATCTGTGCTGTTGGTGTGGCTGTTCCTCTTTCCTTATTTGTTTTATCTGTTCGTTTGCTGTTTTTTGTGTGTTGTGGTGGGATGGAGGACGGGTGGTAGTGTCTCCTACTTTTTTTTCCTTTCTTTTTTCTTTCTTTTTTCTTTCTTTTTTCTATTTTCTTCCTATCATGTTTTTCTTTTATTTTTCCTCTTTTAATTTAATTCTTTCTCTCTGAAGGAAATTGTTATATGACCCAACAATATATTTTTGTTTTAAAGAATGTTAAGGTAATTTCATACGAAATATAAAACTTTATTTACGTTTTGTTTATTGAAAATACATTTCACTTGTCTTTTTTCCTTTTTTTTTAGGTATGGAATGAAATGTGTAACTTAAATATATATTTTTACATGCAAGGTTCTGTATTGTTTTGAAATGTGAAACTTCAGTTAGTAATATTTATGTGAAGATTATTTATATTGTGTGAAATGTTTCTTATGTTTGAAATGTATATTGTATTGTATGAAATGTTTGTTATATTGTATGAAATGTTTCAAATTATGTTCAATTTTCTTTGAGAGAGAATAATAAAAACTTCTGAAAACAAAAAAATGCTAGTTTGCATTATATTGATGCATTGATGACGCGTACGTAACAGTACAATACAGCTAGGGTAGGTGCAGGTAATATGGGGCTGCAGGTAATATGGGACCCTGAGCTGAGGTTCACAGTAAAAGCCACAGCAACCATACATATTTTGTCAATTTCACTGAGCTGGAAGCCTAAGCATTGCATTATTCTTGGCATAGGACTGGTCTGCAGGTTTACTTTTCTTCAGACGATCTATAAATTATATAATTTTAAGTCAACATATTCATTAAAGGTTCTTAAAATGTGAAATCATCTTACAGTTAATGACTTTTATACATTTTAAAGTAAATACCAGACATAATAGAGTCGTTTTAATGTGAACCTAATGTCTTTAATTAATGGTCCCATATTACCTGCACATGCAGGTAATATGGGACTATTGGTGATGATGTCATAATTTGCATATAATGGACAGGGGGCTGGTGATAATTTTGTTTTCTTTACATTAAAAGTTAGACTAGTCGTTACTGATTCATGGGAACAAAGTATATTCTGTGTGTCTTTATTTGTCTTTATGCAAATTATGCAAATGAGCTTAAGGGTCCCATATTACCTGCACCTACCCTACATGCATAGTAGGCTAACTAGGCCTAGGCCGCGCCGCGCCGGCCTACAATTACAAAGTCTATGCTATGATGGAACCAAGATTGGCAAAAATGCAAGATGCCCGTGACAAAAGGGACAACTGTAAGTTAAAATTCTCTAGTTTACTTTCATAATGTATAATGTAAAATTGTGCAGACCTAAAAAAGAGAAGAGTGTACATTTGGCCTGCTGATAAATTTCACAACTTGTTAAATTGTTTAATTTTAAATCATAAATGACCGTAGGTCTATCATCTACATGTAACTTGTAGCGTAACTTCGTTTGTCAACCGTCCACATGTACTTAGTTTTGACATGATTTATAACTCTTAAAAGTCTTTTTTTTCCCAAATGACGAAATTTAGATTTCTTAGCCCATGCGGGTTGTAGGCTATAGTAGCCCACTAATTGCCCCTTCACAACTGAAGTTCATATAAACGATGACTAATTGGCTTCCTTGTACAGTATTTTTTTTTTTGGCCCTTAGACCCCCCCCCCCCCCCCTTAATAAAAAGGCCATGTGGGATTTGGCTTTTTAACCAAATAAATATTTATTCAGCGTGAGCAAATGTACTAGAAAAACCACATGAGATTTATTACCCTGAATATAATGTGAGCCAATGCCTTTAAGATATAATCTTCAACTAGCAAATTCGGCCACTGTGGGTGGCAAACAGATTTAAAGCTTTTGAATCAGACAGTAGCCATTATAATTATCATTATATGTGAATTCATCGGATATTTGACAGAATTGGTACAAGTCACTCTCAGTTAAAGTCAGTCAGATTTGCTACTTTGTCATAAGTTTGTGATGTCAGTCTAAGGACCATAAATTCCCATTTTACCGTCAAAAATCTTTCCTAATATATTTTCTGAGATTAGTCATGACAGTGTTCTTGCATTCATGCACGTTGATAGAATGACAATCAATTTCGTTTAGAAAGAGCCCCCCCCCCCCCCCCCCAAGAAAACAAATGTATTTTGATAAATGTGTATATTCATAAACCTTTATTTCGTATACGAGTCTATTCTTTATCACTTATATTCTGTTTTAAAAAATGTTTATTTTTCATATAAATGCATATGTACAAAACAACCCTTAGATATACAATAAATACAAATTACGAAAATAAAGGTATGAGCAAAGTGTATCTCAGAAAATAAGGGAATTTGGCAGTCAAGTCATCAGTGTGCAAATGTCACCACAAACTCAAATTTGTCAATACATGTATGTCTCAATCAGATAGTGTTTTTTTAATGAACATATTCATAGCTTTCCTATAAATATTTGGTCAAATTTTTCTTTTAAATATGTACTGTCATTATTAAAATAATTAATTTACATTGCAAAAATTTGAACCTACTATCGATATAGCGAAACGCCTTATTGAGTGCTGATTGCCAGGCATTAACAATATAGCAAAACCACAAGAGCACCCAAATTAATGTACGAGAAAAAGTGAATACATTCAGGGAGATCTTTGTGTCTCAGAAAACACATTTCCCCATAATTGTCTTACCTAATTAAGTTATACTGTACGCGTTGGTATTTGTAGTGTATAACATAGACCCTTAAACAGAGAGGTGAAGAAGACATGCATTACAACAATGTTGCAGCATTTATATTGCATACTGCAGTCATATAATTAAATAGTGCATTCAATTTACATTTATGTGTAAATATTCCTTTCAAGGGATAGATAAAGCACAAGAAATCCTTAGGCACCCATCAAGCAGATATACAGAGAATTCTTAAATACATGATGTAGTGAGGTATTTAATATATGCCTCACTACATCATGCATTTCAGAATTATCTAACTTTTATGCATGTATACATTATATACATGTATGCATAAAAGTTTGTGAACAGTTCAGTAACTTATTGCAAACTACATGCAGTTTTCTCACGATATAGTTACACATTTATTCCACTGTTAAAAATAAATTGAACTATATGAATCAGTTTTGACTTTTCTTTAAATAAGTTTGCAAGTGTTAATTGATTCCGTGTGTAATTCATCCTTTTTAGTAATAGACTCCTTTGTTCTTCATATTTTTGACAGTTTATTAATACATGTTCAACATCATCATATATCAAGCACTCATCGCACAGACCATTCGGGTGTTTACCTATTTTAAATTGATAGCTTTTGAGGCTTTAAAAGGTATCAAAACGAAATCTATTAATAATTACTTCTTGCCATCTCTTCATTGACACAAGTTTATGTCTTAAGGTTACATTTCTTTCAATTCGTTTATAATTCTTATTTTTAGACTCATTCCATTGTACTTGCCATTTTCCTTTTAATTTTGCTTTTAGTGTGTGTTTAACTTCTGTGATTGTTAATGGTAAAGTTATATCAATATTCTGTTTTTTTCTAGCTCGTTTTGCCAGTAGGTCTGCCTCTTCATTTCCGCGGATTCCAGAATGTCCAGGAATCCATTCAAAAACCACCCTGCAATTCTGATTATGAATATTTAGTAACATTAATCTTATATCACATACTAGTTTATTCTCAGGATTAAACTGCGAAATGGCTTGAATGGCACTTAAGCAATCCATAAAAATACACACATGTACAGGCTGATATTCTTCAATCCATTCAAGTGCCATGAGCACAGCAATAAATGGAAGTATTATCATTTAAACGTACATGCTTGGAGCATTTAAAAAACGGAATATAAATGCTACTCCCTGTAGTATTTCTGGTGATCACTTTCTTTCCACTTGTCTGCAAAATAATGCTTTTGCCAGCAATTTTTTTGCAGTAGATGATTAGGATGAGAGTAATGAATACTAAGCTTATCATTGTACAATTGACATAAGAAATCTCGACTTAACTGTGTAGAGGGGGTTCACCACATTCAACCTGCAAGGCATTATGGGGTGTACCGTGTAAAGCCCCAGTAACAACTCTAAGAGCCTGGTATCGTATACTTTCAAGCTTTTGTGTGTCTTAGAAGCTGAATTAAAGGCCTCACAGCCATACTCTAGAATGGGTTTCATGAGCATCTTGTACAGATGTAACAAAGTACAACTATCGGCACCCCATTTCATACCACTTATGCACTTTAGTAAGTTCAGTTTCTTCTTACACCTTGCTATAATATATTTAATATGATCTTGCCATGTTAATTTACTATCAAAGATTACTCCGAGAAATTTAGTACAATTTGTAATAGATATAGGAGTCTCATGAATAGTGAGTTTCGTTTCTTGCTTTCTTTTATTTGTAAAAAGTACAGCAATTGTTTTATTAGCCGCCAATTTAAAACCCCATTTCTTGCACCATACATCAATGCTATCTAGATTCTGTTGAATCTGATTAGTAATGAACTTTACATTCCTATTTGTTTTCCAAATTGCTATATCGTCTGCATATTGTGATATGTTAACATTTGTTATAATAGAATGTAAATCATATACTGCTATGTTAAAAAGGGTGGGGCTGATAATACTCCCTTGAGGAATACCATTATCGATCTCTTTCAAACCAGAGAAAGTTCCATTCAATTTAACTTGTATTTTTCGATCTGAAAGGAAGTTTTTAATCCACTTTACCATTCGCCCATATATACCTAGTTGTTGTAATTTAATTAAAATACCTGTAGGCCATACCATATCATATGGTTTTTCCAGATCTAGAAATACTGCCAAGGTACTTTCCTTGTTGGCAAAACCTTTATCAATACTAGATTGCAATTGAATTATGTGATCCTTAGTGTTTCTTCCTTTTCGAAAACCACTTTGTTGTGTATTAAATAAGTGATGCTTTTCAAGTCTGTTATTGATCATTCGTTCCGTCAATTTACACATAGTGCATGTTAGGGCAATCGGTCTATATGATTTTGAGTCTGAAGGGTTCTTTCCTGGTTTGAGTACCGGAATAAGAACTGCTTCTTTCCAAGAAACTGGATTTATAGAAGTTGACCATATACTATTGAAAATCAAAAGTACCTTCTTGCCTTTCCAGGAAGATGTTTAATGAACAAATTACTTATTTCGTCTTTCCCAGGAGTTGTGCATTTTGAGGATGCAATAGCATCATTCAATTCAAACATAGTAAAATCATCATTATATATTAAATCCTCATTCTCAACAATGTCAAACTTCTCCTCACTTTCTTTTTTCTTCTTCAAAAATTCCTCACTATTATTTCCATTACTGCTTACCTTGACAAAATGATTTACCATGTGGTTAACCTTATCTATATCTGTTATTAAATCCAAATTGCCATGTTTCAGAATAGGAATACTGGTTGTCTTTTTAGTCTTGTTAATACGTTTAATTTTCTCCCAGATGTGCTTTGAGGATGTTTGATTATTAATGGAGTTACAAAACTGTCTCCAATCCTCCCTTTTCGCCTGCTTAACTTTCCGAGAAATGGCACTTGCTCTTTTATATGTTATTAGATCGTCAGGATGACATGATTTTTTAAAGACTTTTAGGCTTTTTTTCCTATTTTCCACAGCTTGTTTACATTCATCAGTCCACCATGAAGATGGAGGTTTATATGATTTATTTGTTTTAATAACAGCAAAAGATTGATTAATTGCTTGTTTGAATTGACTCATACAATTATTATACAAACCAAATTGTGCTTATCTATGAAACATTCTACCGCCTGTCCATTTGAATCTGTATTTTTGCTACCCCACAAAGAATTATGGCTATTAAAATCTCCACAAATGATTGTTTTATCGTTCATATATTGCTCTATATCATCAAGTATATGTGTGTCACTTATACTCAAACATGGGTTATATACATTAACTATATTCATCCTTTCCTTATTCTTACAAAAAATTTCGATAATTTGATACTGTACTTGAGTATCTTTATCTTTTATGAAATTTACTGGAATGCCCTTCTTCACAAAAATAGCGCAACCTCCTCCTGCACATTTATCTAACCTTAAATTCCTGTCAACTCTAAATAAATGATATCCATAAAGATTAAACTCTTTGTCTTCCTTTAACCAAGTCTCTTGTAAACAAATTATATCAGGTTTAACATCAAAATTATTTAAAGCATGTTTTAATTCACAACCATGTGCAACTAAAGACTGGGCATTCCACTGCAAAATAACCACCATTAAGATAAGCTGATTAACAAACAATAACAATTTGTAGACATCATTCTTTTCTTTTGTCATCAGTTGTTAGTTGACTTTGTGTTTTTTCTCTCTGCCTTTCTTCCGCTTCAATGATGGAAATAAGCGTTCAACAAACAACTTGACTTCCTGCTCTCTCTCCTTGCCTAATTTTGAATCCCAAATCTTCAGTGTCCCAATAAGTAAATTTGTTGTCTACATTAAGACGGATATTCTTGGCAGCGTACGAAATATTAAGAGTTACTCGAACCTCCTGAATTTTCTTTTCTGTCTTAAAAGTGTTGCATCCAGCATATGCCGAAGAGTGATTTTCTCCGCAACGACTACACTGTACCCTGTCTTTCTGGGTGCATTCCTCGAAAGTGTGAGGGCCACTGCACCGAACACACCGCGTAGAACTACGGCATGCACTCGCAACATGACCCAGTCGCTGACATTTGTAGCAACGGATTACAGGTGGAATATAAGGTTTAGTTTCAAAGATCTCATAACTTAATTTAATTTCAGCAGGCATTTGAGGGCTATTAAAAGTTAGGACAACTGATGAGGCTTTCCTAATCTGCCCATCTCTTCTATGCGTGATTCTTCTAGCATCCATTACTCCATATTTCCGACATTCACTTACAATTTCTTTATCTTCAACTTCAAAAGAAACTCCTGATATTACCCCTCTACTCTGAGTCTCAGATTTAGCAAATTCTCCCTTAACTATCCATTCTCCAAGTTGAGTGACGTTCTTTAATCTTAGAGCTTGTGTAGAAGTCATACACTGTACACTAATGCCACCTTGACTTGTTCTGCCAACGTTCTTTACAAAACCTTGTCCATGATCATTGAGTGCCTTTGCAATTTTAATAGGATTAACCTTAGCAAGTTTAATGTCTGGTGATGTAAATAAAACAATTTTAGGGTTAGATTTAGACCTAGCTTGTAACTCTTGTTCAGTGTTCATTTTAAATTTTGCCTGTTTGTTTTTTGGTTTTGGCGTTTTCCGCTGGCCATGCTCAACTTCAATGTCACTACTAGCGCTACTACTACTCGTATTCCTATCCCTATTAGATCTTTTCAGACCATTGCCAGAGTTACAGTTAGTATTAACTTGACTTTGTCGATAAGACATGTAAGATCTTGAACTTGTTGAAGGTTCTTGAGCCTGACTAATCAATTTCTCAAGAGAAGTTTGGTCACTCTTTTTCCTAATTTTCTGTTGAATCTGATCGTTTAGTTGTTTTTGAGATAGATGTTCCCATGACATGGACTCTACAGAGTTATCAGAGTCATTGCCATCAGAGGTCAAAAGCGCCGCAGCGCTAGCGGCCATATTGACCTTCCTCTCAACTCAAAATCCACACCACACGTATGTACTGTCAAAAATATTGATAAGAATCCGAAAAATAAAACCACCAAAAACAGTGTGAACTGTAAAATAACAGATAAAGACAGAGTCGGCCTCACCAAAACACAATTCTCGTCAAAGTCAACAAACTAGCACGTAGAAAATAAAACACGTGGCTTCGTTCTCAAACGAAAAGGCTAAGCCATGAGCCGAGATCACGCTGAGCGGGTGTTAAATAGCCCGGAGCGGCCGGATGTACGCTCGGACCACTCACGCTGTGATTGGTCGCTGCCGTTGACCAATCACCGGGCGCGGCATTGTTCCCTGCCGTGTCGGCGCTGTGATTGGTCGCTGCCGTTGACCAATCACCGGGCGCGGCGTTGTTCCCTGCCGTGTCGGCGGGGGGCGCGCTATCCTTGGCCAGTTCTAACCGGTTAGCTGCGTGGCGCTGAATAGCAGATAACCATTCGTTAGGGATGTCAATGCCGTTATCCCTGTTAATGTTATTCGAGTGCAATCGGATTTGAATAGCTTCTTTCACCCGGCGCGTGCTTGTCCTGCGCAACGCAACTGATATTATCCCAGCCGGGATAGTGCTCGGCAGTCCAAGCATGCTCAGCAACAGCCGAGCTATCAGTGCATCCGAGGCGAACATCCCGGCGATGTTCATGCATGCGCTCCCCGACGGGTCTACCAGTCTCGCCAATATAAACCTTGTCACAGGTCGAACATGGGATCTTGTAGACAACTCCATCGCGCCTATTCGGGAGGACAGGGTCCTTCGGGTGGACCAGCTGGCTGCGAATAGTTGTGTCGGACTTAAACACAACGCGAATATCATGCTTTTCCAAGCGCCGGCGGAGTAGGTGCGCAATGTTATCAACATACGGGAGAACAATGGTGGACTTGAAACGGCTAGGTTCCTCGGGAGTTGTGTGCTTCTTCCGGGAGGCGCGATTCACAAATGACTCGGGATAGCCATTGGCAATGAGCGCTGAGGAGACGTGTTGCTTCTCTATCGCTGTGCATTGGGGTTTGGACACTCGGATTCGTGAGGCTCTTTCATAGAGACACTTCACTACCCCGCGCTTGACGGACTTCGGATGATGCGAATCAAAAGCCAAATACTGATCGGTATGCGTGGGCTTCCTGTATACGGTAGAAGTCAAACGGCCTTCAGTGTCGCGGTGCACCATGGTATCAAGAAAGGCGATGCGCTCGTCCCTTTCTGTCTCCATAGTTAAACGGATAGAGGGCTGCTGCGCGTTCATGTGCTCGAGTAGATCATTGGCGGATGATCTGGAGGTGATGATGAAAGTATCATCAACGTAGCGCTTCCACACCATCGGGGCGCAATCAGGTGGGCAGATCTCCAGCGCGCGTTCCTCGAATGACTCCATGTAGAGATTAGCAATGACAGCGGAAACCGGACTGCCCATTGCCGCTCCCTCCTGCTGCTCATAGAAATCACCGTTATACATGAAGTAAGTCGAATGCAGCACAAACTTCAGCAGGTCAACTATCTTCGCCGGTGATAGTTGAGTGCGTTCGGACAAAGATGCATCAGCGCTAATATCATGCTTTTCCAAGCGCCGGCGGAGTAGGTGCGCAATGTTATCAACATACGGGAGAACAATGGTGGACTTGAAACGGCTAGGTTCCTCGGGAGTTGTGTGCTTCTTCCGGGAGGCGCGATTCACAAACGACTCGGGATGAACCTCTTCCAATCTATTAGCTCGAAGTATGGGCACACTGCCCTAAGACTCGTCCGAAGATACGAACGCTGCTCCAAACGACTCGCGAGATTTTCTAACCACCTTACTTTTCTAACGCGTTGTATTAAGAATTCCGTCATTCCCAAGGATCTCAAAGTTCGTCCACCCGTACCTACCAAAGTCACGCGCCTCGTTGCCATCAACACGTCACGTCGTTTCCTTCGCGAAAGAATTCGTCTTACACGTATGACCATCAAGTCCCTTCGCCAGGAGGTTGATAAATGTACTACCCATATCCGTTCAACGTTCGCCGAAGAATACCACACTGGAGTTACCGAACGCATCAACCACATCTACCGCATCGTTTTCGAGAAGAGCAAGACCCGTCAACAGGAGAAATACCGCAAACTTCGCGAATCGTCCGACGCTGCTCCCGCACGTTCCGGTTCCGAATCATGGGTGGTTAATCTATCCAAACGCAAACTGTCTCCAGACGAGAACGCACTCCGGCCCGCGTGCCTGCTACTGAGATTATCGCAAAGGTTGAATCCACCATCCGTAAGTGTAGCGCCGAGACTGTTAACTCAGCTCGCCACTGCCGAGCCGCCAAAGCCCAACATCACGCCCGATATGCGTAAGGCGAAACTGAGAAGATATGGTGAAAAGGAAAGAGAGAAGGGGCGGATCTAGGGGGGCACTTCCGGCCCCTGCCCCCCCCCCCCCTTTGGAAGAAAAGTATGCATTTTGTGCCCCCCTTTTAGAATGAAGACCTTTTTTTTTTTTGCTTGTCAGCAAATTATGGAAGGGAAACTGGACCCCCATAATTGTTGTTGACAAACGCCCCCCCCCCCCCCCCCGAGCGACTTTTCGAGAAGCTGGCGAGACCAGCAAAATACGGGTCTACCTTGACAAACCTTCATTTGTGTGCCCCCTCTTATACTCAATCCTGGATCCCCCCCTGGGGTAAGGTCTGAATAGAAGTGGTGGCGATGTCAAATTAAATTTAGCTTAATTACCCCTCCTCTAAAAATAATAACAATGAAATAGGTTAATAAATGAATATATACATACATAAATACACACCTAATATTAATAATATTGATTATTAATTAATTTCAAAAAATATTTGAATAAATGAATAAAAAAATAATACAAAAAATAAATCATGAATAACCAAAAATTAATGAATAGAATTATTTAGAACTTTTTAATAAAAGATAATATGAATTGAATTCATGTCGAAATTTCCAATTTCCAATTAATTCCCTGCAGCAAGAATCACTGGTTTTGCCTTTAACGTTGTTGTTGTTGCTGTTTGTTTGTTTGTTTTTTTTTCTTTTTGTTTTATGGATGTGTTTAGCCGTTGTCATAAATTATGAAATATTCATACCCTGACAGCACAGCTATATATACGTCCTCGGGCACGTCCAGTGCAGCGAGATGGTATGACGCTCGGTACCTTTCCATCGCCTTGCCCAGCCGCCTACGCTAGACTGTATACCGTTAACAAGCTCAGTAGACGACGCATTCATTGATACCGCATTTTGATGGATCAGCGAATGGATTTTATTTAATTTCAGCAGTACGCCCGCAGCGGGAGAGAGGTTACCCCTATCCCGAAATGCATTGCGAGTGGTCACAAAATCAGCTTGCCGAAAACGTCATGAATTTAGCACACTGGTACAATCACTGATCACAAAGGTGCCTATTTACGATAAGATTATGGATTATAGAAATAAAATTTACACGGCATCATGAATAGAATAATGTTTTAAATAATGTATTCTTGCATTATATATATTTTTTTGAAATCTGCATCTATTCATAGTATCTCCTTTTGTCTTCATGTCGCTGTCAATCCGTCATTGTATTTCTTCGATTCATGGTTTTGTTGGCATGCCTACCAAAATGTGCGCGCACTTCAACTGCATGCGCGTAAGAAGTGAACCTTCCTAGATCCTCATAGCAATACTGCAAAGTGTTGCCGCCCTCTACGTTCGTTGGTACGTACATGACACGTGGCGTTGTGGCGTGCGCCTGTACATAATCCAGCTACCAGTGGAAGTTATAAACTGATTCAGCGGACCCAGGTTCGAGACTGAGTCACGTCTTTCGGATGGTGACGTTAAGGTCGGTCCCAGACGTAAATAATCATATCTGATTGATACACGTCTGTAAAACCCAATTACACACACACGTGCCTGCGAACATACGAAATGGACAGGCGTGGGCTGACTAACGCATCCAGATCTAGTAAATCTGAGACAATTGTTGATAATCTGCAAAAAATTGCTTCAGTTGCTGATCTAGAGGACTACCATGCTACTCATCTCTTTGGTTTTGTTGAGCAGAATACTGATGTAAGAATTTTGCCATTTTAAAAATTATTTAAATGGGGAGTAGGCCCTCCCTTGTAAAAAATAACCATGGTTTTACTGTCATAACCATGGTATAACCATGGTTTTACCATCATAACCATGGAAAACCATGGTTTTACAATGGACCAATAACCATCCATGGTTTTGCCATCAAATCCATGGTAAAACCATGGATAAACCATGGTTTTACCATGGTTAAATAACCATGGTTATAGAACCATGGTTAAGCCACGGTTTTACCATGGTTAAAAAACCGTGGTTAAATAACCATGGATAAACCATGGTTTTACCATGGTTAAATAACCATGGTTATAGAACCATGGTTAAGCCACGGTTTTACCATGGTTAAAAAACCATGGTTAAATTACCATGGATAAACCATGGTTTTACCATGGTTATGAGAACCAGGGTTAAACCATGGTTTCACCATGATTTTGGCTGTAAAAGCATGGTTATACCATAGTTTTGGTTGTAAATCCATTATTATACTATGGTTCTACCATGGATTGGATTGTAAAACCATAGTGTTACCAGTGATTTTGATACCGTGGTTTTGATTATGGTGATACCGTGGTTTTGAGTTTTGATTGTAAAAGCCATGGTTCTACCGTGGATTTGATTGTAAAACCATGGTTATACAGCGGTTTTGGTTGTATAACCATGGTTATACCGTGGATTTGATTGTAAAACCAATAGAAACCACTTAATTTGAATATTAAATACTGGGTGCTTGTGTATTCACGTTTTCATATTATTTATTAAAATTTGCAGTACATTTCTTCATTGTTGATGATTTACACCAAAACGTTTATCAAATACAAAGATGGGTCAACAAACGATTACTAGAACAATTCATTCACTGGTATCAATTACAGGTAATTAAACAGGAATTAAGGAAACACTAACCAGGAACTAAAATATGTTCATTCAATACATATATATGGACGATTCCCTCACACTTTAAAATATGCAAAGTCTTCAAAATTCCATTGCACTTTGGAAGTGTTGCAGACATACCAGAGTAACTTTGTTGCTATTGCCACTGGTAGTTACTAGTACAAGAGTTTCATATCTTGTAACATACCAAGGCCAAATAGTTAAACTGGTTATACTGGTTTTCACTGGTCTAAGTGATTGGACTTGTAGAAATTTCTTTCTGGTTTCACCGTCTTAACGATGGATAAACCATGGTTTTACAATGGACCAATAACCATATGGTTTTGCAATCAGAGCAAAAAAAGGTTTAAAAAGTTAAAAAACCATGGTTATAAACCATGGTTATAGAATCCACGGTTTTACCATGGTTAAAAAACCATTGTTAAACCACGGTTTTACCATGGAATTGGCTGTAAATCCATGGTTTTGATTGTTATACCGTGGTTTTGGTTGTAAAAGCCATGGTTCTACCGTGGATTTGATTGTAAAACCATGGTTATACAGCGGTTTTGGTTGTAAAACCATGGTTTTAAAACCACGGTAAAACCACGGTAAATCCATGGTAAAACCATGGTTTTACCGTGGTTTTACCGTACCATGGGAACCATGTTTTTTTTTACAAGGGCTAGGCCATGTAGGCCTAGGCCCGAGTTCTAATCTTAGACTAACTCCAGACCAGGGAGCTCCCTGGAGTTAGTCTTGGACTGGAGTCTTGGAGTTGGACTGTGCAGTTGTACCACCATGGTCTACGCATGAGGCATGACCACACTTTACTGCGGCAGCGTTCGGGCTGCGATCAGCAGTCCTTTGGCTTTGAACATGTTGAAACTTAAAGGTTGCATGCCTCTTATTAAATCCTAGACCGAAAATTCTGTCTCTCGTTCGTAATAGCTCTTCAGCCGATCCTATCCAAATAAGAGGCTAACGAACGAGAGACAGAATTTTCGGTCTAATTAAATCCAAGCTCGTATGTCAAAACTAGGCATGAAATAACCTCATTTGAAGATGCTTTAGCGTTACATGTACATGTAGGTACTTACATTACTTTCCGACTAACTCAAAACTGTCGTATTTCTTTTCGATGAGGATGATATAAAAAAGGCCTGTTATTATTGCCCGGCTCCTGTACTAAAAACCCAGGGGGGGGGGGGGGGGGGGTACTCACGTATATTGGGTATACGGGGACGTGCCGCTGGGAAGGGTGACTTTTTGAAGAAAGATCCTTAGACATGGGTCCCCTTTTCATTAAAAAGATCCTTAGACATGGGTCCCATTTTCCCCAAAAAGATCCTTAGACATGGGTCCCATTTTCCCCAAAAAGATCCTTAGACATGGGTCCCATTTTCCCCCAAAATTTTCAACACTTATTTTGTAAATGAATTTTAGATATAGTTCTAATTACATTCATTCAATTATATGACTTGTTTAATATATGCTATTCTAGAATAGGTAACTGTCTGAAAGTGGCAGAGTGGTCTTGAAGAGGAGGGAAATGAGGGGTAGATGGAATAAACAGGTTAATTACCTTAATTTCTGTCAGGAATATAGTGGACAGTTCGCACAGTCCACACTTGGATTATATTTCTGAAATTAATATTTACAAGAATCAGTAACTGTCTAAAAGTGGCAGAGTGGTCTTGAAGAGGAGGGAAATGAGGGGTAGATGGAATAAACAGGTTAATTACCTTCATTTCTGTCAAGGAAATAGTGGACAGTTCACACAGTCCACAGAATTATGTCAATAGTGGCTTATTTCACGATCAAGTATAGATTCTCACAGAACAAGACACGCACAGCTTAACACTTTGATAGTTTGTGTATTCTATATTGAAATGCTGCAATATCCAAGTGTATTATAGTATTGGACTCACTATATTTGGTCGTGATATAAGCCACTATTGTGTACAAACGTATGGAGCTCTTTCCATAGACTTGTACACACTAGTGGCTTATATCACGATCAAGTATAGACAGTTAAATCTAGTGGACTCACTATATATATTTTGGTCGTGATATAAGCCACTATTGTGTACAAACGTATGGAGCTCTTTCCATAAACTTGTACACACTAGTGGCTTATATCACGATCAAGTATAGACAGTTAAATCTAAATTTTCAACACTTATTTT
Source organism: Heliocidaris erythrogramma (assembly GCA_025617745.1). Classification (NCBI taxonomy): domain Eukaryota; kingdom Metazoa; phylum Echinodermata; class Echinoidea; order Camarodonta; family Echinometridae; genus Heliocidaris; species Heliocidaris erythrogramma. Next base: position 18,558,579 of record CM046863.1, on the reverse strand, counting down.
GTAAATGAATTTTAGATATAGTTCTAATTACATTCATTCAATTATATGACTTGTTTAATATACGCTATTCTAGAATAGGTAACTGTCTGAAAGTGGCAGAGTGGTCTTGAAGAGGAGGGAAATGAGGGGTAGATGGAATAAACAGGTTAATTACCTTAATTTCTGTCAGGAATATAGTGGACAGTTCGCACAGTCCACACTTGGATTATATTTCTGAAATTAATATTTACAAGAATCAGTAACTGTCTAAAAGTGGCAGAGTGGTCTTGAAGAGGAGGGAAATGAGGGGTAGATGGAATAAACAGGTTAATTACCTTCATTTCTGTCAAGGAAATAGTGGACAGTTCACACAGTCCACAGAATTATGTCAATAGTGGCTTATTTCACGATCAAGTATAGATTCTCACGGAATAAGAGACTAGTGGCATATTTCCCCCGACTCTATTTTCCTTGAAAAATTTTCCTTACATGCTTCGATGCGTCTCTCATTGATCGGATCGTTGAACTTCAGCTCGCTGTGCACGTGTGCGTTCATTCATGCTTAGGTTCATTGCTTACACATGAACTAGGCCGCGCCCATTACGTGCATTGTCGCAAGCTGATTGGCTCATGCCTCTTCTCGAGCCAAAGAGTCGGTGCACTGTTGAAAGCCAATTGGCGGAAATTCACTCACATGCGCAAAAGTCTCTCAAATTCTTTATCGTTTATTCCGTCATGCGCACAGCTTAACACTTTGATAGTTTGTGTATTCTATATTGAAATACTGCAATATCCAAGTGTATTTAAGTATTGGAAGCACTATATTTGGTCGTGATATAAGCCACTATTGTGTACAAACGTATGGAGCTCTTTCCATAGACTTGTACACACTAGTGGCTTATATCACGATCAAGTATAGACAGTTAAATCAAGTGGACTCACTATATTTGGTCGTGATATAAGCCACTATTGTGTACAAACGTATAGTCCTCTTTCCATAGACTTGTACACACTAGTGGCTTATATCACGATCAAGTATAGACAGTTAAATCTAGTGGACTCACTATAATTTGGTCGTGATATAAGCCACTATTGTGTACAAACGTATGGAGCTCTTTCCATAGACTTGTACACACTAGTGGCTTATATCACGATCAAGTATAGACAGTTAAATCAAGTGGACTCACTATATTTGGTCGTGATATAAGCCACTATTGTGTACAAACGTATAGTCCTCTTTCCATAGACTTGTACACACTAGTGGCTTATATCACGATCAAGTATAGACAGTTAAAACTAGTGGACTCACTATATTTGGTCGTGATATAAGCCACTATTGTGTACAAAAGTATGGAGCTCTTTCCATATAGACTTGTACACACTAGTGGCTTATATCACGATCAAGTATAGACAGTTAAATCTAGTGGACTCACTATATTTGGTCGTGATATAAGCCACTATTGTGTACAAACGTATAGTCCTCTTTCCATAGACTTGTACACACTAGTGGCTTATATCACGATCAAGTATAGACAGTTAAATCTAGTGGACTCAATTTATTTGGTCGTGATATAAGCCACTATTGTGTACAAACGTATGGAGCTCTTTCCATAGACTTGTACACACTAGTGGCTTATATCACGATCAAGTATAGACAGTTAAATCAAGTGGACTCACTATATTTGGTCGTGATATAAGCCACTATTGTGTAGAAACACATGGAGCTCTTTCCATAGACTTGTACACACTAGTGGCTTATATCACGATCAAGTATAGACAGTTAAATCTAAGTTTTCAACACTTACTTTGTAAATGAATTTTAGATATATAGCTCTAATTAGATTCATTCAATTATGTGAGTTGTTTAATATATGCTATTCTAGAATAGCTAACTCTCTGAAAGTGGCAGAGTGGTCTTGAAGAGGAGGGAAATGGGGGGTAGATGGAATAAACAGGTTAATTACCTTAATTTCTGTTAGGAATATAGTGGACAGTTTGCACAGTCCACACTTGGATTATATTTCTGAAATTAATATTTACAAGAATCAGTAACTGTCTAAAAGTGACAGAGTGGTCTTGAAGAGGAGGGAAATGAGGGGTAGATGGAATAAACAGGTTAATTACCTTCATTTCTGTCAAGGAAATAGTGGACAGTTCACACAGTCCACGGAATTATGTTAGTGGCTTATTTCACGATCGAGTATGGATTATCACGGAATAAGACACGGAATAGGGCATATTTCCCCCAACTCTATTTTCCTTAAAAAATTTTCTGTACATGCTTCGATGCGTCTCTCATTGATTGAATCGTTGAACTTCAGCTCGCTGTGCACGTGTGCGTTTATTCATGCTTAGGTTCATTGTGTGCACATAAACTAGGCCGCGCCCATTACATGCATTGTCGCAAGCTGATTGGCTCGTGCCTCTTCTCGAGCCAAAGAGTCGGTGCACTGTTGAAAGGCAATTGGCGGAAATTCACTCACATGCGCATAAGTCTCTCATTTCTCCATCGTTTATTCCGTCATGGGCACAGCTTAATACTTTGATTGTTTGTGTATTCTATATTTAAATACTGCAATATCCAAGTGTATTATAGTATTGGAAGCACTATATTTGGTCGTGATATAAGCCACTATTGTGTACAAGTCTATGGAAAGGGCTCCATATGTTTGTACACAATCGTGGCTTATATCACGATCAAGTATAGACAGTTAAATCTAAGTTTTCAACACTCATTTTGTAAATGAATTTTAGATATATTTCTAATTAGATTCATTCAGTTATATGACTTGTTTAACATATGCTATTGTAGAATAGCTAACTGTCTGAAAGTGGCATAGTGGTCTTGAAGAGTAGGGAAATGAGGGGTAGATGGAATAAACAGGTTAATTACCTTAATTTTTGTCAAGAAAATAGTAGACAGTTCACACAGTCCACCTATAAGTCTATGCTGTGTTTAATAGCTTGCTGTGGACGTGTGCGTTCATTCATGCTCGGGCTCACTTGCTAGCACATATAAACTATGCCGCGCCCATTACGTGCGTTGTCGCAAGCTGATTAATTGGCTCGTGCCTCTTCTCGACCCAAAGAGTCGGTGCACTGTTGAAAGCCAATTGGCGGAAATTCACTCACATGCGCAAAAGTCTCTCAAATTCTCTAGCGTTTATTCCGTCATGTGCACATGGCAGACAGTTCACACAATCCATACGTGTACAGTAGTAAATAGTGCATGCCGTGCAGATGAAAGGGAAGCTAAAATAACTACCAATCTGCAATCTCATTGGCGGGTGAAGGGGCATGCGCAAACCTTCATCAATGTACATGCATTTCATTGGGCACGTGCCCTAGATGTCAATCATAGTATATTTTACTTCTTTGCAAGCCGTGGATGTTAGTTACATAGTGAATATAACCGCTGTGATGTGGCATGCAGCGCTCGGTTGAAATCAACATTGAAATTTCACACCGAGATAGGTGAAGACTCTTTTTGTACAACGCATTCAATATGCACAGTTTCATTATGAAGACGAATATGAATATGAGACGATCCTACAAAATATACGCTATAGTCATTTCGTCATATCGCACAGACATGTCGCACTACGGAATAAAACCATAATACATACACCACAAGTCATATTCCTCCCTGTTAGATATTGAACGTTATTACAAAGGAACAAGTGGCGTTCCATAATTTAGGTAGCAACCGTATTTTCCTATTGAGTTATGTGATATAACTGTATGAAGAGAGTTCGGGCATTAAAATGGATCGCAGTTGCAACTCGAGTCTAAGAGACTGATTATTTGGTACATTTATGCTATTCTTCGTATTACTGCGGCAGCCCGAACACGTAGTGTTCGGGCTGCGCTTCGCAGTCCTTTGATCGCATGGATGTCACATAATTACAAGGTCGTTTGTCAAAATGATAGCCATGAAACATGAAATCAGTTGATTTTAGGCTATTTTAGGTACTTACAATACTTTACGATTGACTGTCGTCTTTCTTTTCAATGAGGATGATACAAAAAAGGCATATTTATCTCCAAGAGCCTGTAGTAAAAACTTCCGAAGGTCGGTGTTTTGCTTGCAATGCGCATGCGTCAGCAGCTCCAATTATAATACAGACAAGAAGGGAGGATTATGAATATTCATTAAGACAAGCTTGAGCGAGAGCGCTAGATCTATACGCTAGCGATCGGCGGATTACAGTGGGTATATGAATATTCATTATTCCATTGACGAAAACTATGCCGTCATTGTAATAAACATTCATAGGCGCATGCGCAAGTGCCTATTTTCAATTTGGCTTTAACAACATGGCGAATGGGACTGGTTTCGAAAATTGAGAGTAAAAAGTGACATTCATCGATTCTACACATTTTTTAGGAAAAGCTGATTTGCGTAAAGTCTGTTTAGGTAAGTGGCCTCGTATATATGATACTTTAATTAAAAAATAATAATTACATGGCCATTTTTTAAATGGTCATTTGAACATTGGTAGATTGTGAGACCCACCGAATCGTACTGGTTTCACTCAGGACGCTGCCACTTCGTGGCAGCGTCCCGGGGCTATTCTTCGTATAGAACCCTAACCGTAATATCTATCAGCTGGCGACGAGATAGGCGAGGAATAGGAAAATGGCGACTGCGGGGAGTTTTGGACAGTTATTACCTCAAATTTTGTTCGACAAGGACGAGGATTTTGACTGTTACATTGAGAGGTTCGAGCTGTGTCTCGAAGCCCACGGACTCCCGATACCGAGCCCGAGGAAAGAGGGAGAAGCGCCGACCGCTGCCGCTAAAGCCGCGGAAAGGAAAATTGTGGCCTTATTGTTGAGTGCAATGGGAGGAGAGGTGTACGCGATAGCTAGAAATCTACTTTCACCAGCGAAGCCGGCGGATCAGTCCTATCTGGATATCATTGGGCTTCTGAGAAAGCACTTCAAGAAGACACCCATTTTAGTTGCAGAGAGGCGTAAGTTTATTAGAAGAGACCAGATGCCAGGGGAATCTACAAAGGACTATGTCATTCAACTTAAGCGTTTGAGCTTAAACTGTCAATTTGGCGACAAATTGGATGAGCAATTGCGTGATCGGTTCGTCAGTGGTATTCAGAATGAACACACTGCGCTAAAGTTAATGGAAAAGTCAGAGGATAATCCTAAGATGTCATTCAGAGAGGCAGCGACCTTCGCGATGGACAGGGAAGTGACAGCGGAGGAGGCTAGAGCTATGAGGTCAACGCCGTCATCCAGTACGTCGTCGGTGCACGCAGTACACGGTTCTTCGTCTGGTCGATCGTCATCGTCCGAAGTTAGGTCCAGTCCAGTCGGCGATAGACGAGTTAGGTCTACTACAGGTGAGCGCAAGTTCCGAGGTCCAAGTCAGAGAGCTGATGCCCAAGGTCAGAGTCAGAAGTCCGGAGGCAGGTATGAATGTTACCGCTGTGGCAAGGTAGGCCACACTGCTAAGAAATGCCAATTCCAGGGCCAGTGTAATAGCTGTGGCAAAATAGGACACATTGCAAGGAAATGCAGGAGCTCAAACAACAAGGAAAGTTATGGTAAAGATAAAGCAAGAAAAGGAAAAGACTGTAGTAAAGACTTTAAGTGTACATGTAAGAGAAGTAGTGTTAAGAAAACAGAAGAAAGAGAAAAGCATGATGATGAGAATTGTAGGTGTGATGATGTTTACGATTTGACCACATTGTTCAAACATGATACGCATGATGTACATAAATCTGAGGATCATGGTAGCCCAGAAGCCACTTCACCACCTATAATGGTGAATGTCAGGGTGGAAGGTAAATCATTGTCGATGGAATTAGACACAGGCTCGGGAGTAAGCATTATTCCGTATAGCCTTTACCAAGAATGTTTTGATCATTTGGAACTAGAGCCTAGTGAGAAGGTTTTTGTGGGCATTGCTCAGAAAGAAGTTACACCCCATGGGAAGGGTGAAATATGGAGATTTTGAGGGCAACTTCCCACTACATGTTGTTGACACTGAGTTTCTGTTGCTAGGGAGAGAGTGGTTATTTAAGATTAAACTTGACTGGAATGCAATCATTGAGTCTCATGCTAACACACATGGTCACCCTTGTCAAGGCGATAAAGCAAGATCCGCGAACCGAGAGTCGGTCAAGAAAGTGCTTACACTGAAGGGGCTTTTGTCCAAACATGAGCGCTTGTTTGAGGATAGGCTAGGGAAAATGACTAACGCCAAAGCTCATGTGGCAGTTCGTGCTGATGCGCAGCCAGTGGTTACTAAAACGTACCGAGTTCCGTATGCAATGCAGGAACCAGTTGAGAGAGAGCTAAAGAGATTGCAGGAAAACGGTGTGCTTACACCAATTGAGCATAGCCAGTGGAGCACGGGCATAGTGGCAGTACCGAAAAAGGATGGAAGTGTCAGGATATGCGGAAATTATAAAACGACTGTCAATCCTAGTCTAGAGCCTGTACCACCTCCAAATATCAATGTTGAACATATTTTGGCCAAATTGAACGGGGGAGCCATGTTCTCAAAGTTAGATCTAGCACACGCGTATAACCAACTCGAGCTTGATGATGAGTCGAAGAAGTATTGGATTGTTCCAGTAAAGGATTGTTCCAGCAAAACCGATTGGTTTTTGGAATTACGAGCGCGCCGCGAATCTGGCAACAAAATATCGAGCAAGTTTTGCAGGATCTGCCGGGAGTGCAGGTATATCTGGACGATATCCTTGTGTCGGGTCGTTCCGAAGATGAGCATTTCGAGAACCTTGATAGAGTTCTGACGTGATTGGAAGAACGCAATTTGACACTGAAGCGCGAGAAGTGCCAATTTGCGAAAGAATCTGTTGACTTTCTGGGTCATAGAATTGATCGTCAAGGGGTACACAAGACACCTGACAAAATGGAGAAGATTGAGAATATTGAGCAACCTGAGAATGTTTCTCAATTGAGATCTTATCTGGGTTTTTTGAATTATTACCGGAAGTATATTCCGAATATGGCACATGAAATCGCGCCATTGACAAACTTGCTAAAATCGGATCAGAAATTCGTGTGGAATGCAGACGCAGAGAGAGCGTTTAGGTAGTCGAAGGAATTGTTGAAATCGTCAGGATTTCTTACACACTTTGATCCGGAAGTACCGATATCTGTAGCAACAGATGCGAGTCCGATAGGTGTAGGAGCCGTACTATCGCATGTGTATCCGAATGGTGAGGAAAGACCGATTATGTTTGCATCTAGAGCGCTGACCAAAGCTGAGCGCAATTACCCACAGATAGAAAAAGAAGCGCTAGCAATTGTGTTTGCGTTACGGAGATTCTATATGTATATCTATGGCAGAAGATTTACATTGGTTACTGACAATAAGCCTTTGACTGCTATCTTTGGGCCGCACAAAAGTCTGCCAGCATTAGCAGCAGAACGGATGCAGCGTTGGGCGATGTACCTAGCTGGTTTCGATTACGATATCAGATATCGAACATCACAAGCGAATGCAAATGCCGATTGCTTATCGCGATTACCGGATAGAGATGAGAAACCGGAAAGTGTTGCGATCTGCCGTGTTGAAGTCTTACCTATGAATCATAAAGAGTTGCGCAATGCTACGCGCAAGGACAAGACATTGTCCAGAGTAATGCGTCATGTCATAGATGGTTGGCCTAAACAACTGCAAGATGAAGAGAAAGACTTGCAACCCTTCTTTATGCGTAGATTGGAGCAAGGTATCCTAATGTGGGGGATCAGGATTATCGTACATTTGAAGATGCAAAGAGTAGTACTGAAAGAAGTACATGAAGGACGTTTGGGAGTTGTTAAAATGAAGTCAATAGCATGAAGCTATGTCTGGTGGCCGCGTATGGATGCGCAAATTGAGGAAACTGCAAAGTTATGCCAAACCTGTCAAGTGGTACAGAAGCAGCCAGCGCAAGCTCCATTACATCCATGGATACCAGCGACTCGTCCTATGGAGCGAGTGCATGTAGATTTTGCTGGGCCGTTTAAAGGTCTCATGTACATGTTAGTAGTGGATGCATATTCCAAATGGCCGGAAATTCACATCATGTCTAACATTACTACTGGAAAAACAATTGATGTTCTAAGGGGCATATTTGCAAGATTTGGTTTGCCTCAGATACTGGTGTCAGATAATGGACCCCAATTTACGTCCGCAGAATTCGAAGAATTCATGAAATTGAATGGAATATTGCACAAGCGCAGCGCACCATATCATCCCAGTACAAATGGGCAAGTAGAGCGATTTGTGCAGTCAATGAAACATGCTTTGCGAGCGTCTAAAGCAGATCAGGGCACAATCCAGAACAAGCTGGATAGATTTTTGTTAGCATACCGAAATGCAGCACATGCAGTGACAGGTGAGTCACCGGCTACGCTATTCTTGAATAGACCTTTGAGGATCAGGTTAGATAACCTAAGGCCGAACATTGCAAAGAAGTATGCTAGTCAATTGCATGGACAAGTTAGACAGCAAGAAATGCGCACAAAAGTGAGGAAATTGTGTGAATTTGACATAGGTGACAAGGTATTAGCAAGAGACTACATGAGCAAAACCAAATGGGTCCCAGGACAGATAGTTGATAAGGAAGGTCCTTTGATTTACAAAGTCCAAGTCAAGAAGGGAATTTGGCGTAGACATGTAGATCAGTTGTTACCTAGGTTAGCTGATGAAGGTGAAGGTCACTCATCTCCACATGATGATGATATGACCATAGATTCTGATGAAGAGTTTGAATGTTACAGTGATGTGTTCAGTGGTTTAGGTTCAGGTGGGAAACTCACTCAAGATAGTGCATACCCAAGACAATGTGTTTACTCCTACTGAGGGTAAACTTAGTAGTAGATTGGAAATGCATGATCAGACCACGAGAAACCAAAGAAATTCACCCAGGTCTGATAATATTGAGTTGAGAAGGTCACACAGAACCATCAAACCACCAGATAGACTCGTTTACACCATGTGATCTTAAAGATTAGTATGGTTTCATAATGATTAATGTAATTTGAGATAGCTTTTAAGATTTTTGGATATTAATTGAACTTATTGAGCATTCATTAACATGTTTTTTTTTTTGATAAGTATATATCCTACACTTATTTGTCGGATTTGAAGATGGCATACCATTTGTATCAAGTTTTCGTTGTTTATCTTAAGGAGGTGAGGAATAACTATAAGTATACAGTTTTCATTATACTTATTATCATGTATAGTTCCACATACTGGTAATGATACACACTTGACAGACAACTCAGACAAGTCATATTTGGTAATAACAGTTTATTCAAAGGCAAACATTTGTGATATTAATGAAGAATTATCATACAAAGTACAAAACCATATTGAAAGGATTTCGAATAACATACATATTACATAAAGTCAGTTTTTACAACCTATGCACCTATGGTATGTACATGTATATTTGTTAAAGTATATACAGTTCTATTTGGAGAAATTTTGTCTAGTGTTAGGATAACAAGGTAATTGTTATGCAGATGATATTTTCATTGGTTTTATTCCTTACATTTACAGTGGAGTACTATACTGGTATCTGACATTTCTCTGACAAAAAGGAAGAACATGTCATGTGTGTTTCTTGAATAATAAGGATCAGATATTTGTATATCCATGCTTTATTTGGCGGGTGTTACAAATCTAAACGAAACGAAACAACAGTGCCTGGAACGTTTTATTTAGGAGGGGAGAGAAGTGTTAGATATTGAACGTTATTACAAAGGAACAAGTGGCGTTCCATAATTTAGGTAGCAACCGTATTTTCCTATTGAGTTATGTGATATAACTGTATGAAGAGAGTTCGGGCATTAAAATGGATCGCAGTTGCAACTCGAGTCTAAGAGACTGATTATTTGGTGCATTTATGCTATTCTTCGTATAGAACCCTAACCGTAATATCTATCAGACCCATCTGGCATATTTATTAACTATAGTTTTATTCACAGTATGATGTAGATCGATCCATTCTTGTTCTGGATATCCAGCGACGTGAACTCGGTATCTTATTTAATGAATTCTGCCACATAAAAGATTAAACCAGTGCTGTCCAGTAACATTTGCACGTGCATGACGCAATAAAGCAAACTATCATTTTTCTTTTTTTTCTCTCTCTTTTTGTTTCTTTTTCTGTTTCATTTTGCATGGGACTGACATTTTGCTTTATTTTGTCATGTAAAAATTATGTGAATGATCAAACTTGATAGTCAGGTCCGTCCAGAGGTCTACATAGCGACCTCTGTAGGCTTGTACATGACAATTTGGCTTTATAATCATCGATACGAATAATTAACACATCATGATTAACTAGTTCTGTGTTAACTCTTGTTATAACCAAAGCGAAGAGAATTGCGAGATTAATATTTCAGCATTTTGTTGGGGATGTGTTACAATTATTACAAACTATTCAGAACTGTCTAGGGAAATCTTGTCCACCCAAGAAATAGTTGTATCAATGCGAATTTGCGTGGTGAAATGAAGTCCCTAGTTTCGGACTCTGTGTGAGTGAGTTTCGCATCGGAAACAAAAGAATTCTTTGAAAATCACTGAAGCCGTAGTTTCTTTGTAACGTGTCTGCAAATGTTGGCAGGTATTTTTTGGGGTCCCTAGTGGCTTTGATCACGATATGGCCACATTTTTTTAGATTGGTGATTTTCTTTTTTCACTTTGTTGACCAATTCTTATGCATTTCCTTGTTTTTAATTGTATCCCCCGGCAGTATGCCGGAGGATACTTTGGATTCAGCAGCGTTTCGCCGCCGCCGCGTCACATTCTTGTGTGCGCTCTAACGGTCACATTTCTCGACGAATTTCTTTCAGACTTCCTGTGGACGTGTATCTTGGTAAAATCTGGACTCCTATAGTTTCTGGTGATGCTGCCCCCAGTGTTCCGTCTTTTATAGGGTAAAAGGCCATATTTTGGGGGATAGTTTGTGTGCGCTCTAGCGGTCACATTTCTCAACGGATTTTGTTCAAATTTTTTATGAAGGTGTCTCTTGGTAAAATCTGGAACCCTATAGATTTTGGTGATGCTGCCCCCAGTGTTCCGTCTTTTATAGGGTAAAAGGCCATATTTTGGGGGATAGTTTGTGTGCGCTCTGGCGGTCACATTTCTCAACGGATTTCGTTCAAATTTTGCATGAAGGTGTCTCTTGGTGTAATTTAAAAACCTGTAGTGTTTGGTGATGCTGCCACCAGTGTTCCGTCTTTTATAGGGTCAAAGGTCATACTTCAGGGCATGGCGTGAGTGCACTCTACAGGCCACATTTCTCAACGGATTTTGTTCAAATTTTGTATGGAGATGTATCTTGGTATAATCTACACATGTTTAATTTTTGGTGATGCTGCCCTCATTGTTCCGTCCTTTATAGGGTCAAAGGTCATTTTTCCATTTCTTGCACTCTTCTGCATTTCTCGACGGATTTCGTTCAAATTTTGCATGAAGGTGTCCCTTGGTGTAATCTAAAAACCTGTACTTTTTGGTGATGCTGCCACCAGTGTCCCGTCTTTTATAGGGTCAAAGGTCATACTTCAAGGGATGGCGTGAGTTCACTCTGCAGGCCACATTTCTTGATGGATTTCTTTCAAATTTTGTATGGAGATGCATCTTGGTATAATCTACACATCTTTACTGTTTGGTGATGCTGCCCTCATTGTTCCGTCCTTTATAGGGTCAAAGCTCATTTTTCCCTTTTGTGCACTCTTACTTCTACATTTCTTGACGGATTTCATTCAAATTTTGTATGGAGATGTATCTTGGTATAATCTACACATATTTAATTTTTGGTGATGCTGCCCTCATTGTTCCGTCCTTTATAGGGTCAAAGGTCATTTTTCCATTTCTTGCACTCTTCTGCATTTCTTGACGGATTTCGTTCAAATTTTGCATGAAGGTGTCTCTTGGTGTAATCTAAAAACCTATAGTTTTTGGTGATGCTGCCACCAGTGTTCCGTCTTTTATAGGGTCAAAGGTCATACTTCAGGGCATGGCGTGAGTGCACTCTGCAGGCCACATTTCTTGATGGATTTCTTTCAAATTTTGTATGGAGATGTATCTTGGTGAAACCTACACATCTAAATTGTTTGCTGATGCTACCCCCACTGTACCATTTTCTATACAGTCAAATGTCATATTCAGGTTGTTGTTAGGGTCAAATGTCATATTTTCGTTGCATGCATTCTGGAGGACACATTTGCTAACTCATTTCTTTCAGATTTTGTATGTAGGTCCATTATAGATTACACCTCTACAGTTTTTGGTGATGCTGCCTCTAGTGTTCCGTCTTTCATAGGATCAAAGGTCATATTTTAGTGGATGGCTTATGTGCGCTCTGAGGTCATATTTCTTCCGAATTTTCTATAAAAATGCATTATACTCTAATCTGCACAAATCGTTTTGGTAATACTGCTCCTAATGTTGACAATATTCCAGGCCACTAGCGGCAATTTCTACACCATCCTTTTGTTTGAGGGAGGGGATGGGGGAGGGTCTTTGTCCCTCCTTCAAATCGCTGCCAGTGCCGGGGGATACATTTCGCATTGCGCGGCACCAGCAATGCACATTTCTAGTTTCTTATGTATTTCTTTGTTTTTAAATCTTTTGTTTTTCATTGTTCTGCTATATAGAATAGTTGATGATGGCCAAAAGAGATGTTATCTGAAGAAAAACAGAAAAAAAAACACTCTTCTGACAACTCTTCTTGTAAAGCCGATGTATACACACAAAATTATTGGAAACCGCCATTTTTTGTGACATTGGTCATGAATATGTGCTATATCTCCGCAACTGTAGCCCCGATTTTTACAAATAGGGTAGTAAAATGTGCGCGAGTGTCTGGCGAAGATATTGCCACTTGATTAATGTTATGACTGCATTAATGTGCACTGCGAAAAGGTGAAGCCTGAGAAAACCGCACCTCAATAGCTAGGAATAATTGAAGCTTAAGTTAAGAGCTAAGTGGTATTGCGTATTAAACAAATAGTGCAGTGAATTTCATGATCATGATGGTGCGTGATTGATGTCTCGTGGAGGGAGGAGGGGATCGAGAGATTTTGCTGAGGCTGAGCATAAAAGTGAAATAAATTACAATTAAATACAAACAAAAGTCAGTGCCACTGTAAAATCTACGTAACAAGCGGAGAAAAATCCGTCTGTTGGGGGGAATTTTAGCACATTTTATGAAATTCTGACATTCGAGAATTCCGTGTAGCCATGCCAGACGCGCAGTCTCAGCTCAGCGGAACAGAAATGAACAGACATGTACGGTACACAAAATAGACTTGACTTTTTGGTCTAGCCGTCGTGGAGAAAACATGCAACAAGTCAAGTGATTTGATTTTTGAGTTGTGGTCTGCAAATCCATTATCATGTGTCTGACTTTAGTTGTGTTAGACCGAAAATTCTGTCACTCGTTCGTTAGCACTTCTAATGGGGTGTTGCAAGAAAGTTGCGATTGATTGCTGTTACTTTTTTTTGTTTTAAATGATATTTTATTTCCTTCCTCAACATACATGAAATCACGAAACACAAGTTTCATAATACGTATATAAATCAATAATATCAATTTAAATCATACAAAATACGTTTCTTTTAAAATTAAATCTTTACACATCTTTAGACAATTCATAATACTGATAAAGAACAAAGTCAAAGTGTAACAGGTCATATATAAACTTTTTGATGAACTAATGTTTAAGATTTAAAACTTCATAACTTAAATTTATATATTTTGATTACTCATTAACATATTTGAAGAGAGAAAAAAAAATATGAGGAAGGTATTAAATTAAAAAAAAAAAAAAAAAAAAAGTATCCAGCACACATCTGCACCATTGACACCCAAAAACCCTTCTCGTACCTCCCCCCCCCCCCCCACTCCTCCCCCAAACAAAAAAACACAAAACAAAACAAAACAACAAAAAAAACCAACAAAAAAAAAAAAACAAAAAACAAAAAAAAAACAAAAAAAAAACAAAACAAAACAAAACAAAACAAAACAAAAAACAAAACAAAAAACAAACAAAACAAAAACAAAAACAAAAACACACTAACTACGGAATGGGTTGGGAGGCTGCCTGCTCAAAGTGTTCCCATTTCCCCAGATGGATTGATAAGGTTCCCCTACCAATTGCCAGGTCTTTTTCTTCTTCTCTATTTTCAAATAATTTTTTTTTAATTTCAATTGGATTTGGAGGTACCCCCTTCTCTCTACCATGAAAAATCATAAATTTCATCAAAATTAGAATTTGATTCAATAATTGCTCCATTTTCATGTCAGTCCCGTTTATTCCAATATGGATCTGTTTCCAAGATAGTTCCTTCAAAATCGGTAAATTAAGCATATCCGCACATTTTTCCCATAATCTTTTTATTATATTCGAAAAAATAAGTGCTCATATGTCTCATCCAAAAATATTGCAAAATATGAACAGAGGTTATTCGTTCGAAATTTAAATTTATATAAATAATGATTTGTGTAAACTATTTTATATAGTAACTTAAACTGAAACTCTCTCAATTTGCTATTTAATGTACACAGTCTTGGCTGCACAAAAATCTTTTCAACATCTTTAATTGTAATATTATAAAATTCCATTAAGTTGTGACATGCTGAGCTAATCTCTATATTCTTCTTAATTAAAGTTCTATACACCATCTTAGAAGTTATTTCTTCAAATTTATAAATTTTCTTCGAAAATGTTATTTCTAAACTGAGACCGCAATGAATAGATTTCCTTATCGGCTGAGTGTTCTTTTTCCATTCATGAGGAATTATTGAATATATTTCATTAATTTTTGTAATTTCTTCTTTACCTAAACCGAGAGTGATAAAATGTGCCTCATTCTTTAACAACCCTTGTTCATCACATATGTGGTGGAGTCGATATATATTTTTCAAAAAAAGGTTTTCTTCAAACAGAGTTCGGTCGTCTATCCCAATAAATTTATTATTGTACAAAATTTCATTTCCCCTATACCTCTCTTCTTTTTTAACATAACTTTCCATTTCCACCCATGTTTCCAGTAGGCTTCTATAAAAGTTAGGCAAAATAATGTCCACTGCATTTTCCCAATAATTACAATAAAAAATAAGAATACCACCAATCGGTCTCATTAGAAATTTAAAATATTGTTTCCATTTTATACCTGGTTTTCCTGTGACAAGCTTTTTTATCCACATAATTCTCTGTGCCTTAACAAAGACTTTGAAATCCATCATTTTAAGCCCGCCATTTGGATAGTCTAAATTTATTATACTCCTTTTTATTTTACTTCTACCTCTCCACAAAAAATCAAGAAATATCTCTTCGATTTCACTGTATACCCAATCTGGAACTGGCATTAATGATGATAGATATATCAACTTCGAATAGCCATATATTTTCATTAATTGAATTTTTCCCATTAATGTTAAATCACGTTGTTTCCACCATGTAAATAATTTTTTTATCTTGCTCAGTATTTCTTTGAAGTTCATTTTTTCTTTGATATCGTCATGTATTGAAAAATAAATCCCCAATATTTTAACAATGTCAACTTGTTTACCAAACGGAAATGAATGTGTGGATAGCACTGGACCTAACGGTAGAATAAATGTCTTGTCATTGTTCAACTTCAACCCTGAGATTTTAAAAAATCCTTCAAAAATATGCTCAATTTCCTTAAACGAATGAAAATCTCTAATAAAAAGCGCTATATCATCTGCATACAGAACTTGTTTTATTTCTGTATTTCCAAAAGTAATTCCTTTAACCTGATGATTATTTCTTATCATATGAGCTAAAATTTCAATACACAAAACAAATAAATAAGGAGAGAGTGGATCTCCCTGCCTTACTCCTCTTTCTACTTTAAAATAACCTGTTGATGTACATCCATTTATAACACAACTTTCTGTATTAGTGTAAAAGATCTTAACCCATTTACAAAACATTGGCCCAAAATTAAATGACTTTATGTAAAAATGAATGCAATACCGAATCAAATGCCTTTTCAAAATCAATGGCTGTCAAAAAAGCGCTTTCTTTACAAAAAGAAGTATGAAAGATCATGTCATCTATTATTCGTAATGCTTCACCAATGTTCCTATCTTTAACATAACCCAGCTGATCAAAGCCGACGATTTCCGGTAAAACTTCTTGTATCCTGTTTGAAAGTATCTTAGAAAGAATTTTATAGTCAACGTTTAACAACGAAATCGGTCTGTAGTTCTTAATAAACTCTGGATCTTTGCCATCCTTATGTAATAAAGTAATAACAGCTTGTCTTTGAGAGGCTGATAATTCCCCCTTTTCAAGAGTTTCATTAAAGGATGCAAGAACTAAATCTCCAATTACTGGCCAAAATTTTTGATAGAATTCGACACTTAAACCGTCATTACCTGGAGATTTGTTAAGTTTCATACCTTTAAGTATTTCTACGCATTCCCTTTCTGCAATCGATTCCTCACATAGCTTTCGTGATTTATTGTTTAATTTTGGTAGGTTATTGGGAAAAAAATCTAAAGTGTCATCTTCCTGTGTTATTATTATCCCATACAGCTGTGTATAAAATAACTTAATTTCTTGAATTATCTCTTTTTCATTAGTAGTAACATTTCCATTTACATTTAATTTCTGTATTATACTTTTTTTTCCATTTGACTCTATTAACTGGTTAAAAAAAGATGTACTGTTTTCTCCACATTCAGACCAAGAAGATCTTGATCGTACTTTCAAACTTTCATTAAAGTAGTCGTAAAGTGAGCCCAACTGTTGCTTGTTAACTCGTAGATTTTCTATAATATCTTTGTAATGTCTTTTATCAATCGACAATAAATCTTCTTCTAAATTTTTAATATCTTCTTCCAATTTTCGGATGTTAATTTTTCTCTCCTCTGCTTTCTTCCTTGATATTTTGATTGTAAACTTTCTTATTTCCATTTTCGTATAATCCCATAATACTCTCTTATCTTTAATTTCTGCTGACAATTTTCCTTTTAAATTATTAATTTCTTCTCTCATCTTCTTAACGTATTCATTATCAGTTAACAAACTATTATTAAACTTCCAATAAGACCTTTTTTTTTGTTTTGCTAAACTTTCATGGAAAATCAGATAAACCGCTGAGTGATCAGGGGCTATAGAAGGTAAGATATCACACCTGGTTGCGAATTGTTCAAAGTTTTTTGATATAATCCAATAATCTAAGCGACTTTGCATAAATGGGTTTTGCTGTTTATACGTGTATTGTCTTTTGTCTTTATTTTTACATCTCCATATGTCAATTAATCCAAAATTTGCTATGAACTCTTCTAATTTTTTACTGAATCTTGTCTCCTTCTTTGACACTTGTCCAAAGTAATCCAAGTTCGTGTTTCTTATGACATTGAAATCACCACCAAGTACTACCGGACTCCCTTCTTCATTATTTCTATGTAAAATTTGACTTAGATCATTTAAGAATTGTATTTGAGATTTTTCATCATTTCCAGTGGGAAATAAACATTTCCAATGAACACTTTCTGTCCTTGTATTCTACATTTAATTAAGACATATCTACCATTTCTGTCTACCCAAGTATTATAAATTTCAATGTCTACCTTACTATCTATTAACACAAGAACACCTCTTCCGTGGCACGTACCATGACTGAAAATACATTTTCCACCCCACTCTAATTGCCATTTCCCTTCTATGTCCGGCGAACTATATGTTTCTTGTAAAAACACTATATTAGCTAATTTAGTCTTACACGAATTAAATATTCTTTCTCGTTTGGTTTTGTTTCGTATTCCCTTAACATTAAGTGTGAGAAACTGACATGAAAATACAGTTGATACTTCATCCCTCATAACGTGAAAAGGGTAACAATATCAATCCACGTAGGAAACAACCCCCGATGAAGAAGCAAAACCTCCCAGCCTGTCAACCTAAGGAAAAAGAATTCGGAATAAAGAACATAATACAAAAAACACTTATCTAAATACACCCACTCATCCACACACCCTCCCAGCTGCTTAAAACAGCACATCCCCGTGTAAAAGAAAAGATGAAAAAACAAAATTTTCCCGTCCGCTCCTCCCCCCCCCCCCCCCCAAACCAACCACCGCATTTCTTCCTTTAACAACGTCTACAATCACGTTCCTTCAATTTATAATATAAGATTCTTTTCCAATCATATTCTTATCTCTGATGTGATTTATCCATATATAACTTCTCCCATTCCGGATCATTTGTGATGATTATTACAATAAATGAGCAAAAATTAGTAGACTCATTTAAATACTAACAAGTATAGTGTTTGAACGACTCAAATAACTCATTGCCTTTGAAGGTCAAGAGATTACATAAACAAAAATACCATTCCTTTTACATCTTAAATGTGAATTCCGATGACTGAGTACGATCTCTCCAACAAGTGAGCTCTCTGCCCATTCCTATATATAAACAGTTGAAAGCTTCGAAGAATTCAGTACAATACTCCTCAAATAAATATTGATCAGTTGAGGTATACATGCAGATGTAAAAGATTTAACTGTTTCAACTGCTTACGAATTTCAACTTGAATAGGCCCATTCAAACTTCTTTTCGGGGAGAGAAAAGCCATTGTTTGCTTTGTGACTTCTGCTAAACCAGATCGTTTCCAATTTTTTACGATATGCCATACTGTGTATCGGTATCGGCCTACTTCGATTAAACATGTCTACCAACTAACTAGACAGCTGAAAACCGTCTGTTTTGGAGGAGTCTTTAACATTTTCTTATTTTTACCTTCTCCTCCTACACAGACGGCTACCCAACCTTCCCGGTATATAAGGGGATCTTACAATACATGGCCTATGAGCAAATCCCCCCAAAAAGGGGGATCTGATTTTCCATCCCTATAAGCCATCCCCTTTCTCTAAAAATTCACATAGATGGTGCTAGTGTTCTCATATTTCAATAAATAATAAATAAACCCGAAAAATATACAGATAAGTAACAAAATTTGGGACTTACTCTGGTTTGAACTCAAGCTTCGCACTGACTGAGTATTCGCTGCTTGCTTTACTACACAACCTCTATACGTATCCGACTAGGCCTACTTCCGGGTAATGTGATTATATGGCTGTCAGCGACTCGCTACTGACGTGCAACTTTCATGCTTCAAATGATCAGATTCGTGTACCAGACGAGGGATTTGGGGTAAGAAATTTATTCAAGCCTATTATATTACCGTTGTTCTCCTTCTGAGTTGTTTATTTTAATAAAATAATGAATTATTATTGGAAAATGAAAAATTCGTTTCTAGTCCTTAGTTAGTCCCTGGTACAGAGTGAGAGACGAACTTCAGTCTATGTAAGGAGGTGTAGTGAAGCAAGACGTAGTCCAGTGGAACACCCGACGAACAGAGACTGAAGCTTTCGGTCTACCAACTAACTAGCCTGTCTGCTAACTGTCGTCATTATACTGCGTACCTAGATAAACCAAGGCTTCTAACTTGACATGGTGGCAGCGTCGGGATCTTCGTTAAATCCATAACACGTCTTGATATAGTTCACGACAGCGAACGAATGCCAGAAACCCGAATTTTCGCAAAATTAGTTCAATAATGCAGCGTCGTTTCGTAGTCGATGTGTAGTGCACAGTCGCATGTACACAGCTACTACAAGCTTCATATAGCCATAACCATAGCCATAGGCATCTACCGCACCGTGGTAGTGCCATCGCGCTAGCGTTGTTACAACTGGCGTACCATAGCCAGCATAGCTGCATATGTATGGAAAGCCCCTCACCGAGGGAAAATCGCGAAAAGGTTTCGAGCTCGCACTTTATCGATGCACCAACTGGACCTGCCACTGGACCAAGGTTTGAGAATTGAATCAATCTTCTCGATTATCCACAAGTACCTGTGTTGTGTGTATTATGATGAGTGTATGCCTATTCTGTGTTTGATATAGCCTTATTTGCTAAATAAGCTAAAAATAGCCAAACTAAACTCAAAAGGAGTGAAATCGACTCAAGTTGCATTAAGGCTAACTGTGCTCAAACATTGGCACAGGGGTCTGCACTAAAATAAGTTAAACTAAAATCAGAAGTGTGAACATTTAACCCTCTTATAATGGTGTGTGAGGACTGAGTGAGAGTGATCAACATTTTCACTGCATGAGACACCTAATGACATTCTCATATGCGTGAGAGAGTACACGGGTATAAGTGTACGAATTGTCAACACCAGCCTGTAAGTGTAAGGACTGTTCACACGTATAAACACGCACAAGATCTACACTCATTCGTAAAATCTGTCGTTATCAATACGTACACGCGAACATACACAATGAGTATGGTGAAATACCCAGAGATGAACTGGGAGGCTACAGACCCGCCCGAAGAGTTCAAACTGTTCAAGCAAAGAATGGAACTTGTGTTAGCAGACCAAGATGTAACTAATGATAAGAAAAAGGCTATCAAAATCAAGATTGCTGTAGGCAATGAAGGCTTGCGCAGAATCAATGCGTCGGGGCTCTCTGAGACCGACAAAGACAAACCGCAAGAACTGTGGAAACTGCTAGAAGCACAGTTGAAGGTTAACATCAATTTTCGGATACACCGCTTAGAGCTGATGCGGTAAAAGATGAGAGTATCGATGGATTCGTTACTCGATGTAGAGATAAGGCAAAGAATTGCAATTTCGAAGATACCGAACTTGACGAGCGGATCATGGAACTAGTGATCGCTTCAACGCCTATCGTAGAATTTCAGAAATCCTTGTTGGATCAGCCAAAGGGATACAAAGTCGAGGCAATCTTAGTTGAGGGTCGCAAGTATGAGGCAGTTGCGGCAAGCAGACAATGTCTAGAAATGCTTGATCCTAAAGAAAATGTTGATGCATTCAAGCGTAACCAAGGACGAAGGACTTGTGGGAACTGCGGACGTACCCACAAACCTCGTCAGTGCCCTGCATACGAAGATGTGTGCCGTGCTTGTGGCACAAAGGGCCATTGGGCCAAGGTCTGTCGAAAAAAACAAAGCGATCGTAGTCGAAAATCAGATGACCGTAAATCAGATGACCGCAAATCTGATGACCGCAAACCAAAACAAGGATACAAGTCACGGTCGAAATCGAAAAGTCGAAAAAGCAAACCAGTAAGCGAAATGGACACGAGACATGGTACTAGCACAGATCATGATCAACCCACAGTCAGTGCATCAAATTTCGCACAATTCGACACCATACACACAAACGGACCACACACAGTCGTCAACTCAGAGGGAACAGTAGCTTAAATGCAAACATTGACATCATATGCCCACAGAGGACAGGACAGCATAAACTATACCTGAAAATAGATTCAGGAGCAAGCGCTAATACCATAACAGTGCGTACAGTCAAAAACATATATGGTGACAAGTGGCAATCAGTAGTAAAACCTACACCAGTAAAGCTCGTAGCTTACGGGGAAGTACCAATACCATGCAGGGGTACCATAGACATAAAATGAAGATACAAGAATCCAAAGTGGTCTATACATACATTCTATGTAGCAGATGTCAAGGGGCCAGCAATCCTAGGGTTGTTAACGTGTACTGATCTTGGGATTATCACAATCCACGAGATGCACAAAGACACATCCACACATCAAACACCTACACCTACACCAATCAATAGTGTTAGTGACCTCAAACAACAGTACCCAGGACAGTTTGATGCCATAGGAAGCTTTCGCGGGAAAGCACTGCTGCATCTGAAAGATGATGCAAGGCCCACCATAGATGCACCTAGAAAGTGCAGTGTCCACCTGAAAGACAGGATCAAGGCCGAACTTGATAACATGGAAAAGCAGGGGGTCATCAGAAAAATAGAGTACCACACAGACTGGTGTAGCTCGATGACCACTGCTGTGAAGAAAGATGGGTCCATACGGATATGTCTTGACCCCAGAAGGTTGAATGATGGATTAAAGAGATGTCCCCATAAGGTTCCAACCTTGGAAGAAATCCAACCCATCTTCGCAGGAGCGCAATACTTTTCCAAGCTAGATGCGAAGTGCACCTAGCAGAGGAATGCCAAGACCTGACTACCTTCAGAACACCATTCGGAAGATACTGTTTCCAACGATTACCCTTCGGCTTATGCACAAGCCAAGATATCTTCCAGCAGCACATGGATAGGATCGTCCAGAATGTGCCTGGCTGTGTATGTATCGCAGATGACATTGCGATTGTTGGAAGAACAGAGGAGGAACATGACAAGAATCTCCAGTTGCTCATAGAAGCAGCGAAGCAGGAAGGTCTCGTGTTCAATAGCTCCAAGTGTACCATCAAGAAAGAAGCTATCAACTTCTTTGGATCCAAGTACACAAGATCTGGAATATACCCAGATCCTAGCAAGGTCGAAGCCATCACAACAATGCCTTCACCCAAGGACAAGGAGGATGTCCAGAGATGTCTAGGACTATTCACGTACCTAGCAGCATACATTCCCAACTTCTCAGAGAAGTCTGCTCCACTTCGTGAACTCCTTCACAAGGAAATTCCCTTCATTTGGGACGAGGATCACGAACATGCCCTAAATAGCATGAAAAAAGCAATCTCATCGGGCACATGCCTGCAATTCTATGACCCGGGAAAGAGACAACCCTCGAGGTCGACGCGTCCATGAAAGGACTGGGAGCATGCCTGCTCCAAGACGGCAAACCCATAGCTTTTGCTTCCAAGAGTCTCTCCAATGCGCAGTCCAACTACTCAAACATAGAAAGGGAAACCTTAGCCCTAGTGTTTGGTATCACCCGGTTTCATACTTACCTGTTCGGGAAAGAATTCACTGTGATATCTGACCACAGACCATTGGAGATGATTTGGAAGAAACCTCTGAGGAACGCACCACCCCGTCTACAAAGACTACTGATCAAGGTACAAGGATACAGGTGCCAAGTCAAGTACCGACCCGGGAAAGAAATGATTCTTTCAGATACCTTGAGTCGCCTTCCCAACCCCAAAGAAGCATGTGATGTTCCACTAGACATCAGAGTGGAAGCCATCTGCTCTGAAGTAGAGGACTCCCACGAAATTGACCTGATCTTCTTCGGACAACACAAAAGGGCAGAACTCCAGAAGGAAACGTCAAGTGACCCTGTTCTTAGGTCATTGTGGCAGATAGTCACCCAGGGCTGGCCTGAGACAGTCAAGGAGTTGCCGACATCACTAAGACAATTCTGGTCTTACAGAGAAGAGATTGGCGTGTCACACGGAGTACTCTTCAAAGGAAGTCAAGTGATCATACCAAAGACACTTAGGGAAGATATCCTTACACAACTTCACCTTGGACACATGGGAATTGAGAGCACACGGCGACTAGCTCGTGAGACAGTGTTCTGGCCAAACATCAACAAAGACATTGAACGTATCACAAAGCAATGTGATGCATGCCAGGAACACCAAGCAAGGCAACAGAAGGAGCCGTTGCTTCCCCATGATGTACCTCCAGCACCATGGACTAGACTAGGAACAGACTTGTTCATGCTCAACAGACAAGAGTACTTGCTCGTCACCGACTACTACTCCAAATATCCGGTAGTCTATAAGCTGACTGATACATCAAGTGCAGCGGTAGCAAACGTGATGAGTGGGATCTTCAGTCTATTTGGTCCACCAGAAGAGATTGTATCAGACAACGGTCCACAATTCGTAGGAAAACCATTCCAGGACATGTGCAAGAAGTGGTCCATTAAACACACCACCTCGTCTCTGCACTATCCAAGATCAAACGGACTAGCCGAGAGAATGGTTCGTACTGTCAAGAACCTATTGACAAAGTGTTCACAAACTGGCCAAGACAGTCAACTGGCTATGTTGCATCTGAGAGCAACACCTGTGGACAGCCACATGAAATCACCTGCAGAGATGTTGTTTGGAAGACCGATCAGAACAACACTCCCAAGTCATCATCTTTCAAGAGAATCCACCATCACTGATCATCTCTTGAATCGTCAAAACAAGATGAAGGAAACGCATGATCGACATGCAGGTTCAGATCTTCCACCACTCCATGTAGGACAGCCAGTCAGAGTCCTACACCCCAAAGATCATACTTGGATACCAGCCAAAGTATCCAAAATCTGCGAAGAACCTCGGTCGTATGAAGTATCGACACCCAACGGAGGAATCCTAAGACGGAACCGATCTCACCTGAGAGAGATTCCATCAGCAGACCCAACTCCAAAGCGTGTAAGGTTCGACGATGACCACACCACGTCCACCCAACCAGATACACCACGACACCACGCGACTTCATCATCAGAGACTCAGATCAATCGAACTCTAAACCCAGCGACAAACTCGCAAACCACTACCAGATCCGGTCGCAACATTCGGAAACCAGCGAGATATATGTTTGAAGATTAAAAATGAACTCTCAAAGCTAGGAAGAGAGAAGACAGAAGATATGAAGAACGCTGAAGACAAGTAGTTTAATGTAGTCTAAGAAGTTTATTGTTCAGAATGCATGTATAGTCATAGAACAGCATTATAACCATTTGTTGTATATATACAGAAAAACCAAGAATCGGATGCTAGCTGAAACATTTGTTGTTTTGCTTGGAAGTAATTTCATAGATGAATCTGGTCATATCAAAATTATATTCAGTTTCACATGAGAGGAAAAGTTATATGTGAAGTTGAAAGTACAATGACTCATACACTTAAACAGTGAGTTGTACCAATTGTTCTAATCCAAAAATGAATCTTATCAAACAGAACAGAATATTTTATCTTGTTAACCTCACTGAGAACAGCTAACTATAAAGCAAATAACCACAAATATGCATCCTATCAAAAAGAAGAAAAATGATTGTTTTCAAAGCAATATGTTTATACATGCAAGATCGTTAATCATTAATGACCGCCGATTCCCAATCTTTACAGAGGAAGGGGGATGTTACGATATGCGATACTGTGTATCGGTATCGGCCTACTTCGATTAAACATGTCTACCAACTAACTAGCCTGTCTGCTAACTGTCGTCATTATACTGCGTACCTAGATAAATCAAGGCTTCTAACTTGACAATTGCAAGTTGCAACTGATCGGTACTGACCAATCAAAATCATTGTTGCAAGCGCGCATCTTGTTGAATGGGCAGACCCTGAACCATTCAGAATGGTTGTTCTAATTTGCTTTACAATTTGCAATTGATTGCAACACCCCAAAAGATTAGTAAGAAGAGCTAACGAACGAGAGACAGAAAACAGAATATTTGGTCTACAGTTGTGTGTGTAGCATGTCTGTAATTGTGATGAGGTGTGGTCGTCAGATGGGGGGGGGGGGGGGGTGGGGGGGGGGGGGGGG